>CAXIVR010000009.1:20384473-20844473 GCA_964035755.1 Teleogryllus oceanicus | reverse complement strand
CTTCTGGGTGGAAAGCTAAACACACTATCCTTATACGAAAAGAGGGTAAGGATAATAAGTTTGTCACTAACTATCGCTCCATCAAAATTAGTTCTCTGATGTGCAGAATCTTTTGGGGTATTATGGATAAAGGCATTCAATCTGAGGTGAAGTTCAATCCATGCCAAAAAGGGTTTATCTCTAAACCTGGCAGTTTCGCAACCGTTCGAATTCTTCACAAAGCAGCCTGTGATATGAAAAAATCAGAAGGTGGTGTCAATGTTGTGCTAGACATATCCAAAGTATTTGACATTGTATCTCATGCAGTGAAGGTGGGGGAGGGACATAGTGGTGAAAGGTATAGTGTTCGGCCGACTTGGGTCCAGTTGTACAATCTCAGAATAAAGATCAGATAATTTTTAGTCAATGGACAGAAGAAAACCCAGATATGAAAAATCGGAATATCACTTATCGACAATATAAACTCAACTATTCCACGATTTTTGCAGACATTCATGGAATAGCCTCAAAGTAGAACCAGAAGAAAATGTGAGATGAATTTGGCAGGAGTTTTTAGATAGTCATGATGAAATCCTGTTTGAAGTTTATTTATCCCCACAAAATCAAAGAAAGTTTCACCCCAGCACAGATCTACTTAACAAATATGATACGATGATGTTTGTATGCTATAACTAATACAAATTATGTTATTATATTAACTATTTTGTATGGTGCCCTAGAAAATATGGAGACATTTTTATTGAGTGATTGTACGTTAACTGGCTCTTTGCTCCAATTCCTCTTGGAAGTGCTGCAGTTTTGTAAAACAATTCAATTTTTTGGGTCACAAAATTCTCACCTTGTTTGTTTTGGTGAAAGTCTTGCTGATGAAACCTATTTGACCTTGGTTGTTGGTTCTGTGGCCAACACCACTGTTGTGGTGGGCTGGGAAGGTTATTAGTCAATGGCCTTGCTCCACTAATGCCAACACTATTTACATTATTTGCATTTCCATGGAATGTGTTTCTCTCTGAAGTCAGCTGAGAAAGAGCTACTTTTGCAGCATTCTCTCCTGCCTGCAGTAGAAAATATTTGTATTTAAGACACTGAATAATTGAGAAATTATTTACACATGAAATAGCCATTACACACCTGTTCCTTAGAGCTAGCACTAGATCCAGTAAAAGAACACATATTAGGAAGAAAAACCTGAGCTACTATACTTCGATCTTCTTTCTCAGTATAAGCATATCTTGGAAGGGGTTGACCTGAAAAATTTGTTTTCATGATCTCAAGAGGAAGTATGATTATTTTTAAAGAAACATTTTTTTTGAAAGCAATTTGCAAATCTCATCATAAAGTTAAGTTGAAACCACCTAAATTATTACCATCCTATTTTGTATTTTTTTGGATTATATTCGGAAATCATAATGAACTTTTTATAAATTATTTCTTGTAATTAATGTTTTAAAATACCTTGCAACTGGAACATTTTCAGCAATTGGATGGTATAAGAATTTTCTTCAAAAGATGCACTTTTTGATTCGCTTGCTCGAGCATGCTGGAACATATACAGTGTTCATGGATACAAATTATTACAAAACAGCTTCAAGGTCACAAATGTTAGAAGTATTAATAATTTAAATACATATAAGATTTGGGTTTGAAAATATTGAAGACTGATGGCAGTATCTTCCAAACCTAATCATTTTCAGCATCAACTGAAAATAAATTGGTGTAACAAAATTAACAACAGGAAGGTTAATTCAGTTATGCAAACATGAAAATTTAATTTTTATATATTAAGTAAGGGATAACAATAAATAAAAGTTAGTTCATTTAAAACCATCACCCAATTATATTAAAAGAATCTTACAGAATAAGAGCTAATAATAATTGCAATTGTGCTGAACTGAATAATATTGTGAAACATGGAAAACTTATTACAGATTCCTAGAGTCTAGAAAACATAGTGTTTATTTGTGTAATCAATGAAAACAAGATTATTTTGTCAGGGCAACAAGACCAAATGTTCTTGCGCTACTTCTAATAAAAGGTCTCCATGAATTTTAATATTTAAGAAACTAAAAAAATAAGTTGAAAAGTCAGTACTATATTTCATTAACATCAATTCAAGATGTGTAAACTAATTTGAAATAACAAAAAATATTCAGAATATCTGTTGGATATTTGTTACCAAGCAACTGAGAACATTAGTTGTATTAATTCTTTATATACTGTATATTTTTTCGGTAAGATTGTAAAATGTTATGAAGCACATAAGTCACTATTTATTATGAACTTATTAGAATAAAAGAGAAAGCAATATTGGAAGTTATTTATTGTCTTAGAGAATATCTGTACAACTGAATAATCAATACCCAAGAAGATTAAGAATAATAATATTGAAAAACATACTTCTGTTTCATACTTATCTGATCGCATTTCAAATGATTGAATCTATATATGCTTACAACACACCAATTTATTTATTTCTGTGATAAAGCAAAATATTATAGTAAGTCTCCACACTTTTTCAATAGAAATCTATAAAAATCAACAATCTGAATTAACAACAAAATTATATAAGGAATTTTTTCAAGACAAAAATATAAATTAAAAAAAAAATTTCAGCTATTTCGATTTAAAGAACAAACAAATGCTTTTATGACTTCTGAATTTCAATTTTTCAAATTTCTTCAAAAACAATGATACTTATGAATACCACATATGTTTAATAGAAATTTAAGATACGTACACAATAAGTTTTTATGCTTTTATCTTGATAATATGCATTATTAACACTTAATTATTGTTATAAAATTTGTTAATAATTAACAACACTGCATTTATCTAATTATAGAGAATCATGCAGTAATGATATTTACAAGTGTGAAATTTGATGTTCTGCAAGAGCACCAACCACAAAGACAAGCAACATTCTTTGTTAATTCAGGTAAATACATGCACAAACAAGCATTTTACAGAATTTCACAGCATTTTTGGATTTAGATTCCTAGCAACCCTGTTTCAAAGGAAAATAAAATGCACAACATAAGGCCTTTCTTCCCAAGAAAACAATTAGCCAGCAACCCCAGAAACTACAATTAGTATTTAAAAACATTAATCTTGCTACACACACAAAACCATTCTTTTGCAAAACAAGCAATGAACATATATATCTATTACTTGCATAAAACAAGGTATGCAAGAAAATGAAAGAAGTCCATTTGGGTGTGTATCCACACAAATGGAGAGAAAAAAGTTAAAATAACAATAATAATAGCACCCTAAGAGAAAACAAAATAACCTTTGACACACAACCCATGCAATATAACATATTAACCATGCATCTCTCAACAACAACAAAAAACAACAACTCAATTCATTTACATTTTAACAAATTCAGTTAAAGCTTTCAAAGCCCAAGAACCAACAACTTAGTGTTACCACTAAAACCATACAAATGAATTAAAATCTTGTCACCAACCATCTACAGTGTGCATTTGCTTCATCAGACACTGTATTTGGAAGGAAACCTCACCTCAAACATTTCTTGCACAGACACTTGTTTCATGGTTTGTTGTGATGATACAGGCTGAGGTTTTTCTGTAGGAACTTCAGTAATACGTAACATTTTCTTGAGAATTTCAGTGCCTGAATCATTCACCTGGAGAATAAATATCCTATTCGTTTCAGTGGTTTTTAGGCTGGTTGATTAGTGGAAGAGTAAGGAGCACAGCCAACATTTCAATTACAGGCAGAGCCAAATGTTAGGCAAAATAACAACAGTTTAGTTTAAAACCATTTTTAAATTCAAATCCAAAACATAAATTGAAAGTGTCACACACTATTCTAACCCAATTACATTCTATTGACACCACTACTCCTCAAGCCTTTTCTTCAGACTGGACATGCAGAATTCCCAAGTAAGTTCATGACTTCACAACATTACTATTGGATCTTGAATATCTTCTTTATTTTTGCCCTTGAGATTTCCTTAAATCTCCATTTTCTGGTAAAATAATAGAAAAAATATAAGAAAATCATAACAATGCTCTTGAGTCTGCATGTCCATTGAATACAATTCCCAGAAAAGATTCTTTCAAAGAACATTCAGCACTAACAATGATGCAGTTTTATCCCAGCACCTTCCATTAAAATACCATGCACACAAAACACCATCCACAGCCATCAACACAAAATTCCTTGAAAACGTAACACAAACTAAATACACTCTGGATAAATTACATTTAAAAAAATCCGTTTAATGTAATGAAGTCATTCTTTAATTTCATTACAAGATATGCTATTATTTTAGAAAAAAAAAATATGACTAAATAGCTTTTCACAGTATATTTTTACAATTTTGCTAGTTCACTTGATTAACGGTGAAAACAATTATTATTCACAAATATTTGTGATTCAAATTTAGTTATAATTTTGCAAACTTTCCAACTGTTCTGCAATAACAAAAGTGAAAGAATATACCCCATAAGCATGACTCGCATATCAGAAATGTAATATGTATAACAATTTGCAACAAAGTTATTGTTGCAGTTAGATAGTAACTCGGGATAAAGTGGGAAAAGTGATAGCATTTTGTCAGCATCATGTTTTTGGGGCTTTGGTGCCATTTGGCTTTCAGGGAAATTTATTAATTATTATTATTATTATCATTATTATTATTATTATTATTATTATTTAGAAAATGGACTTCTAAATTGATAAATATCAGGCATCATACACAAAGAATATTGTACATTAATAAACCACACATAAATACAGACAATGGAAATATAGAAAAAAGTTCAAAACTTTAATATATTAAAATGCATACACTTTCAATTCCATTCACACTTCCAAACTTACATAACTGACTAGTTGAAGATGGTGATAGTTGAGTATCCTGTTCCCTCATTGATAATGTACATCAGAAATAGCAACAGTCCTAGCACTGACCCCTGCACCAAAATTTGATATAACTTTAAATAATGTATTTCCAGAATGTCAGGAAATTTCCGTACATTACTTACGTCCTGTGAGGTATGATCTTACGAGGTCATTAACCTGACTCTTAATTGCACAACAGTCTAGCTTTGTTACTAGAATTTTATAAAGCACTATCAGAAGCCTTTGAGAAGTCAATGGAGATGTCTGCTGCCTTTCTGATTGCATCCAAATTTCCAAGAATTCCTTTAACGAATTCAACAACAGCAGTTGACATGGAACAACTTTTCCTAAAACCTTGTTGCGACTTACTAAGGATACCTTCAAACAATTTACTTAAGTCTAAGATAACTTTTTCATAATGTTTGCTAATTATAGAGGTGTGGGTTATAAATCTGTAATTCCTTACATTTTGTATATCCTTTCTTTAAGCTAATAGTATCACAATGCGAAATTATCGGGTGTTTGGAATAGTTGATTGCGGCACAATGCATCGTGTAATAAAATCTTGACAATGATTTTTATTCATTTTCAGGTTGTGGTTCACTTGATACATTGCCATTAATTTGATTCCCTCTTTATCAGCTCATTAAAAAATATCTGTCAGATTTGCCTGATCTATTCACCCACCGGGATGCCACTAATTTGTCTGTGAATATTATAGATACATGTGACATTTTTTTTATCTTCGCAGCTTATTGTTACATCATCAGTTACGAATTTCATGATAACAAAAGCCAATATAAAATCAAATTTCCTAACTGTCCCGGCTTAATCTAGTATTTTTCAAATTAAATATTTTGGAAAAAATACTTGTCTTAAATTCAGGTAAAAAAACACACACACACACACACACACAACATACACACACCACACACACACACCACACACACACGCACGCACTCACACACACAGACACACACCACACACACACACACAGGCACGCACCCTCCCTCAAATACACACCCACGCATACACACAACAAAGCAATTAAAAATGTTGGTGGTCATAGGAATTAACATCAATGCTCTCCAAAAAATATACCCTAGTTGCAAAATAATGAACAGAAACATGTACTCAAACTACGTGACTTTCGAGAAAACTTGTGATGCTACACAGCACATACTTTATCGCAATATTTCTTAATTTGCAATTTTCAAAAATTGAGATAGTTCAATGAAAATGAGAAGCGTCATTCTTTTAAGTGTCCCATTTTCTATCAATGGAAAAATTTGGAACAGTTTTAGACCAATTTCTTTTTTTTTTTTTTTGTTGTTGGTAAGTTCCATTAACTTTGGAGAGAAATTACGCAAAAACTATTTGTTTTTTCAAAAAATTGAGTATAACCTTTCTTAAAGACATGATTTTTTAGAACAGATTTCATTGAAAACAACAAATATATATCTTCAATATTATACTTTTGCGATGTTAATTTTTGCAAGTTTCGAAAATGCAGGGAGTTCACCAAAAATGAGACTAGTATTATAATGCGTGTTTTCTTGAGCCCCAGAATACCTACCCCCACTCCTTTGCCTCCATTAATTGAATTAAGAGTAAATGTTAAAAACAAGGATTGTAAACAAAATCTGATAACCAAAAATGTTCGCTCCTGTGTATAAAAACTATTCTGTATCAAAAACGAACTACAAATTTAATATCAAATTCCTTTTGTGAAAATAACCAAACTCTCCCTTCCTTTCGCAACTAGCAAAGTGAGGGCTCAAGAAAATGTGTGTGGATAATACCACTTTATTACCATTTTTTGATAGGAGGAAAACATTAGAAGAAAAATTTGGAGCTGCTCTTGAGAAAGAAATTGTTTAACAACTGCCTATCTTCCATGCAAAATTACACAAAATATTGTCAAAAAATTGTACATGACCTTTGGCGCTATTTTTGAGAAAATTTAATTTATTTTTTTATTTATTTTTACGTCAAAAAACAGTTAAAACTTTGTATGACGTACTATGGGATAAGTGAATTCTGTGCACATTTTCAAAATTCTGTGATCCCTACACTAAGTCATATACTACTTGAATTTTGAATTAATACTAAATTTATAGAAAAAAAAGAAAAAAATAATAAAAATAAAAATAATAATAATAATAATAATAATAATAATAATAATAATAAAAATTGTGTTAGAGGAAGTAATTTAGTGTATGTAGAAGCAAGATTTATCCACTTTTTCATTACTAAGGCTGGGCAATAGGTTTTCTGCCCCTAATTCCCTGTTTTCCAGCATACGCTTACAATACTTTCTTTTCTTATGAAGTAAAGCGAGAAAGTAAAAAACTAATTTATTAACATACATTAAGTTACAATTCTCATAACATAGCATCACAATTCTAAATACCTCTTTTGATTATAAAATCCTGGCTCTGAATTAACTGAATGGAACTTTTGAAACATCACAAATTAAATTTGAACATTGCTTTTGAATATAAATTTCATGGGAAACAATCATTACAATTAATTCCCTGATGTCAAATTAAATAGAGCTCAGAACAACCCCACTTTTACGTTCCTGGAAATTATGTTGTAACACTGTTTACACCAATTTTCCCCAGTCCCTACAATTTTCTAATGTTCATAATGTTAAATTATGCCCTTTTACACTTTCAAAATTAAATTTTCCTCACCATTTGCACTTTTTGAAGCCATCACGGATCTGTGTATTGTTAATACTAATAATAAAAGTTTGTAAATTTTCAGTATTTTATTACATGTGCAAAAGGATTTTCACTCCATTTACACAATTTTTTCTTGAAAAGTGTAATAGAGGGGTTCTTCTTTATAAAAATACTGTTGCGGAGATTATATAATTTTTTAAAAACAATATTTAAACATAAAAATAAATTTTTGTTTTCTCAATGCATAAATGTTTCAGTTATTCAGATGAGGTACTGTACAGACAAACAGTAACATTTTTTCTCTAACAAATATTACCAATGTCAGGACTGTGATAACTAACCTCAGTGCCAGAGAAGTGTCAGTTTTAAATGGTCCAGAAAATACAAATACATTCTGGCTCTCGATTGTTAGTTGTGAAGATATGTGGTGTATCCTAGAACACTGACAAACCTACCAGTTGCTACCCCACTGACATTATGACTGTGAAGCAAATTTTCTTTTTGATGAAGAAACAAAATGAGTCTGTTCGTCAAACAAAGCACTGAAGAACATGTCTTGCCAATTAAAATTTATCATTCACCTCAACACAAATATGTATTTGTCATCAATAATAATTTAAATTAATTCATAATTTCAAATATTATTGAAAATAGAAATTTTCAAATAAATCTTATTTTATAATCCCAAAGGTTAAAATAAAATCCTATTTTCGATTGACTGGGCTGTTCTATTATAAAGCCTAAAAGAATAAAATGACCATAAAATACTATAATTTTCAATTCTGGTTATAACCATTATTCGAAGTCAACAAACGTTTTCATATTTTCCTTATACAAGATCACTTAAATCAAAACCAATACCTCCAATGTTAACTTGCTTCATTCACTGACAGTTTTGAGAAATCATCATGAACTCATTCTCTTTTCTTCCAGTCTGATACTTGTTTTAATGGATTTCTCTGTAATTGTCTAACAACTGAAATATCAAAATTCCCAAACATTCAGATGCCTGACATATCAAAAACAGTCCACTTACCTCAAACTGAGAAGTTGGCTGCTGTGACGATGGTGGTGCACTTTTAGGAGTTTCTCCAGTAGATCCTGGTTTCTATGAAATCATAATACAAATCATTTGCTATCAATAACATATATGAAGTTCAAATTGTTTTGTTCCATTTGTATTTGATTTGCAAACATACCCCCAGTCCTTGGAGTTCATTCCACATTAACTGAAATTCATTGGGGGAGGATTTTGGAAGCAGTGGGCCACTGGGTTGAGGTGGCTTCTGTGCCATTTGTTCACTTTGTTGGGGCTGGGCGACGGAATTTGGGGCTTTGTTGAGAAGCATCTGTATCTGTCCAGGTTGCTGCTGTGACATCTGCAGTCGTTGAGGTTGCACTTGTGGTCTCTGTGGTGGCTGCCGCTGGATTGTTGGCACAGCTGGTGGGGTGGGTCTCTGCCGCCAAGACTGATTGACTAATTTTGCATTGGCCTATAATACATATTAACTTGCGATAATATCGAAAACCGTGTGAGTAAAACATTGAGGGAGACCCAAACCTCTACACAAGCAACATTGTGAAGATCATAGTAGTACTAATTGAATTTTAACATACTAAAAATACCAGGATTAATGTTTTCTTCTAAAAGAAATATTACGGTGGACATCAATTTTCAAATTTTACTAAATTTGCTTTGCTCTGTATTTCTCAATGGTATTACACACGATTTTAAAGCAAACTTCTTTTAATGAAGAAATTGTTTGACACACTGTGAAGAGGTGTCCTAGACAATTTTGAGTTTGCATAGATCAGGAGACCTAATACTCGATATACATAGGGATAATGTCTCTACGATTATATTTTTAAAAATTTATTTTATATTTAGAACTTGAATCTAACAGACAGTACTTTAATTATACACTTATGAGTACACAGATGACTTGTAGGATGACCTCTTGGTCACCCAAATGACACTTGTTTTATTGCCATGTTTACATCAAATTAATTTAATTAATAACAATAATTTAATCAAACATTTTCATCATTCACCGAATTTGTTATTTGCCCAAGAAAATTAGCTGATATAAATCTCAAGAAATTCTGATATGGTAAGAGAAGAAATAAAAGAGGTCATCTTCATCAACATATTATCCGATATGTTGACAAAGATGACCTCTTTATTTCTCTCATAAGAACGCCAACAATCAGAATTCCCACAATTCACCGTCAAGAGAGTTTTGTCAGATTTTGTAGCAAATGATTATCACAATAACAACATGTACCTGAGGGGGAGTTTGTGATGTATGAGAGGATCTCATCACAAATGACTGCTGATTGGTGGTTGGTATGACACCTTGGCCATGACTGCGCCAACTGGCAAATGCTGAATTAGGGTGGGAAGAGACAATATTCTGCGACCTCTGAACAGGGGGGCCAGATGGAACAGATGGCATTTGTGATTTCATTCGTTGTTGCTGATGTGGTAATTGTGGTTCTTGCTGCTGCTGCTGCTGCTGCTGCTGTTGTGGCTGTATTGCACTATTCCAAGCTGGGGAAAACGTGTATGTCCCTCGGTTTGTGATAACATCTTTCCCTTAAAAAGAGAGGGGGAAAAAAAAGAAAGAAAAGATGTAACAGACATGTAATATGAAAACATAACTATGTATTATGTAAACATAACCACTGATTACATAAAAACATCAACTGGGAACACACAAAAAATTAAGATTACATTATCATCTTGCTTTATACAAAACTGAAGTTCACAAATTGCCAGTTATGTTTTCTAACACTGAATCTTATCTTTCAGGAAGTAATTATGCCTCTCACTAATTCCATGAGTTCCCTTGGTAAATACTTATTTTGTGTAAGATCTCAGGATGCCTCTTAACACAAAATAATATCCCATTAATAAAACATTATTTTTAGCAATGTAAAAGAATTTTCAGAGAATACTGTAATCAATTTCTGTAGTTTTTAAAGGTAGTTATTATTCTAAAAACCTTAAATTAAAATTATTATAAAATTGAAATTAGAAATGTTTCTGTTTGAAACTCACCTGATGACTGGGTAGTAGTCTTTTTGTCAGATTTTTCTTGTAATAAGCGTTTCTCATGAGCTAAACGTTCTCCATAAGATAAATTGATTAAAGCATACCGTGGGACACGATAACCTCGATTTGCAGAACAATTGAAGGACATTCCTCCAGCAAAGGGTTTATCAAAAACCACATCATACATGGTATCTGCATCTTTTTCTCTTTTGTGAATCCCTATTACAAACGAAAAACAATTTTATGCTGCATGTTAGTGATTTAATGACCAGAAAAATAACAACTTGCTTACCTATAATTGTTCCTTTCCAACCTAGAGGTACAGTGTAACTTTCTCTGATGTTCATAACTCTATCAAAAAGCAAATATGAAGCATCTGCATCAGGAGGAAGGCTGCCAATTTGCATTGAAGGCTGTAAACAATAGAAAAACATGTTCTAGTGTAGAGTACTTCTGTAAACCACCACATAAACCTAATACCGTAAGTTACTTTTTTGTTTTTTGGTTAGTTTAGTTTTTTGTGCACTAGTGCTTTTTGGCTTTAAGTAAGTTTTCATCAAAAATCTTAACATAGAGTAAGAAAGAGAGGAAGTAAAATTAGAGTATTTTGAATTTTTTGTATCAACTTCTACGCCCTCAGGGTGGCCAAAATAACTACTTCTTGTGATTCATATTTTGACCCATATTCAACATAATTGTCATGGATAGACTCATGTATCAAAAAAACCGACAATCAAGACATAATGAACTTGGACACTAAATTTTTTGTTTGTCAGTAGTTGGAATGCTTTATAGAAAGTGGATTTGGTTTCTTTTGTTAAACCATTGGTAATGAAGAACAATAAATGTTGGTCTAGATCGCAGGACAAAAACTTCTCAAGCTGGTCATCCAACTATTTAGTAATGGCAATTCTTTGAACACGAGGTATTTGATTGATAGGAATCAACTTGTATATTCGTATTGCACAACTCAAGTAAATGTACTCTGTTTCTCTTGAAATTGACACCTAACTGAAAGCTCTTACTGCATAAAGTTCAATCCTTATGACCGTTATTTGCAAGGTGCCCACACATTTTCTGAAATAAATTTCTGTGACTCTTCCTGGTTTTCCAGTTTATATTTTATTTTTTTCCACTTAAGATAAGTAATTTCACACTACTTTAAGAAATTATTTAATCTACTCTAATATTAGTTGGTCAGCTCTCTCATTTTGGCAGGACAAAGTAAAAATTAACAATATTTTGTCCCAAAAAAGAATACATTTCTAATGTTTTTAAAAGAATAATATCTACATTTACAATTATCTCAAAATTTTCCTTGACTTCTAACAATTCTTTTACAAATTCCTTGATTTTCCCAGACTTTTCCAGAGCAATGAAATTCCCTGATTTTCCTGGATTTTCGTTTTTCAGCAAGTGGCCACCCTGATTATATTGTCAGTCACAATACCAATGCTGATTGACAAGTGAAGGTTTTGGGGGAAAGGAAAATGCTTCACTGACACATCTTTACCACATATCCTTGTTAACTCATTCTACTCTTCAATACTTTAGCTCTACGTGCTGTTCTGAATAGTGAAATGTTACACAGGAATTTTCAATCTATATTTGAACATGTTGCAGAGACATCATTCTCATAGTCCATTGCCACACTTCAGGGGAAAATTCAACACCTATCTTCATGCGGGAGGAATTGCATTGTTACATAACAGAAGGTGAAAAGAAAAAAACATAACATGAGAAAAGTATACAATATAACTTCTAATTTCTCGGTACCCTCATGACTAAGTTGCTGATCAGATGCATTTAACAAAATGTAGATTCATTTAATCTTTTTCATTTCATAAGATCAAAATTTATATAAAATGGAAATTTTTGAATTATTTTGAGATAAAGTAGGATAAATCCAGTTTTTACAAGTTGTTTGCTTATAACACCAAATTTCATGTGGCTAAACTGTTAGTTGAAGAAAAAAGCTTAATGACATTAAATGTCGATAATCTTATCTCCTTTTATTTCATATAGAGCCATTACTTATGAAAAATGGCTTTCGAATTAATTTGAAAAGTCATGATCTTTACATCTTTTTGCTTAAAAAATGTGTTTCCAGACTAAATTCTTGTTGGCTAATCAGATATTTGTGTTCAGCAACCCAAAGAACATATAGAAACCAAATATCAAAACTCCACAAACACTTTCCATTATTTGCCCATTTTGAACACCATTTCACTGAACTATGTAAAAATATCAATACTTCATCATCAAATGTTTATAAAATATATTTAATAATATATAAATGCTAATTGCATCAATACATCATTATAATGTGGAGAAAAAAAAAAAAAAGTAAGAAATTGAGTTGTGTAAATGCATTTGGAGAGTAACAGGAGAGATTGTTGGTAGCCAAGAAAAAAGCTTGGAGGGTTGGTAGCAAAGACGAAATCTACACACCATAGGTCTAGTGGTTGTCTCACCAATGACTTAGGACAGTGAGAGCATCAATATCCATCCATCTGGACTGTTGTTGTTCTTACCATATACAACTACATTTAACTCAGAAACAGCTTGTCAACTGAGCAGTCAACTTGTGTGACATTTGCTCTGAAGATCATTGAGCTTCTTGTATATTCTGTGCAGTATTTTCAGACAGCTTTTTAAACTATTTAAAGAAACTTATTGCTTAAGCATATCAGAAACATTGCAAACCTTAAAAAGCAAATGTGGCTTCACTTGCATTGAGACAGTTTTAACAGAGTTTTTTGATTGATAATGGATGTCCACTGTTCTCTCTATTTCTTGAACAATTTCTGGATCTAACACAGCAGCACCACACACCTGCCTTTCTATGCTGTAAAATGGCTGTGTTTTTAACCAATTAGAAATAGCAGCAATTGTATCCTTCCTGAAAGAAAATAGACAACATAACATGTAATTGGGAGGAAGAGAGAAAGGAAGAAAGAAAGAGAGAAAGGAAGAAAGAAAGGAAAGGAAGAGAGAAAGGAAGGAAGAGAAAGGAAGGAAGAGAGAAAGGAAGGAAGAGAAAAGGAAGGAAGAGAAAAGGAAGGAAGAAAGAAAGAAAGAAAGAAAGAAGAAGTCAGAAACATAACTTTTCTTGTCTAATGTTCATTAAATGCCTGGTTTAATCATTTTGTAATTTTAAGTGCCTAAAATCTCACTTTTCATTCCTAATTTCAAAATATTGTTACCTGTTTTAGATGTCTAAATCATCCTTTCAAAAATAACATTTTGCACTTACACTCACAGTCCCAGCTAATTTCCTACAACTTCCCATGTTAAATTATTTCAGGTATTTGTATGCTTATTAGGCCATAATAAAAATCCAGACTATACATCACCATAGATGACCGGTCGGTGAGAACAACTACATTTTCCTACAGGTGCCCAAAGAATCTGTATTTAGTTCACTGTCCAGATTGTTTAGTTTTTTAGTACGCAAGACCCCTTCAGCCTTCCATTGAAACCTGACAGGAACTGTGGAGACTGAACAAAACCACAGGGTTAATGATGGTCCACTAGTGTCCCTACAGTTTTGCAAGTTGCCCAGTAGTCCACAAGTGTCCATAATGTTTCTGAGTTGCCCAGCATGTTTGTGTGTAATGTTTGCCAACATTGGACAGTTTAAATCTGGCCTATTTATACAAAATGTGGCAATCAAGTAAGTATGGTGGATTATGGGGCAGTGGTCACCTTTTTTAGAAGAAATTTATACTTTAAGAGGAGAGAAAAGCAAATGGATTAAGATCAGATTGATTATTTTGTATCCCGAGACCTCAATGGCTATGATCATTATTCCTGTAATTATAGTACATGTTTTACCTCAGGAGGTGGCAATTTTCTTTTGTCTCCTGGTTGGAAAGATCTGGCATCAAACTATGTTGGAGTGTGGAATTTTCCCAACCAGGTATATCCCACTAGCATGGCACTGCCATAGCCGGAACAAGTTCTAAGCACCCGACTGGTCTTCTAACATGTGTAGTAGTGTAGTGCAAGTGAGTGTAAGTGTGTGGAAGTAAGACGGAAGAAAAGGAAGAGAAAGGAAAGCTAGTGCTTGGTCCATGGTCCATTTGTTGTACTGCTGTTGAGTACTGTTCCAGTATTCGCCTGGGGCTGATTGGAGAAACCACAGAAAACTACTTATCAGAGCAGCTAAAATTCTCCTCTAGACAGCAGCAGAACTCGACCCAGCTGTCAAAAATCCTGCCACCATTGGGATTCGAAGCCTAGGACCTCCCGGTCAGAGGCACTGCAGTGACATCAGTAGATGCGCTGGGCTACCTTTGCTCGTATAGGTCCTCATTTAAAGAAATACTTTTAATAAGATATAATTCATTGAAAGATTCCTTTTTTAAAGATATAATATGAAATCGTAGATTGCTGACTATTCCAGTCTGTATATTTTGACTTATTTATTCACAGGCAATCACCCAAAATTACATAATTCAGTTAACAATTTGTCTTTAATTAAATCTGCAAAAGAAGTTACAGGAATTGCGTAAAGATCAAAATCAGTATTATGTACTGCAATACTTACATTTATAGAATTTACTTTTTGACATATTCTCCATAAACGAGCATTCAACCATCTGTTCATTGTACAATTAGGTGGCAATGTATACAATGAATATGTCTATAAGTTCTAATAGGGATTAACCAATACTTATATGAGCATTTAAATTTTGAAAACTCATCATGTTAGGGAGACCAGTCCGATCTCTAGTAAAAGTTAGCAAATTTCCAGAAAATTGTTTAGTTTTGTGTAATCGAATTTTTATTAAACTTTATAAACAAAATTCCATTTTTTTTTTTAAATTTTAAATTTTTATTTTATCAGTTTCATATGCAAAATTCTTTTCTCTCAATAATTTTTTTAGTTAATAGCTTTATAGCTTGTATTCTGGGGGGGGGGGGGGAGATAGTTTGCCAGTTGGGATAATTTTTTCAGAACATAATTAAAAATAATTTCATAACAAAGTTATAAAAATATTGTAAGGCACTCTAAAGAATTTTCATCAAAATAAGTAACAAATCCAATTTAAGTAATTCATTTTCTATACTAATATAATCGGCTGACTCAAAATAAAAAATAACATCTGCATATTCGATTTTGATTAAGCTTTCAGAAGTTCAGAAATCAGTAAACAGATAACAAAACTTTTATAACACGAACTTCGCTTATTTCAGTCCCTTGGAATTCGTGTTAACAAGTTTTTACCATATATAATGACTTATTAAAAAAGGACTTACGAATTAGGAAACACATCTGCTTCATTGAAAACATCATTCCCAGTATTAGCACTCAGATAATCAAATAATTCAGGGAACTGTTGAATGTAGCTTGCTACCAGCTCCACAGCCTTGAGACTGTATAACCACATCCCATTGTCTTTTTTGGTATATCCTGGAATCTGAAAATAACAATATAATTAATTTCTATAATGAATAATTTTGCATGAATATTCTCCCTGTTTACTTCCTTTAGTTGTTAACTTGTTGCTTACCTCTTCATTTTTCTTGTTGAATTTCAGATTTAGGCCAATATTTGTTTTATTTTCGGTACCATCTGCCCACTCTCCATGAACAATATATATAGTACCAGTAATTCTTGACAGCAAGTGTGCTGAAATGCCCAATCTCTGAGCAGCGGAACTCCCTGAGACACACCACAAATAATTACAATTGCCATCACTCAATTATAATATTTAGTTGATCAATGCCAACAATCTAAACATCCTGCAACCTCAATGAGGACATGGATTTCTCATGTAATTTTTATTATTTCTGTATATGATAAGGATGTGTATGTCTGGAAGTGATATTATTATTGTTGTTGTTATTGTTATTATATTATTATTTATTTTTGAAAAAAAGGATTAATTCAAAAAGGGAATTTAGGATGGTCCTTTCTAAAGGATTGCACTTCGCTACAATACAATAAATTCTTAAATATTAATTTTAGCTTCAGATAAGTGATATTACTTTTGTTCTCTTACTGGTAATTGTTGCTAATTGGCCTAATAATAAATATTCTTTTGATTTTATGTTGTGGGAACTTGCACATTCCGGTAAGGTGTCTTGCTTGAACTTGAATGTACTTGTTGGGTTCTCGAATTTTACTTGGTTACTTCTTTTTTTACTGTAATGGGACGGCCGCGTACGTCGAAATTCAAATAATAAAATAAATTAAATAATATTTCGCTTGGCACTGGAGCTCGTAAACTTAAGACCCACAGGGAAGTGGTGAAACTGGCTGTCTCCTGACGCTAATCTCTGCCACTATGCGGAGAGAGAAGGCCTACCCCATGGTGGAAATATTTCCAAGAACGCCGCTTCACGCCCAAGATTTTCGAAGAATTCTTCATGTCAGATTTATGTCAAAGTGGTTCTAGGCGGCAATACATGATACTAGCGTCCCCGTGCGAGACTTCTCACATGCTACACCCCCACTCTTCTATTTTTTTTCTCCATTTCCATATTAAGTTTGTAATATGTCTTTCTTTTCAACTTCCTCTTATCCTCCCTCACTTGTTCTATGTCTCCTTGTAATTGATAAAAATACAATATACTCATGTCAATAAAAACTATTCTTATTTAACTTTATTACTGAGCAGAGAGGTGCACCTTTGTAATTCAATCTCATAGAATATAAATTAATTAGTTTAATTTCACATACAGTTGCAGATTCTACAGCTTCTGAACAGGTACGGCAGAATCAAGAAGCGTCAAACCAAACAAAATTGTAATAGAACGTTCAAGAAGGTCTCATCCTATTGATTACAGTGTGATAAACGTTTCTTTGAGGCCATTGGCCTCAAAATTTTGGTTTTTAAGGTCCTAGAACATTTCATTTAGGAGTTATGTAATAATACAGACAAAAAAAATTCTACTGAGTGTTGCGAGTTGAATTTGACATGAATATTTAGATGCTTTTTTTTAAACAAATCCTTAAGATTTTTAAAGTCAAAGTCCAATTTCTCATGTCTCCATAAAGAAATTCTCTTTATTTAGAGAACACATTCATGAAGATTGGTTGCGTGTGAGAGCTGCCAAAGGTATGTATACTACTGAAATAATACAGGAGACGATACTAGCATGACATCAATTGGCCGCCCACGCGACCCTCGCGCGTCTACGTGAATTGCAATCAACATCTGCCTACGTCACTAGTATTGGAGAGAGCATGGAGTAAGGTCGCAACTTGAACTTGTATCTGAGACAGCTTCACATAGGGACACAGTTTCAGGTGAACTCACACCACAGCTGCTATATCCGGCCGCGAACGCTCTGCTCAAGTGAGGCCCCAAAGAGGATGGTTGCCGTCGAGTGAACGTACAAACACTAGACACCAAGATGGCCACAATTGGACAGCGACTTATGGCGGGAACATGCACACATGCCGCCGCAGTCAAGCAGCCTGGGGTAGGGGCACGCACGCCGCCGTCACCGAGCGAGCCGCGAGCTCCCCCCCTCAAGATGTGGGCAGGCGCCGCCGCTGCCGCCACTGTCCTGACGCGGACGTGAGGACCTGTTGACTGTCTCCAGGCACAGCTGACAGCCGAGAGAATCGACCGCTGGGGGGATGACCCGCCTATCCTGAGGTTCCGGGCACCACAACGACGATGCACCATACGACTGACAATAAGTGTTGTAAATTGGCTAGAGAATAGAAACTAGATGACAGCTAAGAAATGCGATCAACCCCACTGGAAAATTAGACATGCCACAGCTGTGCGCAAAGGGCAAGAGCCACAAAGGGGAGACGGGGATGACCTGAATTTCATCCAGTCAATAAGGAGACACATTGCCAATCTCGCTGGAATGATGATTATTGGGAAATCGTGTATTTTGTAAATACGTCATACAAATATTTTTGTTCTCAGCTATTAGCTCTGTGCTATTGTATCAGAGTTGGAGTCATGGTCCTCAGCTAACCAATGTGCCAACTGGATGGTACGGAGTAGGTCACAGTGTTGACCTCCTGCTTCCTCATAGCTTCATCTCGGGGTGCGCAATTCTCAGAAATCCTCCTGCAATTGCCACAAGGGGTTATGCACAACTTTGAACAATCAATTGTGACTTCTAGGTCCGAATGTTCTGACTTTTCAAAACTGCTCATTCGACTGGACAAATAGCCCTCACCTTCTTCACTTGCCTTACGCATTTGCATCACGTAAGAGTTCAGTTAAATCGGAGTAAAGACAATTCTCTGTGGTATGAGAACCACCCAAGTACACCATTGTAATTAATGTTGTAATTTTGTATAAGTTACAAACTGTTCCTCCTTACCATAGCATCAAGAGAGATCTGGGCCACATGCCAACTGAGCTTG
This sequence comes from Teleogryllus oceanicus, assembly GCA_964035755.1. Classification (NCBI taxonomy): domain Eukaryota; kingdom Metazoa; phylum Arthropoda; class Insecta; order Orthoptera; family Gryllidae; genus Teleogryllus; species Teleogryllus oceanicus. Next base: position 20,825,509 of record CAXIVR010000009.1, on the reverse strand, counting down.
TTGAATGAGATTGTGTTTTGTGTGCTCTCAGAATTTCTTTTGAAAGTGCTTAAGGGCAAGTACATGACACACACTATTTATCCATGTACTAGGTCAAACAATTATTGTTGTAACCTTTCTGACTGTAAAAAAGTTGCATGGCAACCATACCATAGTTGTAACATCTTCTAGACAGCCAAATATCTTATAATAGGATACTTCCACAGTTTTGTTCTAGGTGGTTAAGCGAATGCACCATGATCTGAAGTTGTTGTTTTTCTTTCTTTTTTTCTGCCATTGGCCCTCCAGCTCAATTAGCACAGTGATGTTGGTGCCTTTTATTTGATTGCATTTGTATTAATAATTAAAAACATTACCTACCGGGCATATAATTTACTCGGAAATTCAAATGTTTATCATGAGCAGCTGCTAGATTTGGCTCCATTGTGACTGTAACTGTGATCTTAACACGACCACTTCTTTGAGCTCCTTCTTCATAATCTCTGACCTGAAACATTACTTTACATCAACAAACCCAAAATCTTTACACTGGTCTAAGTTATCAACAATTTGAAGAAACTAACTAAAACATCAATCTACCATAAAGACGATAACAACTAATATGATCTTAATAACATGTGTACTCATTCTTTGAACCCAATATACTATTATCAGTGAGAATTTTAAAATCAAAATCGAATTATTATAAAATAAATAAGAACCAACTACAAAATATATTTACAATGTATAAACATGTTTACTATACCTCTCCCATGTAACCATAATGTGGAAGTCCCAAAAGAAAGACTCTTGTGCCAACTGGAAACACCTCTTCCACACTAGAAAATTCTACAAAACTTGGATCATGAACCGAAATATCTTTTACTGTAGCCTGGAGAGCAAATGCACTTGCAGTTTTAGACCACTGAAACACAAGAAGCAAAAGCATGCATCAAGGAATAGACACTGTATTAATAAATGAATGAAAATACAGCTAGGCATGCTTATAGAACTCAAACCAACTATTTTTTTTCAATAATACAAAGATCAACACCTTCAAGAGAAATCAACAGTTATGAATTTTATTTATATAAATCTTGGTACACTGGATGACATTTCACAACTGAATAGGGAAAAGGTAATCAAATGGATGCCATCTACAAAGATTTTTGTCAAGCAAAGCAATTTCGTTGATTTCTAAACTTAGAGGTTTGGGATTGAATGTACAACCGGATGAGTAGATTAGCAAATTCCTAAGTCAGTCTGTTTATGCGGGGGCCAACTACAACTTGAATATAAAATATCTTCAGGAGTAACCCAAGGGCCTCATCTGGGGACTCCAGTTAAAAATGAAAATACATGACCTTAAATCTTTACGTAGAAAATAAGAAATTCTTCTTCTCTGGTATTGACACTAAAATTTATTTCACAGTCAAAGCACTAAAACACTTAATACAGAAAGATCTGGATAACTTCAACACATGTAATTCAAAAAACAAAACGACTTAACATGCATAAATAGTTGTTCTACAATGATATCTTGTAAATATGATTCCATTAAGGCTCCACACATCTGGCATTTGCTGAGCAGCGAGCTGCTGCTCGCCCAATCCCGAACAGATGATGTGTTTGGGGACTGTTTGCTCCCTTTGATGTATCCTATACACCAACACATGGTGGGTAGCAATGAATGTTCGTCACTCGGCAAATAGCAAGCCACTCTTCCACTCTACTCGGGATTAGGTGAGAAGTTGCTCGCTCCTCGCCGAGTAACGAATGTGTGGAGCCGCCATTAGATTCTAATATTAATTAAATGAAAGCCCAATGAAAAGAGTTGATGTTAGAGATCCCGGATGACTTTCAATTTCAAAATGAATTTCAACTATTGTATTGATAGTTTTATAAATGGCACTGAGAACATGGGTTTATGTTCAGAGAAGCGGTAAAGATTTGAAATATGCAACTATTACTCAACTTTATACGATGGTTGTGACACCAACAGCTGAATTTGATTCAGAGAATTGGAAACACACCTATTCCAGCTGTTTACAAAAAGGCCATCACAAATACCAGAGATTCTTGTCATTTAAAATAGGAAATTTGATGAGCAAATATTCATGTATTTATACCTTTATAGTGAATTTACCTAATCAAAAATCTCTCAAACAAAGCTGTAACATCAATGGGCTCATATTTTTACTTAAAGTCCTTCACTATTATATCCGACGCATCAAGAGTTTGGAAAAGATTGACTTTAAGCTTCCTACTAAATCTCAGAACATTTTTTTATATTTCTCTATTTAGAGCTGGCGCATTTACAAAGACTCAGAAAATCACCTCTTTTTTTATAATTATGTTAATGATCTTTCTCATTTTGTTTCAAATGCATTAAAAATGTGAGGTATTAAAGCCAGTATGTAGTGTGATGTACAAAATAGCAAAACCTCTTTATAAAAACACATGGTGGGGATTTTGAAGTTCGAAATAGCAAAACCCCTTTATAAGACACATGGGGGGGTCTCTTATTAGCAGGAACTCTTATAAGTGGGAAATGGGTTTTTTGACACGCTTAAAATGTTACCATATTTTCAGTGGATTAGTATAACTGTTACACTCTTTTAAACTTGAGAAAACATAAATTACTTGATAGCAGAGCCCAGATTTTTTGTGAGAACTTTATGACATTTAAAGCACATGTGCTCATAAATGCATAATGCAAACATATTGCCTTTAATATAAATATTTATGATATAAGAGATATCAAAAAATTACATTTTTTTGAAACAATAAATTACTTTTTATGTTTTCAAAAATACAATTTCTGAAACACAAAATAGAGGAAAATGGCGTTCATGTTGCCTTATGGAGTACATTTAGCACTATCTCTATCAAATGATAAAAGAAAAAGTTTGGAGTCGTTTTTGAGAAAATCTTGTTTTTGTTATTTTTTAATACTGCACACGAGTATTGCATGAAAACTAATTATGGAGAAAAAATTTTACTTGAAGGAAAATTTCTAGCTTCAATTTTGTAGTTGTAGGAAAACCCTGCAAAAACTTTTGCAATTTTCAAAAATGCAGAGTTAACAGTAAAAATCCTAACTATGCCATCTCTATAAGTGTACTTCACTCTACTCTTACAAGAAAGTAAAAAAAAAATTGAAGCCGTTTTTGAGAAAATGTTTAAAATGTCCCAGGGGCTCCATCTAAAACGCCCCCAAAAATTTAAGAATGTTTTTGAAAACCGCTGAGCTTTGAGTGGAGCCAGATCAATTGGGGAACACTTCAGAAAAAATTACATGAATAGTTTAGGCACTAGTGTTGTTCACAGATGGATGGACATTAAAAAAACTTTTTCGCTATCAGGGGAACCCTAAACATGTATTTCTGTTGAAATCTTGAGGGCGATTTTCCACGTCATTGCAGCGACTTTCTTGTTGCCCAAAGACAGAAAGCTTACATAATAAGCTTTCCTCAAAAAAAACTTCGCACAACTCCCGCACCCCACCCCCCAGTGGTGCTGGTGTTGCGAACCCTTCCTCCTTTTTTTTAAGTATGGGCCCTAACCCTTACCACTCTGATGAAATTCCCTAGTCTCCTGGAAGAAAATTCAACGCTTTATCTCTCATAAGCAAGAAGAAACACATGGCGGGGAATACAATTTTGTCCACAATAGGTGGGAATCTCTTATGAGGGGGTCTCTTAAATGCAGGAAATCAATGTATTTTTTTATATACAACTGACTGTGGGACCGTTAATTTTGTCTCTTATTAGAAGAATTCTCTTTAACAGGGCTCTTACAATGGGGTTTTGCTGTAAATAATCTATGTCGTAAACTGTAAAACTGTTTTATTTCTGCAAAGATATGGGTATGATCAGTTTTGAGACGTTCTCGTGTATATCTTGATAAATGACACATTTATATGAATTCTAAAAAAGGTGAATAAATACTATAATTCTTAAACTTGATTTTAAATAAGTAACCAACATCAAAACTACAGAATCTAAGTTAATAGAAAACATTGATTGCAAAATCTTCCACTGATTACAAGTGATACCTCTACTGTAGTTAATCTTATATTGTTCTTTTAAAACAATTTTTAATTATTGTTTATTGTATAGTAGATATCTGCCACTGTTCATTTAATAATTTTTTCCCCCATAATTTATATCAATGTTAAGTCATTTATTCCCATGAAATACTAAAATAAATATATTTCAGGACAAAATTTAGAAACCTTATGGATCTTTAAATACATTTTCATAAGTCTTCTTTTAATAAATGTATTTTTCATCTATAAATTCGAAAAACACAGAGCTAAATACTTACATGCTTGTCTAATGTAATCCGACCTTGCTTGCCAAATGCAAATTGTCGACCAACAATGGGCAAGCACTGGAGTAATATTTCTGTTGTACCTATGTCAACCCCTAGTCGATTCATGTACCTTTAAATGCAGACAAAAATCAATATTTATGGCACGCTTTAAATATTATAGCACACCAGGAAAGTCTCTCTGCACCGATCTGAGTTAAAGCCGGCCACTGCCTCTGCTTCTGTCCTCAGTTTTCCTGCCGTGCGTGGTACTAGTGCCTCATGCGTGTCATCACCTCTCCCCTTCTTCCCCTGCTGCTTCTGCACCCCCCTTTGGATGGTCTCAGCACAGCCTCTCGTGATACCAACAATTTGTTATCATTCTTATCAGCTTGGTCACAGTGCAAAGAGACTTTCTTGGTGCACTGTATAATACATCAAATAACTCTGAACTACACAAAGAATCCAATTAAAATCAGGACATCATTTGCATGATGTACAATGATTAAAATTCATGAGAATCAAAATCACTGTACTCAGTCTTGATGTCAAATGCTTAAAAGTTGTTTGAGGGAGTTGGTTAAGGATTGCTTCAAAGGTGACACAAGTTGATGTAATTATTTATGTTAATAGTGTCACTACTGTCAATCAACTATATTCTCATTTCAATTTCAGTACTAACCTTTCTTGAATGGCATTTTTTTGAGATGTCCATACTGCAGCTAGATTGCCTTTTACTTCTTCCTCTATAATCTCACGTGTTTCTGCTGAGGAGTTTGTTCCAGAATCTAATGGCAAAGCATAACGTTTTTCCCTACTAACCACAGCAATCACTCTGTGGAAGAAATGAACATTTTTAACACACAAGTATAAGATATATCTGTGAATTTCTATTCACAATTTCCTCAGATTCTTACTTTGCTTCCAAAAGATGAGGCCAATCAACAAATACACTTTTTCCAAGAAGATCTGTGGCCACTTGCTTCACATCAGGTTTGCTTTCATTTAAAATGTGAACAATCATGTTATCTCCTCGACTTTGCATTTCAAAAACTTTAACCTTTTTCTTCTCTAAAGATGACTAGAACAACAGCAGACCAAATGTTATTATCCGATTAACCCTTTTCTGGGCAATCAATTTCATTGACGTAACTGGGTAAGCGGGGTCCAGCAGACCCAGGAGTGTTGGCGACGGGATTATGCTCACAGATGTACTTTTCAGACGTGGATAACGAAACAGGACGTTCTAATATAATTGTTTAATTTAACAAAACCTTTCAAAATACTTTACACTTTTGTTTTTAAAACATTTATTCATTTGTTACAGATCACACACAATGTTTATCTGGGTATGTTCATTTTTGTAATGAACATACCCAGAAAAACATTGTGTGTGATCTGTAATAAATAAATAAATAAATGTTTTAAAAACAAAAGTTTTAGGCTTTGAAAAATGCTACATCTCTTTGTTACATACTGCATTCTCAAAGGCACAAATGACATCTTTTTTTGGCATTGTTGTAAATTTTTTGAATTGTGGGAGCTGCTTCTTCCCAAAAAACTTAAGCGAATGACAGGCGAAATGTGTTATTCAATCCTTTATCAATGTGTGTCAATTCAATCAATCATGTGTCTCCTTACATTTTGTGTACACACTAAATCCTTTGCAATATCAACAATAAATAATCATATGATCTCAGGTTTTCTAACATTCAGTAAGGGCCAAAAACATACCTGTCGCTGTGCAGTTTTCCTGCAAAACCTGGACTGCACACGACTTCAAAAAGTCTCTCTCCTGACACTTACTAACTGCAACAACACTGTCTATGAAGGCAGCGTTCTTAGAATCGCTCACAGTCTCAGATAACATCCCGATGAAGTAATGTTGCGCAACCCAACATCTGTTTGCTACTTGGACACGAAGCGGTCGTCAAGTAATTGACCAAACAAAATCAGAAAATGCAATATTACATGTAGATTAAGAGACCTGGGTTCAATGGACCCCGCTTGTCCAGTTGCAGCTGAAAAAAGGTACAGACTTTTTTATTTATTATTAAGTACTGCTTTCATAAAATGGTAACAGGTGATATTAAAGTATACCACAGCAGACAAAGTCACAAAAAACTATCCCAACACCTTCCATACTTTTCATGTAAAATATAGAAAATTTTAAAATCTAATGGACCTTGGTTGCCCGGATAAAGGTTAATAACACATTTTTTTTCAAATAAGAGAAATGTCCAGTAATTCCATATTTAAAGAATACACATTAAAGAATTTTGAGTTAAGTGAAAAAAGGGTAACGTACATTAAACTCTAAAATTAAAGATTCGCAAAACATCACTAATAGTGAAATTATGTCATAATGAATGCTGAGATAATAAAAACTTCAGTTGAATGAAATTATTTCCAGGGCCCCATTTACCTGATGTAATATTACTTCATTTTAACAAAAACTGAACTTTCCTTTTAAAAATTAAAAATTTTATTTACCGTATTTAAAAAATTATTTATTTTCTAAAAACAATTTTTTTAACCAAATTAAAATTTTACTGAAGTGTTTATCTTTTTTCTTTCAAAATATAATTGAAATTCACCTTGCTCTAAATAAAGTTTTCTTGTATTGTTTATATTTCTTATTTCCAATGTGCACCGAAATTGAAAGAAAATTACGCAATATCCAACCACTTGTGATTTCAATTGATACCCAGGATATCCTGAAATATCCAAAAACAATGATCTAGTTTTATAACTAAAACAATGCAATAATTGTCTTATTTTGCCAATTCTCATACTGTACATACCAACTGAATTCTCATTTTCAAGTGCATCACTGCTTGAAACAGCTTGTCATATAACAGCAAGGTTCCAAAGAAGAGGCAGCCCGCCATTAAATATTAGCTATTGACATGCTGTATTACGAAACAGTAATGTTTCTTATAATCTTGGTATGTAAAGGTATATCGTACTTTTATTTATTATACTATATTATTACAGTATTTAACTTTGACAGGTTCTACTTGGTCATTAGTTTTTTTTAGAAGAATAATTTTTGGATACCAATTTTCATTTAAACCAAATCAAAAAATAAAATGAATATTCAATTTTTAAAAAGATACAACACATAGTTAAACATCTTTCATAATTGTGATGTTTCGTAAATAATTATTTCCATCTTCAGTCAGTAATTAAATTAATTAAGTTTAATAATCATCACATTTATATAAGTTAATTAACTATGTATTATATATTTTCAATAAATGGAATATATATTTTCTTTTTCGATTTACATAAATGAAAGTCTGGTATCCAAGAATTATGTTTTTCTATCTACCCAAATAATGACCACATGGAACCTGTCAAAATTGATACTATGTACAGAAAGAAAAATAAACTATTGCAATATTTGTGAAGACTTTTTCATTAAAATATTTAATTGATTGCAGTTTTATTCGCTGTTCTTCAGCAGAGGGCATGCAACTTTTTGGGAAACTGCTTTATGTGGTTTTGTTCAGCAGCATTTTGCTATTGGAGGCCACTGTATCATTAATATGATTCTACTATTGTAGCAATTTTCCAGACATGAATGTGAATCATGGAGCTGTGGTCGAATGAAGAAACCATGATAATGTGTGGGTAAGGGCACATAGTTTACAAACAACCAACGGATATTACAACTTCATATTTCAATTGTATAATTCAATTTCAAATTGTAACTACTGAAAATGCATCTTCAAAAAAATAATTATTAAATACAATTTTCAAAAATTAGATAAAAAGTTATGAAGAACTGTAATTACTGTGTATAATAAATCATATTCCTCTTTTCTGTTCAATATTTAACTTTTTCATTTGTAAATTCACATTGAAGTAATGTAGATTCTGCAGCTGATAACTGGTAGTTTCTATTCTTAAGATCTGACTTTCTTCAGTACATTGAAATTCCAATCTAACAAAATAATTACTGAGGTCCCAACAATTTTGTTACTGATATTTCACTATATTTGATATTTCTTATTTTATACTTCAACTTATTTTATAGTCTCAAAACAATTTAAGGGCCAAATTAAAATCTTTTCTAATAAGATTTTTCTCCAAGTCAAATTCGGATAACCTTTGAATATTACTTACATAATATTTAATGTGCTTGAATGTAGGAAAACCAGGAAAATATACATCTAATTTTGCACCAGGACACAATCCTTTTATAAGTCTGCAAGGATCCACAAATAACTCTTCTCTGTGAAGTTCAACAACACATGCATGATGATGTGATATTGATGGAAAGTACTCCGGTGCAGCATAATGTCCTTTTAAGACAAAAGGTGGATACACTTATTAAATGTGAAAAACAATTCAAACAAATACTTCATAAACAAGACCTTATCATACCCATATCTTCCTCTGTGTATTCATACACAAGTGCTGGTCCATGTGAATTGCGTTTTTGTTCATCCGGAGTCAATAATGTTTTAATGGGTTCCATCGCTTCCAACAACACAGTCTGAAATATCGAAGCGTACCAGTCTTTCCAATGCACGTTTTAAAAACTTAAAATAGCATACTTCACTTATGGTAACTTGAAAGTAAGATTTAATTTCGAAAACTTATTTTAATGAAGTATTTTCATTCTGTTTTCTATTAATAAACTAAATTAATGATTATTAACACAAAAAACAACAAAGATATAATTTTTTTTACACAAAATAAACAATAACAATTAAAAGCATTTCACACACATCCTACCTCATCAATAAATGGAATTAAAACAACAGCTTCCCACTCCTGTTTTTTGCCATTCAAATCAGTCTTGAATTGAGAAGGATAATAATTAATTATTGGTGAATCGATATTTATCATCAACTTCTGATAGGGCTCAGGAAGAAGTTTCTTGCTGTTTTTTTCAAGATAAAAAGAGGTAAGCAGGGACAATGCAAATAATAAAATATCAATAAAATGTAAACAAATTTTAAAATTTGATGTCAACAAATTATCCAATATATATTTACCTGGCAGCAGGAAGTACAGCTAAAAGCTGTTGAAATGGAAGGAATGGTTTTCCCATATCAAATTCTAATTTCAGTTCTGAGAAGTTCTTTATATCAGAAATGTAGGGAGCATAATGATGAGGGTAAAACCACGACCATGAACAAACACCATTGTAATAGTAATTGAGATTCCATTGTATTGCACGAACATAACCTTCTGCTTGAGAGCGCAAAACATCTCTGGAAAAAATATGAACTCATAAACATCTAAATGTTATCCATTTACTAAATTGCTAGCTGAACCAATTCAATTAGACAACTGGTCTTTTCTCTGAATACTGAAAACAAATTTTACAAAATTTAATAATTTATTTGCGACATCAGTGCTATGTGTATGAGGAGGCGAGATAGAGATAGAGGGAGTGTGAGAGGGAGTGCGAGAGAGGGAGTGTGAGAGGGAGTGCGAGAGAGAGAGAGTGAGTGCGAGAGAGAGAGAGTGAGTGCGAGAGAGAGAGAGTGAGTGCGAGAGAGAGAGTGAGTGCGAGAGAGAGGTGAGTGCGAGAGTGTGAGTGTGAGTGTGAGTGAGTGTGAGTGTGAGTGTGAGTGATTGAGAGTGAAAGAGTGTGTGTGTGTGTGTGTGTGTGTGTGTGAGAGTGTGAGTGCGAGAGTGTGAGTGCGAGAGTGTGAGTGCGAGAGTGAGAGTGAGAGAGAGAGTGGAGAGAGAGTGAGAGGAGAGAGGAGAGAGTGAGAGAGTGAGAGAGAGAGTGAGTGAGAGTGAGAGTGAGAGTGAGAGAGAGTGAGTGAGAGTGCCCTACATCAACTTACTGCCCAAGAACGTAGAGAACTATATTCCACACTGAACTCTAGAAAACACAGCCCCTTCATGGCCCAGGTACCTGATTGCTCCCGAACTTCACCAAAATGCCACCATGCCCCCCGACACCCGCCCTCGTCAGAGGGAACGACCTTCGACAAGCCACCTATGTTGATATTGATATCTGATGAATATGATTACTACGTTGAGTGATATAGTTATAGACATCTGTATTCTCTAAAAATATGTTCCCACCGTTTCACAAGTCATTTTTGCCAAAAAAACAAAACAAAAAACACTGCTTCATAAATCAAGAGGCAAGGCAATGCTAGAATTCCTACCTTAATAAAGAGAGGCTTAAGGGAATCACAGTTTCAATTTGTTGCAAAAACTGAATGGTTTGGGTATGCATGGCACACTGTTATCGTGGATAAGAAGTTACCTGCTTCACAGGGTGCAGTATGTCAAATGTGAATCTTAAACTTCAAAAGTTACTGAAGTGACCTCAGATTCACATTTGGCCCACTTTTATTTCTTTTTTTCTATTAATGATAAGAAGAATTATTTGCCTTCAAATGTTTTCGAGGATATTCCTTTAATTTGTTTATTCGAGACAACAAATTATTACGTACTGTAGATCACATTAAAGATCTGGATGTATTTTTTGACTAAAAAATGACATTCGAAGTACATCTGAATTATACATTGTGACGATATCGATTATCTCATCTTTAAACAGGTATAATTTCCATTTAAAAGCTGTGTTTCAAAAAAAGCTGCAATGCAATTGCTTTGTCACAAGAATTCGAGCAGTTTGTGCCGATTCTTGGGCGAAGGGTCAATTAGCTACAGGCCACTGCGACTTTCTGCATCACAGCGGCGCCCAGAAGAGGGAGGAGTTTGTTTAGCTAACTCACCCCTACGGCCGCAGTCTCTCTCTAAGGATTTCAAAGAACATCGCGGCCCACCCAGTAAGTTTATTTACAAGTGCTGCACAAGTATAGAGTTAATGTATTTATTAAACAATCACAGCAAACTCATTGTTTGAACATTTTCCCACTTTTCCACTGAGATTAACTACAAGACGTCCTGACCGATTGGCAGAGAATTTAGTAAGGCATAGGAAGCTCTGGTCAATCACAACCTTTTTCAAACTTTTAACAGACCCTTCTAGAACTTTTGGGTAAGAAGAGGGGAGAGCACAGGCCTGGGGCAAGCTTGCTAGCGCTGGTCAAAGGAGACGCTCTCGGGCATCAGATGCGTTCAGGCGGGTGCTCAATAGAGAATCAGTCGGGCTGTTGCCCACGCAGTTAATAGACTAGAGAGAGACGACGAGTGCCAGAGTATCTTGTTTGGGACTATTGCCCACAAAGTTTTGAGTTTGTTCTTAATTTGAATTTTAGTAGAGTTTGTTTCATTAACCTTCGAATACTCTGCTGTGCACCGATGTAATTATTCTTGCTACCTGGTCGCACTAGTATTGCATGTTTTTTCTTATTTACACAGCGTAATTTCGATTAAATCAGGAATATTATGAACCGATAAATATCACGTGGTCCGTCTCACAACTGGAAACTGAGCAGTCACGGCCTTGTTACGTCATAGCTGTCAAGTTGCAGGGCAGACGGCGACACACAGCCTCCGCCAGCAAAGGGATCCGGCCAACTCACGGGAACGCCCTGACCCCACCCTCCGGACGAAAAGGAACCACGACTGAAGGAAGTGAATCTTCACAGCTGGCGGCGTGTTTGTCTTCAACTAAATGGTGATATCAGTGAAGCGTCAAGCCATAGCCTTCAGCAACGCCCCTCAGGCAATATTAATAACAAAGACAAGTATTATTTTATTGTATTTGATTAAAATTGGAATAATTCTCGGGAAGCATTGGCCTCTTCCTAATTAATGTTCATCTTCAATTTTTTTTATTTGCTGTAATCTTAGTTTATAAAATTTTATTGTATTGATTTTTGTACTTAGAATTAAGGGTTAGGGAAGGGAAAGTAGCACCGCTGTGCTCATGCATAGTCTGTTAGTAGTCTTTTCAGTAATTTAGGTAATTCTATTCTAATTTCCTTTTTTTTTATTTTGATTAAATTTCATGTTCTTTTATAACCTTTTCTTCTTATTTCAAAGAGTAGCTACGTCCATTTACCACCCCTATTTCAGGCTCTCACTGCCTCCTGAGCTAGCCAGCACCTTGACTCAGGTAAGAGGGGAGCAAATTTACGTTAAATCTGGGTCACCCAAAATGTGGTCAAAGACACCCCTATTGCAACATCAAGAAAAACTTTACAGGTGAAGGGATTTGTGATGAGAATGCCAAACAACTTTATTGAGAGATCGATATTTCTAATGCTTCATTTAATTGCTGGAGAGGCCAATTCTATTGTATGCATCACCTGTTTGGTCTCCACACTTTCAAAACGGGATCTATACTCTTGAAAAAATTCAACAAGTTGGACAATTTTGTGAACTGGAATCATCTCATATTAGCCATGATTGTACAGCAATGGCTACTCAAATGAGTTTGAGTTCATTGAAGTCACATAGAAATTATAATGATTGGTGTAATTTTATAAAATTATTGCAAAATGGCAAGGATTGAGTGGAACTACACTCGAAAATTTCATGTAAGAAGCTGCACAGAGGTCTGAGAAAATCATGTGAAGATCATGATGTTACATTTTTTTTTATCTACTGCTGACACAAATGTTTTTTATCATTGTCCTCTTGGAGAATGGTAGTTTGGCAAATGTGTTAAATCTATAAGTCCTCAACTTGTGGGACCCATGAGATTCAGTACTTTCTGCGATAACTGAGGATGTCATGAAATTGTCAAATATTTGATAATGTGATGATTTTTTAATGATAAGTAATGCATTATTTTTAACTTGTAACCATAAAAATTTTATATGAACTAATAATATTATAACTTATTTACAATAAATTACAATATTGATAATAAAAAATATTGTAATTATTGCCTGTAAAGAATGAAATAAAGAATATTCAATGAGATTGTGATTTGTCACAAGTGAATTTCTACATCACTGACAAATTATGACCCACCCTCAAAAAGATTATTAATGCAATTAAGAAATTTACAGTAAGGTAAGCTAATGATTTTACTATTGATCAAGCAACAGGCGAGCAAGCTCTGCTTTTTTGCTCTGTCCCCATCACTTTCTGTTTCTCATCCATTCGCGAATTCAAGTGGCCAGGATTATAATTTTCCTATTCTAGACAAGCCCAGGATTGCTACTACTTGTAATTGAAGTATATGAAGCTGTTACCTGTTACAGCACCAGAAAATACTTTTTTATTAGAATTACTTTCTTAACCTCTTTTATATTTCATTACAAAATTAAGTTTATTTCTCATCACTCTGATAAATGAAGTGAAACAATTAATGTTATGTCAGAAAGACAGCACTTTCTGTAATTTACAGCATTACATAACTGTAGGTATCTTGAAATCTTGAAACCTCAAATTGGGACCAGTAGCTCAGAGCATCAACTGATGCCACTGCAGCGCCTCTGACTGGGAGGTTCTAGGTTCGAGTCCTGTCAGCGGCAGGATTTTCGACACTAGCTTTCCAGCTAGGTCGAATTGAGTCGCTGTCTGGAGGAGAATTCTAGCGGCCAGCTGCTCTGATCGGTAGTTTTCCGTGGTTTCTCCGATCAACACCAGCCGAATGCCGGAGCAGTACCCTAACAAACGGGCCACGGATCGCGCGCGATCTGTCCTTCCTCTTCCTTCTTCTATCCTCTCCCCTTACACACTCACTCACACCAACATGCACTACACTACCACATATTCCGGGAGATCGGTTGGGAGCTTAGAGCTTGTCCTGGCTGGGGTGGTGCCCCGCTGGTGGGAGAGTCCTGGTTAGGGGGAAAGCCCACAAGCCGACGGTAGGTCAGCACCGGATCTCGCCATCCAGCAGGGGAAGATCACCGCCATATCCCACGGAAAACAAAACCCATGTACTACACTAACGGGACTAATGACCGAAGCAATTGACGCACCCAGAAACACGAAAAAATCAATCAATTGAAACCTCAAAAACAAGCTTTTCCTACAATTCTTTCACAATATTCTTGGAAAGATCCAGCTAAAAATACTATCAACTGATTCACCAGAGAGAGTCAAGAGGAATTGAATGAGCTATTGATCACCTCTGTAGGTGCCTTGAAACTCCACAAACATGTTTTATTTTTTTTTTTAATTTGTTGCATCTTAATCATTCACTTACTCTTCTTCTTATTATTATTATTGTTAATTGACGCAATGCGTCTCTTCAGCCCCTGATCGAGCACTGCATGTTCCAGAGTAATCTCCAATTAATTATTCGTTATTTATCAGTGCCTTCTATATTCTAGAGGGCGGTGTATTTATGTCTAGTCTTAGTCAGTCAGTTGTCAAAGAGCACTGCCAGGTAGCATCTTCGCATATGCTCCTGTTACACCATGAGCCCCTGCATCACTACCCAGTGGCCAGAATTCGGAAGGAATTAGGAAGGGCCTGGTGCACTGCTGAAACGGTCCATGCTAGTTTTGGACAGTTTCCAGGCTTACACAACCAAGAGTTTAAGTAAACTGAAGGAGAAATAGGGATACCAGGTGGCAAAACCAGGAAGCTGCAACCGTTAGGCATGGCTATTAACTGGCCATTCAAAGTGCATGTGCGATGGTTGTACCATATGTGGGCGCAATGAATGGAAGTGACGAGTCCGGCCGTCTGGCTCAAGAAGGCCACAGTCACTTACAGGTGTCAATGGATTTTGGATGCATGGGTATGGGCATCGCAAAAAGTTTTAATGTGTGCGGCTTTTCTAAAAAGATGGACGAGAGCGAAGATGATGTATTATGGAACGTTTCCAGCAATTTTGAAAGTGACAACAAATCAAGACGAATGAATCTGGTAATGTGATGAAAATTATTAAATTTAACTTTAACAAATATACTACATACATTTGGGAAAAATAAATGTTATTTTTGGCATAAAATTTTGTTTTCCAACCAATGATTTTTTAAAGAAAAATCTTGTGTATAGGCCACACTCCCATTTCACGAGTTACTTTTCAGAAAAGAAGTGCAGCTTATACACAAGCAATTACGGTAATTCCTGATAAATACATATACATAGATACATCCAGATAAATACATTATAAATTCTTGTGATTTTAAACAAGAAAATTCTACAAACCTGAATTCATTACAATTCATAGCATACAAAAAATTCAACCAGTACAATTTTACTTACTCATTCACTATACTATACTCCAATTTATTCATATAATAATCTCTCTTATGCTGATCAAATTCCATTACAAAGTTACACTCTTCTTCATCATCGTCATCCTCATCAAGGTCATCGTCATCGTCGTCTTCATCTTCATCCTCTTCATTATCATCGAAGTCATCAAGTGCTGAAGAACCAAGCAACTAAAACAATGTTAATACAAACAGGTCACTAACTTATAATGACCAATCAAACGTCAATCCCATCACCAATACCATATCAAGTTTTATTCCTGTTAATTGCTTTTTATGAATATTGATTTGGGTAATTATATTGATATACAGTGAAACCTGTTTTAAGTGGTCACTGATTGTTCCAAACAAACATGCTTATTAACACAGATGAGAGCTTAATGGAGTAGTCAGGGGACATCCATAAACGTATGTCACACCCTTCGAGGAGGAGAGGGAGGGTCATTCATTTTGTAAAAGAAATGTAACAAACATTAACAAATCAAAAATGACACTTACCAAATCTTCTGTCTCTTTAATCAATGCTTCCAATTCACGATTTAATACTCTTTTCCCACTACCACCTAATTTCGCACCATTCTGAAAAGTGAACATTTATCCTTTACATTCTCCATCCAGTAATGTAAGCATAAAAATAAGTATTTCAACTTAATATCTGATAGTGCTTGAATTCAAACTTAGATAAAAAAAAATCAAGAAAGGTTTAAATTAAATAATTTATCAAAATAACAACCACAATTTTGGACATAAAATTCAAATACTGAAAAAATTACATGAAATGCTTCCACATCCCAATTTTGTCATGTCACACTCGTTTCTCCTTTAGATCATTGAAAATTAAAGTAGTGATGAAAATAAAACAAAGTTTTTACACAGAATTTGATTAAGGACAAGTCTATCTGAAACTAAACATTGCCATAAATGTGTTCCGCAATAAAACTTACACCATCAGATTTTGGGGATTTTGGATTTTGTCCATCAGATTGGCCTTCTTCCTTGGAATTTTCAGGATTTTCCTGTGGAAATAAAAAAAAAAGTAAAAGCAGAACTATTTGCATGCATTTCAAAAAACTTGCCTTAAAGAAGCAACAGACAGCTTCAAACCTCACACAGTGAATGTAATATATATACACTCTAGAAAATAAGTCAAAAGGAAGAGAAAATTTGTTGCCCAAAATTGATGTTTAGCTCCGATGTGATATTTTGATACTTTGATGAGGTGTTCCTAGAAGACCCAGCTATAATTCTCCTAGGTAATGTAATCACTCTGCCTCAAAGAGGCCAAAACTATTTTCCTCGTAGTTATTGACATCAATGTAGTGAATATCAATGCCTTAGAGAATGAACTAGTTAATCCCGGTACCATGGTCACATCATGAACAAAATAATAATAATAATAATAATAATAATAAAAATAATATTTTATTGCTTATAGACTGACAAAGTATCAAGCAAAGTCTGTATGTATGAGAATTCTAACTGCAAACTACTCTGATCAGATATTTCTCATTGATTGATTCATTAGTGATTCTGGGTGCATCAACTGCTAAGGTCATCAGTTGTGTTAGTGTAGCTCATGATTTATCATGGGAGATACTGCCGCTGTCAGGATTCAAATTCTCACTCCCTGTCAGAGGCACTGCAGTGACATCAGTTGATGCTCTGAGTCACCTTCGCTGGTAGTAGTTTCCTGTTGTTTCTTCGATCAATACCAGGTGAATGACAAATAGGTATCCTAACAAAAGGGCAACAGATTGTACGTGATCTTTCCTTCTTCAGTCTCCAATCTTTGGCCCTATGTTAACACACCCATTACACGCACTACATTATCACACGAGACCCCAATCATGTGCTTAGAGCTTGGTCTAGCTGGGGTGGCGTTCCGCTGGTGGGAAATACCTGGATGGGAAAATCCACACAAGCCGATGGTAGGTCAGTACTATATCTCACCAACCAGCACCTCCCATAATAAAAAACATGCACTACAATGACAATTCAACAACTGTCATTTAAAACACACACTGAATGTTGATTGATTGATTGTTAGTGATTCTGGGCGTGTCAACTGATATTAGTCACATTTATGTAGTGCATGTTTTTCATCGGCAGGTGGTGGAGTTCCTCCCCCACTGGATGGCGAGATCTGGTGCTGACCTACCGTCGACTAGTGGGTTTTTCCCAACCAGGGAAAATGCAATGTTTCCCATCAGCTTGTTCTGGCACTGCTCCAGCCAGGACAAGCTCAAAGCCCTCACTGGTCTCCTGGCATGTGTGGTAGTGTAGTGCATGCTAGTGTAAGAATGTGTAAGGCATGAGGATAGGGAATGGGAAGGAAAGAATGCACACGGTCCTTGGCCTGTTTGTTAGGTACTGCTCCAGCATTCGCCTCGTGCTGATCGGAGAAATCACAGAAAAACTACCAGTCAGAGCAGCCGGCCACTAGAATTCTCCACCAGACGGCGACTGGATTTGACCCACCTGACAAACTAGTGTCGAAAATCCTGCTGCCATCATGACTCGAA
Organism: Teleogryllus oceanicus; assembly: GCA_964035755.1. NCBI lineage: Eukaryota > Metazoa > Arthropoda > Insecta > Orthoptera > Gryllidae > Teleogryllus > Teleogryllus oceanicus. The sequence continues at coordinate 20,807,616 of CAXIVR010000009.1, read as the reverse complement.
CCAAGGACCTCTCTCACATTGAAAAAACCAAGAAGTATAAGGGATATATTTTAAAGTTAGGGAAGAAAATAAAATTTATTGGAATACTGCAAATGTTGTTTATATCACATGTGCAATTTAAGTTGGAGTATGTATCAGTAATTAGATTCTTTGGAGAAGAATCAACACATGTTTTTGAAGTACCTACCTTGAATTTAGAGATACTGATGTACCTCCACCAAGAGGAATTGACAATGTGTATCTTTCAAAATTTGATGAGTTGAGAGTCAATGTCAATCCCTCAACTAGCTTTTACACACTACATACCATTTTATACTTGCACTTCTAATGACAGATTTGTGACTGATTCAAAGCTGCCAATAACGACTGTCTTTGTCAACAAATTTGCATTACAATTTAACACTTATGTAGGCATTTTCGTAGACTCAATTTAGATAAAGAATTAAGAGCATAAGAAACTGTTAAACTCATTACCATACAATTTTTCTTTTTTATTGTATTTGAATGTAAGCCTTTTAATGGGTTAATGCCCTTAGCTTTATTGTGAAAACGAAAATAAAAAATGAAAACAGGAAATAAAGACAACTTACTCCATCAGGTTTTGAAGCCTCTCCTAAAGAAGCATCACTTAAAGATACTTTATTCTCCATAGCATCACTGACCACCTTAAAAATTACAGAAAGGAAGTACCAATAAGAATAAATAATAAAAAAAGACAATTTCCAAACCAATAAAATAATTAAAATTAAATCAGAAGCGCAAATATAGTAAAATCTGTCTAAACCGGAACCTGTACAAGCCGAAAACCTGCCTTAACCAGAAAATTTCACCAGGTCGTGAAGTTAAATAGCATTTTATACAGCATAAAATAGAATCTCTCCAATGCAAAACAAAACAGTTTTTAATGTCTTGCAGAAAGAAATCTTTATAAAACAAAATTCCTGCGAATATAATGCAATTGACAGATGCGAGACGTTCTTAATGAAATGAATGCATCTGCAAGCTTGTATTAAATTCTCTATCCCTGTGATACGTGATGTAGTTGTGGCAGCCAGACATTGAAGGAGAGGAGCTTCAATTGCCCACGTAGAATTTGACCTTGGGGTCGCTTGTCTCTCAAAGCGTAGACCGTAGGGGAATTCCCTCTCTCCTGACTGACTGTGGGGAGGTGTATGGACGTTCCATTCACATGCCTCCCTACCCCGAGTTGAAAATCATAACCCCTCGACCACATTGCACTCCTCAAGCCCATGTGAGGGTATCAGAAAGACATAATACTGAGTTGTGATGCATTGTGCACCAGAAGAGTCAGCAAGCAGTCTGAATACAACCAGTAAAGTGTGTATTTGTTGACTCAGAAGCTGTCAATGAAGAGTTATTAATAGAGACCGGGAAAATATATAGTATAAAATGTCAAAATATGTACATAAATATGTAATGAAAACAGTGAGAATATGTAATAAATATGTAAAATTGGATTTAATGTGTAATATTAAAATGCACTACTTATAAAACACATTTACTTCATACAAAATTACAATTATCAAATATTTCCTAAACAAATTTTTAAAATACTACAAACATTTTAAAAAGCAATTGGAGAGCACAAATTGAAGCGTGTTTTGCACCATACAACTTTCCTGTTCTTAATAAAAGCTTCATCTATTGCTATCCAGGGTAGTAGTTTAGCAGACAGACCAGATGCAATATAAGCCCTCGTACAAATTGGCAATATCTTTGACCAGTAAACAATCACTGCAACGTGCAGCATTTTCATCGAAGTGTTACACGTGACGATAGCCAAAGATTCTCCGAATTAAGGTTACAGATCACGAAACCCGACGTCAGTACTACTTTTCATATGTAAAGGTAAAAATGATCTCGGTAATTGACGCGCACTTCCCGCCGCTGAGATATCTGATGAAGACATATTAGACTAAGAACATGCGATCGCGTCTAAATGTAGTGCATCTCTATTTGACAATACTCAGTAATAATGTAGGAAAAAATTCTGATATATAAAAAAACAACATATTTTAACAAAAAAATGTATAACGTGGAAAAAAATTAAAAAAAAAAATATTTTGTGAAAACAGCAAAATATGTAATATAGTACCAAATACGTAACGAAAAATTAGGATATTTTGTTAGGACAGCGACAATTCACCAAGATTACAGTTTAGAGAATGGTAAGTAGAAAGACAAAAAATTTGTCATTACATAAAAATCCAGTCTCTAGTTGTTAATATTCAATTATGGGTGATTTCTTCCATAAATATGTTATATATGTTAATGTATTTTGATAATTATAATAAAGTCATGTAATTTACTTCTTTCAAGACAGAAATGTCAATATCACGAGTATCATAAAATGGACAACCTTGCCTAAAACAGAAACCTCCCTAAACCAAAATTTTTTTGTGTCCTGATTGATTACGGCTTAGATAGATTTTACTGTAATAAATTATCATTTCTTCTTTTGATTTTAATTTAAAAGTAGCTATTTCAACAAGGCAATTTATAACAAAATATTTTTTAGAAATTGATTACTTCTAGGAACCATTAGAGAGGGTTTCAATTAATTCGATTTTTTGAAAAACGTAATTTAATTTCTTGGCTTATTTAAAAAAATAAAACTAATAATTTATCCCTAGTATTTTCTATTCTATAAATCATTTACCATAACATTGATTAAGAAATTCAGTAAACTCTCAATTATCCCCCTATCTCTGTTTCCCTTTTTGGCAATAGGTTTACAATGCACAAACATGACATATAAATGCCACACACACGGCCCCCTCCCCTGACCATTTTTTTGTTAAAAGAGAAAAGAAAGTTGTAAAAAATTTTTTCCAGATTCCATTTATAGCCATTTTAGGGTAAATAAAATGAGTTAAAAGAATTAAGAATGATAGAAGTATTGATTTCCTATTTTTGGATTCTCCACAGAATTCACTAATCTACAGTTGCTGAGCCACCCAATTCAGCGGACCATCAGGAGTTTACTGGATTACTGGACCGAAAGATCCACTAAATCCCACATTGCTAAAATCCTGAAATATTTCAAACTGTACGTGCAAAGAGGAGAGAGAGAGAGGAGAGAGAGAGAGGAGAGAGAGAGAGGAGAGAGAGAGAGGAGAGAGAGGAGAGAGGAGAGGAGAGAGAGAGAGAGAGAGAGAGAGGGGGGGAGAGAGAGAGAGAGAGAGAGATAAGAGAGAGAGAGAGAGAGAGAGAGGAGAGGGGAGAGAGAGAGAGAGAGGGGGAGAGAGAGGAGAGAGAGGGGAGAGAGAGAGGGGGAGAGAGAGAGAGAGAGAGAGGAGAGAGAGGAGAGAGAGAGGAGAGAGAGAGAGAGAGAGAGGAGAGAGAGAGGAGAGAGAGAGAGAGAGTGTGTGTGTGTGTGTGTGCGCGTGTGTGTGTGTGCGTGTGTGTGTGAGCGTGCGTGTGCGTGTGTGTGTGTGTGTGTGCGTGTGTGAGGGTGGGGGGGTAAACATATGAACTCGAGCGAGCAAGTGGGTGAGTGAGTGATTACACTTTACACTGCCCCAGAAGAAGGATTTTAGTTCAGTTATCATTGGGCAGAGGAGTTTATTAACAAATCTTATAAATAGAATATCAGTCTTCCTTTAAGATACATAAAAAAAATCAAGTGGTGCTACAACAGTATATATTTTCTTATATGATTAGGGGTTACATTTCACTATGATAGAGAAATTTGCATTTTACTGATTCTTCAGCCATCATGTGAAAAACTACAGTAAAAGAATTCAAATTCAATGGTAATTCAAATTTGCAATTTCCAAAATTTGAATTTTTAATGAAAGTTGGACTTAAACAACATTTACTCTAGAAAAGGGCCAATGAATGAAGAAACATTTCTGAAATAATTATTATTACACAATTTTCCCCTTCCCTAAATCAAAAGCAATTTCAGTTAACGGAACATCAAACTTGTATAATATTTAAAAGGTCCATTTCAACTTACAAGGCCATTAGAAGATAGCACATCAGGATCAATAGCGCCTTCATAACTTCCTGAACTCTGCAAAAAAAAAAAAAATGGTGTTTTAAAATTATAACTTTAAAATCTACTCTCCATATTATATATTAAAGAAACATGTTTTTACAATTCATAAAACACCATGTACATATATTGATTGATTGATGTTTCTAGGCATGTAAAATGCTATAGTCATTAGTCCCGTGAGTGCACTGGGGAGGTAGAAGTGATTCCTTGCCTAGATGGTGGCACTGAAATACGCCAGCTTGTAAGGGATTTCCCTCTCCAGGTATTCCCTCAACGGGTCTCTGCATCAGCTGCGATAAGCTCTAAGCTTCCGGCTGGTCTCCCAGCAAATACAGTAGTGTAGTGCATGTGCGTGTAAGGGGGAGGAAGGAACAAGGGGAAGGAAAGATTTCTTATGTCCAAGGCCTGTTTGTTAGGGTACTACTCTCACATTGATCTGGAATTGATCAGTGAAACCACAGAAAATTACTGACCAAAGAAGACAGTAGCTAGAATTCTTCTCCAGACAGTGGCAGAATTCTACCTTACTATTTAGCAAGAGTCAAATATCCGCCACTCAAATCTTAGGACCTCCTGGCGCTGTAGAGACTGCTGCGTTACTGGCTCTGAGCTTCACTGATCCAGCACAAATCCTATAAATTTGGTATTGCTGGCAATTACCTCCATGAGTCCATCCAGCATATTTAAAATACAGAATTTTGTACTATTGGTTTTGTGGCGAGTTGTCGTTGGCATTTAAAATGAAATAATTATAGGAGTTGTCATGGCCAACAATATTATTAATTTCAATAGCAGCTTTCTTAAGAATGACTTAGTCATCATCATCAGTTTCCTGCTGTATGGAAGGCACGTAGTCGTTTTGTGGCTAAGCCATTGAAAGCTGTATTGAAATAAATAATATTGTTAGCAATGGACTCTCCTAAAACTATTTCAGAACTTTGTATATTATGCTGTAAGTAATCAATAGGCACACGTGAGACATATGTGATGTTATTCCATCATTCATAATTAAGAAATGGAATCCTAGGTAGTTTAAACCCGAATTTTGAGACTAAATGAGCCCAGTGGTATGTATCTTATGATGTAATCTACAAAATGAGATATTTTTAGTACTTCTCTTACATCTTTGGAGGTTTTGCTTTTCAGAGTACTCCCATTTCGTTGCACAGGAGGTAAAAAACCTACAAAATCTGAATTAAAATTATTTATTTATGAACTGAAATCAATCAAGAGTTATGACAACAGTGTTTGTTTCACTGCACAATAATACTGAACCATGTGCATGTATAAATCAAGGCAAAGGATGTAAATTTGATTGCAAGTAATTACTTAATTTTGAAATGAATTTTTTATCTTATCTCTTCAGCAATGTCTTCTGGGAGAGAGTTTCGTTTGTTGACAACACTGTTAAACAAGACATTTTTGTGAGTATCTAGAGAGAAAATTCATTTTAGGCCAATGGTGTCTCGGTTGGTATAAAGATATCTCCTCAAAGTCATCTGTTGCTAAGTTAGTAGATTCCCGAGAAGCAAGTCTTCTTTGGATACTTGGCTGTCTGAGAGATGCCATGTGCTAAGCCTAGGTCACACATCTCCTGAACAGCAAAATATCTATTGATTCAGGCCACAGAAGCCGAAGCCTCAAGTGTTTCTTTGCCTTACTTGACTGTTAAGTGCTTTAAGTTGAATATTTGACCACAATTTCATTGCTCGGAATGAAGCCTTTCTGTCTATGCAATATTAGAATGTTTACCTACACACAATGCCAGGACAATATTTTAAAACTTTATTTGTTTAACATCAATAAACAGTAAAAACAATGTAATGACTGGGAGAGGGAAAAGCTTGAGCATTAGTAGGGCATGTCACTGGAAGGCTTGAAAATCAATTTTTGACATTTTCAACAATGATAGGGTCTAAAACTATATTTTTTCATAAGGAATTCAAATCTGCTATTATTTTTCTGATAGTTTTAAAAGTAGCTTGGTAAAACTTAATTTCTTTTACAATAACAACAAAATGCTCCGAAAAATCATCACAGAGAAATCTTCACTAAACATTAAATAAAATAAAAAATTAAACATTTTCTTGGCAAAATATACTCAATTAAATACAAATGTTTGTGTACATCCAAATATTTAAACTCATTTATCATGATTAAATAATTTCTAATACAGTAGGTTTTCCAAATCTTTTGGGATTTGTTCCTTGAACGTAATCCGCTCTTATCATATATATATATATATATATATATATATATATATATATATATATATATATATATATATATATATATATATATATATATATATATATATTTTTTTTTCCCCCTTTTTTCATACGTACGTATATACCTTGCCATTCTTTGTCACACCTTTTCAGTGTCTGATCACAAGGAGAATATGGGGGACTTCTTCAAATCAGACATATCAAGTCCACATGTTAAAGGGAGCTTGTAGTTGACTCACCAGTCACTAAGTGCTAAAAAGGGAGAAACATTTGGATTGATAGAAGAGGTGAAAAGATATTGCCACCCCTCAAGTCAATAATTCTTTTTGGGGTGACATCACAATACAAGAGTTTAAAATTTTATTTCATTAAAACCATTAACTGCAGGCCACTTTATAGCTGATGAAACAATATCCACTGCTGCATTCTATTGAATCCCAGGTAATTGTAATTGGTACAGAACATGGTCTGGGCCAATCGAAGAACTCTTGACTTTCATGTTGAAGCAACACTAACAATACACTCCCATCAATATACCCAGTTATAAGTTTTAAAACTTTCAGAATTAATCCTACAAAACAATGTTTTAAAATACAATCTCTAGAAATCCTGTAAGCTATTTCACCAGCGCTAGTGAATTCCTGGTCCAATTTTAAGGAGAAACAAATTTAAAGAAACTGTTTCTGATCTTACAGCCTGTGAACATCTTCAGCAGAAAGCCTCATCAGTAGAAAAACCTCTTTCTTGCTCTAAGCAATGGCATAAGAGACCCCAACTGCAGGTACAGGAAATTATCCATTTTAAGTTCCATGACTGTTTCACGAGTCTGACCAATTACTCCTGTCCATTTCCTGTTTGATGATGTATTGCAATCTAGAGCTGTCTCAAAGGCACCCTTCAATTAAATACAACTCAATGGCAACTCATTTCTATGGAGAGCACAAACTAACCAGGTCAGGTTTTAACCCAGTTTTGGCTCAACCCAGTGCTCGACACCACCTTCCTAAACAGTGTTCAAATTTGTGGAATCAGCTCCCATAATCAGTAACACTTTCTCAATTCATTTTCATAAATAAAATCCACTAAATTTTGAGCAATTCAGGTTTCTGGTCCGGTTCTCTCTCTTATGCCAAATAATGGGAATTCCTTCCTCCAAAATCCCTGTACATCAAATAGTGTTCTCCTTTTTTATACTAGGGAACTGTCAATTTGTGTTGTTTGCATTCAACAGCACTCAGGTTGATGACCAGCAAAGATTATCTACTTGATTTCATCTCCCTAACAAAGAGAAAACAATTCTGACCAAGGTCTTTCATGACACTACCCAAGGTCCTCTTCATTTATTTTGGTAGTTTTCTTCATGACTGATCAATCTAGCTTCAATAAAGGTAGCTGTGACACTCATTTGAACATCATACCGAATGTTCTTTATTGCTCCATTTTAAAATTCAGCTTACTGAGTATGAGTAATCTTTAATGTGATTGTGCAACCTCTTCTAAATACTCTACATCAGTTATAAAGTAAGTAACTATTTTCTAGATCTACTGAAATGTTATCACAATCATCAACATCAAAAGAAATTATCCACATGGAAGCCCCATTTAATTTTTAAACAAGCATAGTTCTTAGATTTTCATGCCCCTTCAGCTTCCTATTTCTTCTGTAGTTCACAAAAATTTTGTAAGCCAATCTATTGGGAATTCAAGGAGCTATATTTTTTCTTGTTGATCTTTAATGAAAACAATTCCATTCATTGGGATCTTCAAAATTTTTGGACATTAACATTTAATGTGGGCTTTTTTTGATCAAGCTCTGGCTTTGTCAGTGTATCCAAATTCACAGCACAGAACAATTTCACACTTAGAATTAAGAATATCAACAGGTTTACCAAGTTTTGAAATAAAGATCTCCTTGACATCTAATTTTTGTCTTCTAAGAAAGATTCATCAAAAACGGTGCTATAACTTGTTAACAATCTGTGATGAGCCATACCAAAAAACTAAAATTCAATTTAAATTAACTCCAATATAAATTATAAATTCTCGCCACATGGCCCAGAACCGAAGCAACGAAGCGGAAGAATCACCGCATAGAGAAAGAGAGTGCTCTACGGGAAAACATGTTGACAAGTTTAGACGCAACCTTCGAGAACTTTCCAAAAGAGTACTCTCAAAAACACCTCCTCCACGACTTGTATAAATACGCGACATGCAAAGCAACGAGAGTTCAGTCAGTCCCTGTACAGTGCACCGCTCTGTTTGTCGCCACTACTTCGACCACCATGAGCACCGACGCCGCCGCAGCATCCAACCTCCTGCAGACCGAGATCGGGGCTATGGTAAGACGCTGACGCCATCAAGAGCGCATTTCGATTCCCTTCTCTCTCTCCTTCTCCTCCTTCTTTCTCAGCTCGGAATAAGATGGTAACGAGTAATGAAATTAAACATTCAATTCAAAAATGAACAATCTCGTACTCATTTCCCTCCACTTCTCTTCCTGACCACTCAGATCATTTAACGTGAAAGATCTCCTGGGTGAATTACGCTGAAATTAGCATTCGCACAGGAGGGACATCACAAATCTCTATCTGTGAATTCAAAATTGGGTAAAAAAGAATGGTCTGTAATTTCCCATTTTCCAAGAATTTTAATATAGATGTCATTTGCAAGCTTGGCTGAAGGGAATTTTAGCATATTTAAAACCGTTTTGTAGATCAGAAGCTCAGCAATCATTTGTAACAAAGCTTCAAAGAAGTTCCTGTTTATTTTGATTGAGAGTGAATTATACTGAGAACATTGTCACTATGTTCCAAACATCATAATTATCACCTTTCCTCTAAAATTTTCGTGAACTAGAATTAAATATTTTAAAAAGTGTTAAAAAGTCGTTGAAATCGGCTCAATAGCAATTTATTGAGGAAAATGAAATTTTGATATTTTGTCAAATATATTTTTTAAAATAAACCATGACATCTTTTTATCACCCCTCATTTGTTGATTTCAGTGACACGCCCTAGAGACATGCTTATGCATAGTAACACACCTAGTGTATATAAAACCTTTTTATATAAAATTCAGCTCATTTCATTATTTACCAAAATTCATTTTTTCACACTTTAGCTTGGTTTAGGGGGGCAGTCTCCATAAATTAAACATTCTTTTTATCCAGCATATCCTCACCTTTACTGTAGAGAGAACCTATTCTGTTCATATCAAACTGCAAGTGAATGTGAGGATATTCTTGTTTCTCTAGTAAAATTTTCAATTTAGAATGAACTTTCTTTGATAGCAAATATAACAACAATAAACTGCTGCCCCAACTATGAATTTATTTTAAAAAAATTATTAGATCGATGTCAAAGTGACACTGTTTCTTTTCAGTTAACTTCTACTGGCTTAACAAAGAAAAAATTTTTTTTTTCTTATTTACTAATATAAGTAAAATTCTTTTTATTTTCTTTGAGTTTTTCTGCTAATATTACTAAGCTTTATTGTGCTTTTTCACTATTGTTCGAGTTATCCGTTTTAAGCAAATGACTTACTATCGGTTTTAAGCAAATTACTATTGTTTAAGTGATCTAATGACCTTGCAAAATGGCTCAATTTTCAAATAAATTTTAACTTAAATTCAAAAATTTAATACATTTTCTAAATGGGTGCATCTAGAATGAAACTCATTTGAAACTGAAAACTTCCCTTTTTCTTACAAAATAATATGAACTGGTGCTCTTGTATATGCTTTTTCATAAATGTTGTATGAATTTACCTGGTGCCTTTATGTGACTAAGAGAGAAATCCTTCTGGAAAGGACCAGGCTATGCACTCAAGGGTCATCAAAAGAAGAATACTTTGTTATGGGCAATTGGAAGAAGAAAACATCTAAGGAAATTTATCTGCAAAAAGTAGACACACAATCTTGCAGCATATGACCTCAACTTGCATCTATGCCTTTAAAATAGCAGCAGTGGTAACCAGTTCAGCAAAAGACATTACTGATGAAAAATGTGAATATGCTTCAGTTTTGTGAAGTTTGGTTTGAGTTCTGACATTTAGCAGATGTATGTGCCTACAATATAAAGTTGCAGGTCTCTGATATCTACTAATTATTTTGGGTCTACATACCAATTTTAAAATTCTAATTTTCATATTATCTGAGCATGTTGTGTAATTGTATCTACAAATCTAACATTTATTCATGTCCCTTCATGGTGCCAAAAAAAAATTATAAAAAAATAAGTTGCAAAATTTCTGTACATCTCATAAAAAATATACATTTTGTCAAGGAAATCTAGCTTGTTTTTTCTTTCACATGTATACATATCATGAATTAACTGCAACTAAAATAGCTGAATTATGAAATCTTGACAAAGCAAGCAAGGGCACTGATGATGTTATTCCAACTAAGGAGGCCAAAGAAACAAATCAGGAATCATTGGGCTTCTTAGGGCTTCCACCTCAAAATACACTATGAGCAATTTTGTTTTCCACTCTTCTTTTCTAGAACACAGACTTGCATTGAAGTCCTTTTCTCATCCAATAAATTTAGTTAATGAAGAAAGTTAAAAGAGCAGTAACTACTAACTAAACATCCTTGTAAGAAGGGAAAAGGACGGAAATAATGGTGCTCACTATCAGCGATTGCTTCAACAAGATGATCATTTGATAAAGAAACAAAAAAAATTGAGAAAATTGTTCAAAAAATCGTTAGTCATTTCCAAATTGTGGACTCTCTGCTTTCTTATTTACCGGGAATATAGCAAAATTGGAAATTATATAGTTGTGGTGGTGCATTGGCACTAGGTGAAACATTTCTAAAATGTACGCAACCCAAAACATATGTATAATTTCCCCATCATTTCAAAAATAAAATTTAAAGCAATAACATCTAGCTCAGGATAATATTGAGAAATTCTAACTTTCTCTGGTTATGAACAAGCAAATGTTGAATGAATGAAAAAAAGAACTTGTTTTTGCAGTATAAAATGCTACACTTACCGTCCCAGCTTCTTTTACTAGGGCAGCAATATCTTGTAAGGTAGCAACTTCTATATTTTCCTCACCATCCTTATTTTTATACTGAACACACAAACACATCTTTTAAATATATTAACACATGTGTATTGCAAATTCTTTACATGCATTTGTTGCATGTGAAATGTTACAAGATTTAAAAGTGTAACAAATTTTAAAAAGATAATGAAATTCAACTTACAACAGTTCTCTCTTTGCTTCCCCATTTACGACCAGTTTTACCTTCAAAATATTTAAGATCAGCATAGGTCTCTCTAAACTGATTAATGTCAAATGCAGATAATTTTTCCATATATATCTGAAATCTTTTTAGGTTGAGTGTGCCTCCTTCATTGATGTAACCTTTGCAACAATAAAATAGTTACAAAAGAATATTAATTTAACACTCCAGTTGAGGACTACAAAACAATATTCTTCATGGTAAATACTGTAACAATAATTCACATCATGAAATTGTAAGCCTCAAGGTTGCGCAATGTGCAAGTGGTGTTGCTCGTCTAACCTATCTTCTTCCTTTCATTTTGCAATACCAGTGTAAACTGAAGCCCATTTCACCTAGAAGAGAACTACTTTGAAATACCAGATAACACTTCTATTGACACAGAAATTGAAGAACATAATCAAATAATTGACTCTGAAGAAACAATTAAGTATAACAGCTCAGATTTTTCTACCCATCTTTATGTAACACTACCAACTATGCCACATGAACCCGTAACTGTCACTGAGAATAACCACTGCCTTGCAGGCTTCTTGTGCAGCAATACTGCACGGTGAGAGGCAAACCAGGCAGTAGCAAGCCAAATGACCCTAAGCTGGAATTTTTATGACATGAACATAATGAATTAGATAAACAGAAGAGAATTTGCCACAAATCACTTCACGCTATTTTTTTTAAAAAACAAAATCAGTGATTTCTCTTCTCAATATACAATGTTCATTAAAAATAACAACAGACACTTATCGCTCTATTGTTTTAAAAGAGTTCATTTCATTGAACTAAAACAAGAACAAAAATAAGCAGAGAACTTCCTAAAATACATTACCATAAAAAACCTTACATTTCGATGTACCGTAAATTTCATTTATATGTTTTTCATGAAAGGAAAAAGTATAAGTAAGAAAAATGCTTAACTGAAACTGAGGAAAATCTAAGTGCAAAATAAAAACTCAATATTTTGACAAAACTGTTGTGTTAGAAAATAATATGCATATAATATTCTCAACACATAACATTTTCAAAACAGAAAGTTCTCACTTTTGAAGAGTCTGATATTAAACCATTCACGGTTCTCTGCACTTAAGTATAAATTTCCCCCTCAAAATGTGACAACTGCCCTATAATCACCCACATTACTTGATTCCCATTAATTTCATACAAATAGGCTGTTTATTGTGGAACGCTGACATTTTCCAAAGAAGTAGTGAGTGACACATGAATATTTCGCAAAGCCATACCAGATGATACGTGAACATTTTGCAAAGTTGTACCAGGTGAGGTATGAACATTATGCAAGGGACATGTAGGGACACTAGTGGGCTCTAGCATCATTATCCTTATCCCACTCTCATTTTGTTCAGTCTCCATAGTTTCCATCAGAATCCAATGGAAGGCTGACAGGGCTCGCCTACCAACAAAACTAAACAACCTGAACACTGAACCCCACATAGATTCCTAGTGCTCTACACCAGGCTCCTAAAATGATGTACTATAATCTTTCTAACATACTGGTCATCTATGTCAGAACTTTTACTGTGGATCTATAAGGGTGAAGAACGAATAAATGTAAAATGTATAAGTATGAAATAAATACAGTGAAACTCTGTTTATACATTTTTCAAGCTTTTATAAATCCCTATAATTCCCATGATAAATCATTTCAGTTACGTGTTTTACGTTTATATGTTTTTCACACTTATACGTTCATAATAAAAGTCCCTTTAAGACTGTATAGCATACAAATGATCTCGGTGAAGCCCAGGGCGACCTGCGCCGAGAGCCTGGAACTTTTACGTTTCTCGATTCGCCATGCTCCAGAGCGCTCCCACGGAGCTACCTGTCGCTCGGCCTCCGAGGTGACTTCCCGTTAATGAAACTTGTAATATAGAAGTTTGACTCGGCCTAGCTGAGAGGCCAAGACCGCGCAAGTCCGCAGGATGGTAATGCAAAGTTGGTTCCCGGGCCACCTCCGACAGCGGAACTTCAAAAAATCCTGAGACGGGTGCCTACGAGAGCTCTCTGAGGATCTTGGGAGGCAATGGCTAGCTCCAAGGGAAGGTCAAAGCCGTCCCCAAGAGAGAGTAACGACATAGATGACCAATAAATAAAGTTTTTGCACTGACTGCCTTACTCTCCGAAGGCTCTTTTGTTCGCTGAAATAACATACCAGATCCTTTTCGAACTGGCATGGCACAAGCAGCTAATGAAACAGATCACTTTTCTGAACGAGCGTGGTGGTGGTGGTGGTGGTGGTGGGGGTGGTGGGGGTGTCTCCCGGCTGTGGCAGTCATGCGCTTCCTGTCACCCACGTATTCAAACACCGTGCTCTGACCCGTATAATCTCAACTAACATCAAGCTTGAAACCGAAGCAACCAGCCGTGTGTCGCTGCCGTCAGTTGTAACCTACCCAGGACACAGTCCTTGTTTCCCCAGTGTAACCGAGTCGCGCAAGGTTATCAGCAAGGTCCCCATTTCATGTCCATTCTAACTAAAAAGAGTGGTAGGAAAAGGCCAACCCCTTTTAAACATCCGATAAAATAAAAAGTTTAAAAGTTGTTAGGGAAAATGTCAATAAAAAAGGAGTAGATATTGCTAAAGAACTGGGAAAACTGGTAAAACGATAGTGAAAAAATACTGGGTTTTAATTTTGCTCATAATAATCAATTTCAATTATGTTTTTTTCACTTATATGTATTTTCCCTTGAAATTTACCATTATCTGCATTTTTAATTCTTAGAAGGAGTCAAGAACAATACAAAATCACCTACTTAATGTATTATTTCTAGTTCTTGAAATTCCCTCTTATGCTTTTATTTAAAAACAAATTTAACCACAGAAATTCTTGTGTGCTTTTTCATTTCTTAGTTTCAAGATTTATTTATTTTCTATCAAATTCTGTTCCTTTTTCAACTACATTATATTTGCAATATCTTTTCAAATATCTTTTTTCTTTTATAGTTCAAAATTTTCTTTCCCATTTCTATACACATCATAAGCAATCACTGTCCACATTAAATATTTCTTAAAACTTTTTCTTCTCAAGATGCTTACCGTCCAGAGTTGGCAGGACTTGAATATAAGCTTCATAAAGAATGGGAAGAGCTCCATTGGCTATGTGCATGTCAGGCAGAGGAGGAATAAAATCATTTCCAACAAGAAATCCCATAAGAACCTAAAATGTGACCTTTCATTAATACATCAATGATTTATCAATTGTGTTTTTTCTTTTGTATTCTTCAAAGTCTCAATATTTATTTATACCAAGAATAGTAAGAAAGAACAAAAGGGAATGTAAAGAAAGAAAACAAATAAAATTTACTAACCCAGTCATCAATTATCTTTTCAATATCAAATGGAAATGACAATTTGTCCTTTAAAACTTGAAATTCCATTTCTAAATATTCTCGCAGAAGTGACAAGTGCAGAAGAAAGAATGTCTGATCTTCAGGGGCTGTTGTTCGTTTTTGTTTGGTGCGAACAAATTTTACCTGTAGAAGCACAAACAAAAATAAGTAAGTGACCACTATAGTTATTGTCCGAATACAATTTCTGTCAATTTGTCAGCTAGTGGCTGACAGGGAAGAGGAGGTTATTGTATTCAATCAGATGCTTCAAATTGTGATGTCACTGCAGAATGATTACCTTGCTGATGCTAATTATGAAAAAACAATATTTTACAGCACAAAGCAACTGAAAACGGAAGAGGGCATGCATTGGTATTTTATGCATTTTCCTTTTAAAAACACATCTTACTGAACTTTCTTTTCATCTGCTCTGTGGAAAGATGTTTTGTTATTCCTTTCAATAACAGGTTTATTGTCAGGGGCTGCAATAAATTTGTGTAACAGTACTTCATGAAATAAACAAGTGTCATTATTACAATTCGTTATTCTAATATTAATAAAATAAGTTGGACCTGCATGCCTCAATCGCAATCTGATGCAAGAACCTGCGTCTGCTACCTGGGTAAGTGGCAACATTACTCATCGCCACCCCCAGCAGTCAAGTAGACAGCAATATTATACGGACAATACCATCTACAATAGCATTTTCAACAGAAAGCTACATTGGACATAGCTCTTTCAATCAACACACATACAAAATAAATGTCAATTAATAGAGTAATAATTAAACACATGAAAAATTATAGAAGGTTTACAACTTTGCTTCTGCCATTTCCAAAAGATGGGTGTAGTTGTGGAGGGGTGGAGGAAAGAAACGGATATAGACATCATACAATAATCGGGCATTTGTCAACATAACCTCAGAAAAAACAAGCTGGTATGCTTCCACATCATGTTATTCTCCACTGAAAATGCCAGTGTACAAATGTACAAAATATCATAGCTAAATTCTCATCATTTGGGGAGGTGATACATTTCTGCTTCAATACGAAGAAATGTGTGGCTGAGGCTCATCGATATTCATTACAATAACCCGAAGTGCAAAAAATCACGGAGAACTCCTGGCCATGCTTTCGTCAACAACCAAACCAAATATTCACAACTCTAAGGTAATGGTCTCAACTTAGTGGGAGCAGCTCCACTTGGTTTATAATGAACTGTTAAAACCAAAAGCAAGAAATCACTGGCAATCTGTATTGAAAGCAATTAATACATTTAAGCCAAGCATTAAAAGACAAATGGTTACAATATGAGAGACACAATAAAGTGATTCTGAAGCACGACAATGTCACAAAGTCAGTCAAATCCTACCAGAAACATTGAAATGGCAAGTCCTGCCCCACACCCATATTCTCCAGACATTGCTCCCACTGGCTCATACAGCCTGGCTGACCAGCACTTACGTTCTTACAAAGAAAGCAAAGATTGATACTTTGATTATCTAAAAAGATTAGCAGGTTTTTTGATGAATAAACTTCTCAAAACATGGGAGAAAGTAGTGGCCAGCAATGGACAAATTTTGAACAGTAAATGTATAATCAGTTGTTTACGATAAAACCAAAGGAAAGTTGTACACCTTTCATAAAAATCAAACTACCTAATTTACCCTTTAAAATTCAGTAAGAACCTTCACCATATTTCAACTCTTAAAAACTATTTAAATACTTAAATACTGAACACAACCTGAAATCATATTTCTTTTGTTGTATTATTCATGTAAAAAAGATTATAGTAGAATAGCAAACTCCTTCCATTTGTACTTGGTTCATAACGTTAACCTAAACTACAGCTGTTTAAACTTTCCTAATTTTAGTAGTATTTGAAATTTGTTTTTTTGAATGTATTTGTAACACATAGGTTAATAAAAACATTACAAAAAATACCTATTTTTGGTAAAGAAGAACAATTCATTAATTACCTCCTCTCTTAAAAGAGAAAAATGTGGTTCATGTGAGCATAAACCCAACATGATGAGATCTGCATCAAGGCCGTATAGGCAGTGCCTTGTGTTGGAATCATAATCTGATTGTGACTTCATACACCTGATATAGTCCATAATTTTGTGTTCACCTTCACCAGGTGTCTGCAATGCAAAAGTCACAAATAGAATGAAATTTGTCATTATAGTATATCTTGACATAAATAGAATCAAATAAACGCTTACTTACTTCATGACCTGACAAGATCACTTTACACTTCTGCCACAAAGGATCAGTAGACACTTTATAAGTCACAAAGTATTTTAGTTGTTCATGCAATCTAGCCATGAACACTGTGCCTGGTGTAATGCAATTTGAATCAAAGCGAGCCTCAGTAGGCAACGTTTCTCCTTTTTCTTGGGCCTTCTTTTCAAGAATTTCAGCTTCTTTCGCTGAACGAAATCTACAAATTTCAAGATTGCAGCTTTTATTTTGTTACTGATCCAGAATACAAAAATACTTTTCAATAAATGACTAAATCTATGCTAAATAAATGCTTAAATCTAAGTAAGAGCAACCAGACATTCTTGCATGATCTTCCTTTACTGCGCAAATTTTAATCACTGGGATTAATAAATCTAATCTTGGATATTGTAATTACCAGGGTTTAGATTCTGATGACGTCACCTTTTCATTGGTGTCTTCTAGATGTAGCTAACTTGTAAATAAATGTGCTAACTTGTAAATAAATGTTTATCACTACATATAATTTTTGTAATTTTTACGCATTTCGTTTCCTTTTTATATTTTTTTGTTAGTGAATGAATTCATGAATTTACAATGACACACAAAAACAAAGTTTTTATTGTATCATCAGTTCATGATGAAATTCACTACTGCAGTTGACTCTGTTTTTTGAACTCACAAAATTACACCATCTTTAGTAACTTCCTTGATCTTCAAAACTGACAATATATGCAGTGCAATATATGTAAGATCAAAGCTAAGGATTACATTTCCTCCTAAAGTAAAAACTTTATATTAAATATAATTTTATATAAATAAATTTTATTTATAATTGTAAAATTCATTGAATTAATAAATATTTTCATACAAATATTTGTGAACGTTTAAAAAAAGATGACATTTTCCCATTATTTTTAAGTCACTTTCATCTCATTTTTAAGTCATTTTCGAAGAATTTTTAGAATATCAGAATCTGAGCCCTGATAATTTCAGTGGAATTCCTTAAAACAACAACTGTCATTATGTGACCGTCTTTTAACCCATTAACCTGGGATTTTCCCAAACTAAAACTTTATGAACAGGGAATTAATTTAATAAGAAAACACTTAGTATTTGTCATGTACAAATCAATAATCTGAGGTTGAATCATCCCATCCAATCCAAAAGAGGAATGTATTGACTTCATATCTCATCCCACTCTATGCAATAATATCTGATGTCAATTACACATGACTCACACATAACATCCAAAAAGTAGTTATCGAAGCAAACTTATGTACAAACTGCACAAATACAGAGAAAAGTATTATGTCGTACATATTCATACAAACACAATACACATTATATTAAACAATATACATTAAAATTCTGAGAAGGATATATTTTCATTTCAATATTTCAGACTTTATAATTCGACTTCATGCTTCTTAACCTTCATCAGTATGCCTGTTGCCCTCCATCCCTAGATCAGGGTTTGGCTAAAATAAAACTGCCTCAAATATATTCTATTCATAGAAGATTGAGTAGCCAGATATATAAATTAACAATAATTACTGTAAGTTGAACTCACCTGCGACCACGTTGCTGATTCATTTTTGCACGAGGAGCTACACCATCTACTGCCATGAAAAACAATTTTTGTGGCCGAATCATGCGAAATAAAACCTGGCAAATTTAAATGAAAATATTATTTCCAAGATATTAGAATATTCACTACAAGAAATTAGAATGTAACATTCTAAATAATCTTACCTCAATATAATGAAAAATATCCTTAAAAATCTTCTCTTCACTAATTCGGAAGTGAGGATCAAAGTCATTGGGATGAGAACAAGTGTGAATGATTCCATTCATGTCTAAATATAAATTATCAAATGTTGGGATCTAAAACATAAGTAATTGTAAGGAACATTAAAAATATGTATAACTGGAGTACACCATTTTATTCTCTGATTAAAATAGATATAGAATCAACACTAGTTCAAAACAACTTCTACCAGTACTCAAATGATTGACCTCATGCTTACTTGAGAGAACAGAATGATTGTTTAAACAAAAACACCCTTGTAAAGGTCAATCATTTACTAACGTTAACCAAACAAAAAATATAAAGCAACATAATACACTCTTATTTCTGAATTAAATGCAGTGCAATATATGTAAGGAAAGCAATGAAACATGCAGCATTAGCTTGTATAATTTCTGTAATCACTATCAAATGCTAATTAAAGAATTGATGAATTTCATAGACTTTCAATTTATGAAATAAATGTTTTTTTATTAAGATATTATTTTTCTAGAACATAAAACACATGAAAGAATACAGCTGGCAAAGATAATTAGAAAATCCCCCTTTGACTTTCACATACAATCTAAAAGATGATGTAGATATAGATCAATGTTTACATCTACAGAGGGTAAAAGGAAGAAGTAAAAGTTCTTTTAAAGCACATCTAAAAAAAATGAGGCCAAGAAAAGTATCCAAAAGGAACTCAATTAATATACACTAGAAGGCAAAATTATTTGACATATTGAAGATATGTAAAGGTGACAGCTCAAGGAATACGTTTACATTTATATATTAGCACCTACAGGTGCAGACTAAAAAAAGAAAACTATAATTGTACATGAATCATAAAATAGGGAATTCTAATAAATGTATTACAATACAAGACCAACTGATGGGTTTGAATTTGTTAGAATGAAGTAGAAAGCAAAGCATCATATTAACAAGAAGAAATGATTGTAAACGGTCCATGGCGTATCAGGGATAACTCAGAGGAGAAGAAGAATGATAAATAATCATCACTTACTTAAATATCTTTAAAAATTTCACAGAATAGGGCAATTTACCGTCATTTGTGACCACTTCTTAATTTCAAAAGTACACACTTTCTCACCTGATATTCTCTAACAAGCTCACTTAAACACGGATATCTCTCACTAATCCACCTGAAAAACTTCGGTACACCCATTGTTAAATATTATATCCTTAAAAACTTCTTGCAGTATAAACACCAAACAAATTTTGGAAGGTGATTGAAACGTGTGCAACTTGACGGGAAGAAATACCCTACTTCGACCGCTTACCTTGCGGTAATTGCACAGTCTGAGAAAAGATCCTGCCAATCTAACATAATGTCTTAATATGACGAAATTTACGTAAAAATTATTCATAATATTGATTTCCAGATATAAAATGGTTTGCATTACTTATTCAACAAACTTATACTTCGATAAACAATAAATTAAATTGGGACTAATTATGTTTCATTATTTCGTAGATAATGAAGGATTTCGTTGTTGTATGCAAGAATGTGTTTTCTCACGTATGCATTATAACAAAATGAAAAAAAAACTTTAATTCTTGCATATCATTTTTGTTAACTTCCCTGTATTAATTCAGAAGATTTGACATTCTTCGTCGTACAACATGGAATGTCAGCGGTCAATTCAAAATGGATGTCTCTCATACTTCTCGTACGGAACGTAATATAGAAAAAGGACGTACTGCTGCAAAAAGTCCATGTCGATATTTTGAAGGAAATGCACATTTTGGATGACCCAGATACAGAAAATGTATTTTTTCGAATACGTCTCTGCCCCTTTGCCGTCCATCTCCATATGCCCGCCCATTTTTGTATTCAAAATTTTCGCCCCACTGACCTATCTGAAATCGATGCCCGGAGAATTTGAAACGAATCTTTTAAATTTTGAGGCTCTGTACATGAAACCCTTTTGATATTTACAATATTCACTTAGAATTGTCTCCATATTTTTTTCTTTTTTGCTCGAAGAGAGCAAAATTCAATTATAAATTTGGTAGCCTATTTGTCCGATTTTCATGAAAATCTCGAAAACTTTCGAAACTCGCAAAAGTTCATGTCACCTTTAGTATTGAAGCTGCTGCGGACTTCTTTATTAGTGAAACCAATTTTCCGAAATCACACTCTTTAAATGATACATTAAATGTACAATTTTTCAAACAATTGCATAATAATGAATAAGTGCATAACTTTTTGCATAGTTTTGAGTCAAATTGTGACAATTTTCGACAAATACATAAACAAGATTTACTCAAAAATATTTTCAAATATTTTCATTACATTTTTTTTGTCTCGAAAGTAGCCTACACAAGTGCACTCACATACCATCAGCGCTATTTCGATTAACACTTTTGAACTTTCAAAAGTTAAAGATGTATATTTTCGTATCTCCCGCGCTTGACTTGATTTATTTTCATAAACATAATTAGTACAAACTGTGATGTATGGGAAAGAAGTTTAATCAGCTGGCATTTTCTGGAGCTACATATTTTTTCTCTGTTCTTTTACTATGCATAGTTCAATGATAAATAAAAGTACAAACAAAGCGAGGTTAGAGTCATTTGAAAACTAGACATTTTCGCTTCCGAGTTATGGAAAAGTATGTACATTGGTAAACGAGCAACAGATTTTATTTTATAGTATTTCTAAAAAACCAGCAACACTCCTCCTGCCACAACCAGCAAAAAGAGAGTTCAATAAAACGCGCGCAAGCTAATTTCATGTCCAGAAGCAAAACAAGGGGCTGTCTCAGCATTAGCTCAATGGATCAGGGAAGGTGGACGAAAATCGTGATCAAGATCCTTCAAAAGCTGAAGTACTTTATTTGTAACAGACAATAATGAGTATGGCGCCTAAGGGATTTATCGTCTGCTTAGTGCAGTATCAAAATCAGCGAAACGCTGTTGCTTCCGCAGTGCTACTGTCAGACATATTTAGTCTTTTAAAATTATACAAGAATATTAAGCAAATCCCAAACGTAACAGAAGTGTTTGAAATATTTTATTGCTCAAAATATGTCAATTCACACCGAATAACATGAGTTCCTTTGATACATTAATGAAATAAAATTTTAAAAATGTAGTGGTGTCACCTTAAGGTGACATTGGGCACTACGAATATAGGTTACCAGAAAAAAATTCAGACCCGCTTTAGGAAAAAAAGTACCGAACAGAAAACCTAATATTTGTGTGTGATAATCAAACCAACAATGTACATGTCAACCCACATTGCATGGTCTCCACATAATTCTTGATCACAGATGACATTAGCCAGAGACTCTGTCTGGGAACTTGTTGAATTTCCATGAGGATGCTTTCCATACTTACCACAATATTTCTTCGACAATTACAATAATCCAAGTTATTTTCTGTACCAATTTTTCTGGACATGAGCCACAACAGTAAAATTTGCTCAATGCGGAGCGTGTGGTATAATGCGGAAATCTGTCTAAAGTGAACATAAATCGGTCCTGCCAAACGTAAATTCCGCAGTATTACATTGTATAATGCGGAATCTTGTCTAATACGGAAAACACTACTGGCCCCTTGAGATTCTTCATTGGGCAAGTTTTACTGTATCACCTTCCATTATGACTTTTTCTCGCACAAAAGTAATTCTCTCGCCCAAGATCACTTTCCGCCGGAACTGCTTCCACAATGTTGATAATTTAATCGCTCTACCGAGAGCGAGGTGGAATACAATGGTCTTATCTCATTCTCAGAACTATATTCAACAATCCGCAACGAAACCTCAGATAAAAGTATTGACTGAACAGAAGGAAAACAAAAATATTATGCGTCAGTTGTAGGTGACTGGGCGTTTGCGGGTCAACTTATTTGTTAAAATAAATGTGATTTTTCTTTTTAATAGTCAGTATAGTATGTAATTTTAGAAACAGTTATGCAGTAGAAACTATTTTGTATTAGAAGATGTTGAGGATTTATTGAGAAGTCCTCTAAATAGTTGTGAGAGGAGTGGAGAGTTTGGTTATTTTCACAAAAGTAATTTTGTATCAAATTTGTACTTCGTTTTCGATGCAAAATAGTTTCTATTACACAGGAGCAAACATTTCTGATTATCAGATTTTGATTACAATGCCCGTTGGTATAATTTATTCTTAATTCAACAAATGTTGGCAGAGGAGTGGGGGTAGGAACTACTCGCGCAACTTTTCTTGGACGATGGATTGAGGAAATGCGGGCGGAGTGGGGGTATTAATTACAAAGGTGGCCACAAGAGTATTTACAGTAACGCCAACCTCTGAAAAATCAAAGTCAACCTGCTACGTATGCGGCCAGGTTATCGCTCTGAGTAGACAACAGCAGGGACACTAGATAGGAGTTTTAGGTGCCTCCCTTGGGGGACCTGGACCTGCCTCAGCCGTGTCTTTAGATGTTGATAATAAACCTGAACAGAAGTTCTTTACCATGAAAGCATCTAGCATTGACTAGCTTGTTTCGCGCCAACGGAATTTTACTGCTTGGAATGTTGTCATTAGTGCTCTCTGCGACCTTTTGCCTTCAATTGTTTATTACTTAAGGGAGGGGGAAGCAAGGTCATCGTTCAAGAAAAGTTGCGCGAGTTCTGGAGCTTAAGGGCTTTATTCTCGAACCACTGCCGAGGAATCTCCTGGTAGCCTGCTACATGGGGGGAAAACGCGCGCGTATAATACATTTTTTTTGTCGCGAATTGGTCATCCTAGGACCACGCGAACGCGCCACTTGTACCCATTGAGGCCCAATAATATTCTCCCGGGGGCAAGTGCATGTGACTTATTTTTGAGAGGGGATCAGCATTTTTACGCCGAATCAATTTTTATACGCCTCAGGGTTGTTAGCCCTCGGGGATGAAGTATGAGATAAGTAGGGAACAGAGTTTCATGTAAATACATATTTTTACAGGGACGAGATACCTGCGTTCACTAATATTTTTTAGACTTACGACATTCTGAACAAATTAAAACCATTTTTATTTTACATATTTTAGTATAAATACATATTTTTACATATTTTAAATTACATATTTTTACATATTTTAGTATAATTACATATTATATCTATTGTTACATATTTCGTTACATTTTAATGTATTTATAAGCCGAAATTGAACATGTTACTGAAATATTTGCAAAGCCATGCAATGCGCTTGTATTAACGCCGGACCTTCGCTATTAATTGTCAAACATACTCCTCCCTCCCCCGCGCCTTCTGCTTCTTGGAAATCGCGTACTCGGGATCAAGGAGTGGATGAATGTGAAACAGAAGGAACTTCAACCACGTGCTGACTCATGTTTGAAAGACCTCATGCGTGACTCGATAAAACAAATATTTTTCAGATCATTGTCTCATCGCTTTTCTGGAGTCGGAGGGGGAAGGAGGGGCTTAAGCTGTCTTTACCCCCCTCTTTTTCTATCACAGGGTACACGGTACTATTCACTTTAGCGCCGGCCCCTCGTAAAGAACATTGTATATATTACAACATTATTATACATTTCGGATGAAACTAGCGAATAATTGCTTCTGTAGATGTGTTTCTTTCAGACTCTTCCATGTTAAGATCTGATCGGCAACGTAGTGTGCTCGGAAAACGCTTGAAGAGTGGAATTTTAAACATTATAACGAATTTTTATTTCACATATTTTATATGTTTTCCTACATATTTTAGAAAAAATAAATACATATATAAGTACATATTTTCCTTTTTATTGCAATAAATTCCGTTCCCTAATGATAAGGATGAAAAGTGAACGGACCATCACAAACCTACAAACACACAACCATGCCCGAAGTGGGACTCGAACCCGCGATCCTTCCATCCAAGGCACTACTGTCTTAGAAATCTCGGCATTTATTATTATTATTATTATTATTATTATTATTATTATTATTATTATTATTATTATTATTGTTGTTGTTGTTGTTGTTGTTGTTGTTACGCCCGTCGGGTGGCTCACGGATAGTGTGCTGGCTTTCCGTGGTGCGATGCCGAGTTCGATTCCCGATCGGGATAAAAATAAAGCTGTAGCCTCGCATTACAATCGTCTCAGTTTCGGTGGCCGTGTGACTTTGTAGCCACAGTAGATCTTTTACGTATGGTCAAAATAATAAAATTAATTCATTTAATAATAACATTGGTCATGGAAGTTTTACTTATTTTCTTACTAATTGTATTAGAAGCTTTTATTAGGAGGTTGCTGCTCACTTGAAAATGATAGAACCTGAATGTTCATTCATTTGCAAATTCTTCTCTCAGAAAGTAAATGTGCGATTGTGAAATGTCTACTCACTGCTGTTTTTATTTAAGATAGTTTAATATATCCTAAAAATGCATATTTTCGATACATAAAAACGTTATATTTCAACCAAATAAAGGTGTTCAAGGCATTTTTGTATTGCAATCTTCATTTCCTTTTCATTCTCGATCATCTTAAGAATGATATGATTCGTAACAGCTGAAACACGCGAGTCGAAGGAGGAAGGGAAGTTCCATATCGTAGAGTTGGCAAGAGCACTCGAATTCTTCGTGATCGGGGACTCCCCTATTTCAGCAAGGTTGAGATGCATATTGGTTCGATGGATTCCAATTGTAACGAGTGTGTACATGAGGATGACTACATTATTTAAAAAAACGTTTTAGCATTTGAACAGCAGCGTGCTATAAAGAACGTCGAAAGCGTATTCGTGCGGAGGGAGAGATAGAACTTTCTGATAAAATTATAATATAACATATCAATTAGTGTATTTAATGTCTATTTATTTATACAATATCATTTATGCATTAAATTGAAAAAATACACGAGCTATTATCCATTTCGCAGTGAGTGCATTTAAAATAATTTTGACAAAATTCCTTTATATAGAGTGGCTCTCTCCACGGCCCTTCGAAAACCTTCTTAATTGTTGCTCAGGTGCGGATCCAAGGGGGGGGGGCAAAAAATCAGTAACTATTAATTTTAACTTGTCACGAAACTTTCAAGCAAACAAATTTTCTGATAACTATTAAAACGAATAAAATTGTATCGCAGCATGAGCTGAGTTTAACTTGCGTAATTCTACATACTAATCTGTAATATGACACATTTGACCAAAACATTTTGAATAAAAAACTTAATTTACTGATCACATTCGACTCACAGTCGAGCATTTATATAGTATCCCTAGGATGGAGAAATATAATAACTAGGGGGAGAATTTTGATGACCTGAAACATCGCCAAAAATGATCAATAAAACACTCTTAAAATGTTTTTAAAATGCCTTAATAGCAATGAAAAATGATGTAATTTTTTCAATACAAATTCAGAGTGTAACTGAAGCTTTTGGATATGTTACTGATGTAATCGCAGTGGCGGATTGAGAGGGGGCATGCCCCCCTAAAAAAGGCCTAGAGAAAAAAATAGAATGATAAATGTGCAGGAAAAATGAAAATGAGAAACACAAAAAAAAAGAAACGCCTAAAATGTATCGATAAAAGTAATCGTGCGTTCTGTCCTTAGCCTTTTACCGGTAGCGGTAGCTCAGTGCATCAGCTGATGTCACTGCAGCGCCTCTGTCCGGGAGGTCTAGGTTCGAGTCCTAACAGGGGCAGGATTTTCGGCACTAGCTTTTCAGCTAGGTCGAATTCAGTCGCTGTCTGGAGGAGAATTCTAGCGGCCGGCTGCTCTGATCGGTAGTTTTCCGTGGTTTCTCCGATCAACACCAGGCGAATGCCGGAGCAGTACCCTACCGAACGGGCCACGGACCGCGCGCGATCTGTCCTTCCTCTTCCTTGTCCTATCCTCTCCTCTTACACACACACACTTACACTAACATGCACTACACTACCACATATTCCGGGAGACCGGTCGGGAGCTTAGAGCTTGTCTCGGCTGGGCGTGCCCGCTGGTGGGAGAGTCCTGGTTAGGGAAACCCCACTAGTCGACGGTAGGTCGGCGCCGGATCTCGCCATCCAGCGGGGGAAGATCACCACCATCTCCCGAGAAAAAAAGCATACACTACACAACCGGGACTAATGACCGAAGCAGTTGACGCGCCCGGAAACACGAAAAAATCAGTCAATCCTTAGCCTTTTAGTTCTGAATGGGAATCCTGATTCTCGCAGTTTTTTAGCCCAGTGATATGTGAAGAAAATGTCTTCGACTGTTCTCTAAAGACATGTGACAAATTATATCTTTCTTCCTCCGCTTGACAAGCGGTGCTACGACTTCCACGTACCAGTCGCGCGCCTTTTCTTGGTGTCTCCCAGCGCGGGGTGTGGGGAGAAGAGTCTTCTCCCGACGTCACATACAACAAGTGCTGCCAACTGTAACATTATTAATACTATTCGCGCCTCTTTCGCTCTTAATACAACAGGACATTATAGACGATAAAATATAACAAATAATAACACAATTAATAGCAACCACAAGTGAAAATAATTAGATAACGATAATATTGCTTATTAAGGAGATATGATATTACCAAAATCCGAATAAATCACAATAAATACGGGCACAACACTAACAGCGAAACCGCGAGAACTGAATTCATTTGAAAGCAGAGCTTGGCAGCCCTGACAATCTTGCCGTGCCGTGCCGTTCCGTGTGAGACCAATGTTGTGACCAGACCGTACCGAGTCGTGCTGTGTTGAGCACTAGGGAGCTCAGACGTCAAGAAAAGTCCGCGCAACTAGAATTGGAGTGTAGTCGACGCAACCGGAAAGCGTTGACGACAGAGGTAGGTCTCTATAGGTGTCAAGTGAGTGATCGTGCAGCGCTGTGACATTTCGTGCGTGCCCATTACAATGTGCTCGAAACAATATGGCATGGATCGCTTACATGCGCCTGGAGACGGCGCGGTAATAAGTACTTAAGAAGAGAAAGAAAATATCTAATAAAGAATGAGAAAAGAGAAAGAAATCTAATAAAGAGAAAAGGTAGAAGAGGCTTGAGACATGTTTTGTGAAAGCCTATCGACTTTCTTCAGTACTGGACAGTAATGTTTGTATGTAAGCCAAAGTTTAATTTGTAAATCGATATCATGTGCGTTAATTTAAATTCTATCTGTGCACATCTGTATCTTAGAATGGGAAATACAGTTTCCTAATCCTTCGTCGTTTTGCAGCTACGAATTCAGGTCAGATATAATTACTAAAGATCTTAGCGTCCGGCTTGCTGGGTCAATGGGTCACGATATAATTATAATCCTTATTACCTCTGTAATGGATTATAGGATCCGCCGACTATACAGCGCAGCTGGGAATCTGAAATAGAATGATTCTATTCCTAGTTCATTTCTGTTTGGATTGACTAAATGAAAAATCACTTTCTTTTCTATAGAACAAAATTTAACAAAGTTTATTTTTACTTTTTGTCAAACAATTTAATGAATTTAAGTTAGGCCTTTGATCATGATCTCTTTCAATTTACAATTTTACACCGCGGTTAACTTATCTTTTCTTCGTTGATGTCCTCGTAGACTTCTCAGTCGAAATATCTTGCGATCTTGCCGTAGTCCAAAGTTCCAACGAAATCCTCTTCTTCCCCTATCCAAGCTGTTCTCAAACTATCAAAATTACCAGTCCCGATTACGTCCTATGACATAGTCCCGAACTTGATTACCACTCCCGACAAAGTTCCAATTTATACTTCAATATTGCTTCCACATGAAAATATCTACGAACAGTTCAGAAGCGCGTTTCAGAGCAGAATGAAATCTTCCTGCATGATTCATCCCTCGAAGACTTCGTATTAAACTACCTTCATTTTTTCATAACATTTGACCGTCTAAACTTCTCCGCCCAATCCCAAAGTTTCTACTTTCGGCATCAACCCATCTCTTAATGCATTTAGAAAAAACAAAAACTACATTGTTTATTCACGGTCGTTGCTATGCTCTAGCTCTCGTGATATTTCGTAATGCATGTTCCACCATATTGTCTCCAAATAAATGTTAATTTATTTTAACGTGACATATCGGTATGTCACATATATATATATATATATATATATATATATATATATATATATATATATATATATATTTAATTTGAAACCAGAAAGCATTAATTAAATATTAGACTCAAAATTTTAATTTTGTTAAAAGCATTTTATGATAAATAATTTGCTTTGTTTATAATTTTTTCTTTGTTTGTATGTATATACTATAAAAACATATTCAAATCCCTCACCCCCAAATTCGTCTCTGGATCCGCCCCTGTCGTTGCAAATATTGAAATTCGAGTTTCACTATTACGAATGTTTGCAAGGAGCACATAAGATTATGTAGAATAGTAATCTATAAATTAAAAAAAGAAATTAAGACATTGACATAGTTTTGATTCTTTAAACAGAACCGCTTTAAAAAGTAATAGATTTTACTAATGGTGGCACAAAATATTTTCAACGTCACTTCATCAAATAATTATCTTTCATTTATTTCTGTTAATGGGCTGAATTCCTAAGCAGTCGTAGCACACTTTTTACATTTTCTCAATTCAGAGTGCTTTCGGCATTTTTCAGTGAAATTTATATTACCAAATTCCAGAATGTAATGGGCCTTCCTCTGATATAAACCAAACAATGTTATAAAAATTATTTCTTCCATCAGCGTATTCCTTAAGACTGAGAAGTCCTTCTTTTATTAAACTATTTAAGGATGATTACTTTTCTCTTATTTTTTACTTTATTATTTTTGGAAATATTGCATGCAGAAATTTGCTAAAACTGTCGCGCATCACTAACGTGCGAGAGATCTACAGAGCGTTCAGTCATGTGACCGTTTTTTTTTGACAGTACTATTGCCACACTATAGGGATCGTGCAAGGGGGCGTGGTCGGTGAGTAACTTGCAGAAATTTTATTTATTTTTATTTTACTAACGTTGGCTAACTTGTTTCAGAGCCGTGGCACCACCTATTGTATTATCATTCCGCCAAAGGTAAATGTTCACGGAAAAATATTTTGTTACAGTGATAGAATGGAATGAAATGTTTTAAAACTATGTTCACAATAAACGTTAATATTTTTGTATTCTGTATTTAGTTAATATTTGGAGACTTTACTACAGAAATGAGAAGTTCAACTAACAAGAATTATTTGGCGGGTCTTTTGTCTGCTTCGTGATATGGTTACATTCGAAAGGCAAGCAAAACATCTAAATTTTTTACGACTGAAAGATATGAAATGGCACAAATAAGTGAATGAATGAAGCATGATTTGCAAGTACTGAAGTATGTTTAATTTTGTGAAATAGGAGTTAAATAAGCATGTGTAATGACTTGCTTGTATTAAGAATACTGCTAGTCCAGCTTGAAGCACCTACATAATGGTTTAATATTGTTTTATTTTCCATATTAAAATGATATATTTTTCAATATCATATCATTTTATATGCTGATTTTAACAATCTACCTTTTAGTTTTTGCCTTTCGGCCATGACAAGATAAGGAAAGAGTGCTGTTTGAGCCAAAGTTTAGACGAAGGGAAAAGATATATTCTTACATACAGATGGTTTCATCAAAGTTGAAATATTATTATTTTCTCAAAGTCAAAAGAAATAAATGGCTATTAAGAACAATACAGCAGAGGTGTTTCAGAAGTGGATGAAAGATTTCTACTTGGATTGTTAGAAACATCCATTTGTTTAATGGACAGTGCAGCTGTTCATTATGTGCTAGTGAGTGAAATTTTTCAACAATGGTTCTTTCAGGAATGTGAGAAACACTTATTTATGAAATTCATTTCATCTTTTTTTAAAATAACTGATTATAAAACAGGTATTGCTGCTATACAATTCAGTCACAAATGTAGTTGTTTCAACAGTATTTACATCACCGTAAAGAGTAGAGTACATGTGTATTAAATTCAACTGCATTCAATGATCTTATAGTAAAATCAATAATACAATTTTAATTAGAACATAAAATTTTCTAATAAAATCTATAAAAGATTCTGGGACAGTTGTTGAGAAAAAGTTTCTCACTGAAATGAGTTTAAGTTTTGTTGAATTAAATCATAGAATGACACTTTTGTTAATATAATGTTTGTCAATATTCGTACTATTTGATAAATCATATTAGTTGATGAAGGGAAGATTAAATGATAGAAGAAGCTGGTCATTGAGTTCTATCTCTCCCCTCCCCCTTGTTGTCCCTATAAAACTATCAAGTTGGTGTGGAGCCAGTACAAAATATATTATCAGTGTCATCATGATACTACCTTCAATCATAAAACAACAAGAGAATGAAAGGAAGCATTAGAACAGATTACTGTGAAAAAGCTAGTGAATAAATTTAAAAATATTTCCTTGAGATATTTTGCAGAAATGCTACTAATATAACATATTCATTTATTCTGAACACTGCTATATTTGGGATAATTATCTGTTATATTCTGCAAAGAATAACTACTAGATGCCTTTCGAAGAGTGACTAGTGCTTTAAGAAGTGACTTCATTGTACATATATGGGGTTGAGAAAAGAAAGTAATATGCAGTATTGTATCTACAGAAAACTGCCAAATCTTAAGTTTGAGTTTTTTTGGTTGAGAGGTAGGTACTGTGGTACCAGTTGATGTTTAGCAAATATTTGTTATAAGAATTGGGGGGACCTTTTTAAATTTTTTTTAATACTCTCAATATCTCTCTGAAAATAAATATTATGTAGTTAGAAAGCATGTGGTTCTGTAATGGTTTGTTGGTGATGAGAGTTATAGTAAGTTTTATGTAGTAAGTAGGAGTCATAACTGGATTTTATGTAATTCAATTTTTTTATTAATGTCTTTCATTTTTTTTAAAATTAATTTCAAATTTTTTATGTTTACTATTATTTTTTTGCAAGATAAGTAGTCTTTGCCTTTAGTCTGTTCTTGAATCCTTCCCCATGTATCTATGAATATTTTAATTATTTATTGTGTGTGTTCCCACTAATTACAGTATTGATAAGTATACTTTTCAGAAGGTATAAGCAATCACTTCATTAAATCTGCTGATGTTAACTACCTTTGTAAATTTTCTTAGTAATTAAAAGATAATTCTAATTCTTTTTTATTAAGAGAAAGAACTTTTTCAATTACATGAAATTAATTTTTGATGTGTATGAATGTGCATTGAAAATATATTCTGACTACATACTCCATATAAATCAACAATTAACATCAGGTAATAAAAAATTTTGAATAAAAAAGAATTAGAAATGCCGATTTAATTAAAAGAAAAGTTTTTATCATTTGAGGAGTATATTACTTACTTATGAAAAAATTATCATAAGACATCTTAATACAATATGAGATTAACAGTTATCAAATTACACTGTTAGGTTTGGTTTGATAAACAATCAAATGTTACACAAAATATTACATCATAAATATTTTTCATTTTTAAAATTTCCAATGTATAATTTTTGTTTCAAAATAGAACATTTTACTCAACCTGGCAAATATGGCAGACTGGGTTTTGTGCTAGTTAATAGTAGGCTGTGGACTGTTAAGAGATATGCTCTAAAAGTACTTATGAAAATAATTTCAATTTTATAAAGTTTGCCTTGAAATAATCAAAGGGGATAAAATTTATTAACCTTCCAAGATGTTCAGTGCAACAGTTGTATCCTTCAAAGAATTTGCAAATAAAGGGAATTATTTTTTCATTTATATGCGTGCTTTTATGATATCTTTTCACTCATGTTCAAAATGACTTTAATTTATACATAATAGAGTTGTTGAAAATTGAAAAGCGTTCGTCTTTCATAAATTAGAATTTATTATTCAGCATCCTATAATAACCTTTCAATACCTAGTACATCCAAATAATTCATAGAACTTTTTAACCCATGATGTACCTAATATCTAAATTTTAAGAACTGACTGTTGGTTTTTATACAAGAAATTTACTTGGAAGTTATTAATTTTTCAATTAACTATGTATATCTTGCCAATCGGTGCTCAGGGAATATTTACTAACTTGAATCTTTTCCCCACAGAAACCATTTAACATAGAGTGAATATGTCAAAGGTTGTATAATCAGAAGAACTTAGAATTTAGTAAAATATTAAATTGCAAATAATGTTTTCATGTTAATTACACATGACTAACATTTTAATGCTTAACTGGTCATGCATTATTGAACAAATGAATTACAATATTTAATTTCACATTTCACTAACCAAACCTGTATGTCAATGATCAATAATTGAAGAGGTGAAAACCAGAATGATTCAAGTGACATTTTATAAATTCTAAGAAAAACGTCTATAACAGGCTATCTATAGAAATATACATTTTGGGGTCCGCTGATACCGAAAAAGTGTTGTTGTTTTCTTTTTGTTTCAAAACGTTTGTTTCAAACTTTTTGTTTCAAAGCGTGCGCAGATGATTTTCTCCCTCATACGTCACATACAGTTTTTAACTGTTTTTGACTAAATAAATAAATAAACGTCTGTCCGTCCGCCTGTCTGTCCGTCTGTGAACACTACTAGCACCTAAACAACACGTACGATCTTTTCGAAATTGAAGAAACCCCTATCCATCTGGCTCTAGTTGAATCTTTGAAATTTTGAAAAACATTCTTTAAAATTTGGGGATACTTTACATGAAGACTCCCAGACATTTTCAATCTTTTCTCAAAAACGGCTCCAAATTTTTTCTTTAAATTTCTTGTAAGAATAGAGTAAAATACGCTTAAAAGGTGGCATGGGTCTGATTTTCATGCATAACTGAATTTTTCGAATATTGTAAAAGTTTACTTTTTTTCGGCATCTTCCAACTATAAAATTGAAGTAAGAGATTTTTCGTTTAAATGAAATCTGTTGTCCGTAAATAGTTCTTTCATTAAGGTCATGTAGACTTTTTTGAAAATTTTAGTAGTTTTCGTGCAATAGTGCGTGCAATATTTGCAATTTTAAAAAAATTACAAATACAAGATTTTCTCAAAAACGCTCCAATTGTTTCTTAAAATTTTTGGTAAGGATAGTACCAAACGCACACCATCCGATGATATAAACGCCATATTTCTCTATTCTTTTGTTTGTTTTTTTAATTACAAAAATGTAATTTTTTTGACTTGTCTTTAACTTCGGTAATATTTACATTAGAAGCATTTTCATGTCACAGTTTCTGGAAAACTCAAGTTTTCTGTCAAAATGTGCTCAAACTTCCGCATTTTCAGAAACGGTCAAACGCAATTTTTTCAAAAATTGCTTCAAATTTTTTCTTCAAACTTTTCAAATGGATAGTGCTAATTACACTGTTCAATGCGTTGTAAAGTTCATTTTGGTGTATCCTTTTGTTATTTTTTTAAATTACAAGAAATGTAATTTTTTTTCAAATATATCTCACGCCGTTAATATGTACATTTCCGTCGATGTGTATACATTATTGGATTTGTGAGTAATTTTTCGACAACTCATTAGATTCCTATGAAAAAGAGCTTCAAATTTCGCATTTACAGTAACCGCTTAATCGCCATCTTCTTGAAAAGGGCTTCAAATTTTTCAGTGAAAATTTCTATTTTGGACGAGGTTTTACTTTTATTTAATATTCTTCGAGTCCTATTTCGGTTCTACTATTAAGATACCGAAAAGTTGTGAAAATGTTAGGAAAATGCACTTTCAGCGACGAGAGATAGCAGCTGAACAGAGAATGGAGCAAGACCTTAAAGCCTGTCCACATCAAGGAAATTAGAAAAATTGGCTACGAGAAAGTCTGTATCATTCTGTACCTCTAGTTTCTTAATGAAATGTGTTCATCAAATACTGATCTTCAAATACCGTCGTGTTCAATTTTTTTGAAAATGTGAGTATTTTTGTGCATTTTGGCAACACAAATTGTCACCTGCTCCCAATTTACTGTGCTTCGTGAAAGTACAATGCATGGTATTGCTAGGCAGTTGGATGCTACGTTAGAATTTGAATAGAGCTGAGGAGAAGTGGAAATAG
Source organism: Teleogryllus oceanicus (assembly GCA_964035755.1). Taxonomy (NCBI): domain Eukaryota; kingdom Metazoa; phylum Arthropoda; class Insecta; order Orthoptera; family Gryllidae; genus Teleogryllus; species Teleogryllus oceanicus. The sequence goes on along the minus strand of CAXIVR010000009.1, from coordinate 20,772,812 downwards.
TCATTTTTTGCAACTTTTCAGGAGGAAGGAAATATTAAATAATATTCAATTTTTTTAAAATTATCATGTCCAATTTTGTTTGTGTGAATAACGTACTTGCTTTGTGCGTTTAAGTTTTCAAAATAAAATAGACAAAAATTACAAACAATTTTTCATTTTATTATGTATGTAACTTACGACAGTGTCTTCTTTCTCGTTATTCTTGACATCATAAGTGCTTTTTTAGGCGCCTAAAAGACGATTTTTAGTACCTAAACATCCGATGTCTCTACATAACCCTCACTAAAGGCTGAGAAAGTTCATGCTGTTTTAGCACCTCAAGTTAACAATGCGCCACTATCCGTACATTTACACTCAAACCCTCACAACATACTCTGAAAGATCAATTGAAGTACATGTAGACAAATTCATTTTACAGACAGTAATTTGAAGTGCTCAAATTACAAACATTACTTGCAATATACATGTTTTCTTCCGGGCTGGTGGGCCGTGGTCCAATTGGCGTTGAACTGCCATTTGGAGTTCATGTCCATGGCAGTTCATGGGTCCATGGCAGTTCAACGCCAATTGGACCACGGCCCACCAGCCCGGAAGAAACATGTATATTGACTCCGGCCGTGAAAGCCTTCAATTACTTGCAATGTAAGTATTAACTACGAGAGTTATTCAAAAAAACAACAATATTAAAAAATAATGTAAAAACCTTAAAATTTAAATTTTTGGAAAATTGCAATGTGTTAAAACAAAATTACGTAAAAACTACTGATGTTTAAACAAATATACACAAATCATGTAAATACCTAATTTTGAGAAATAAACTGATTTAAGAAATAAATGTATCTCCAACATTAAAAGTGTATGATACATATGAAAGAAAAAAGCAGGAATATTTCAAAATTGCAAAAACGATCACATCAATTATATGATATCAGTTGAATCATTGGAACAAAATTGGGCGTGGCATAGGTGGTAATATTGTTCATATAGAGAAAGGCATATAAGGGTCAAAATGTTCCAAATTCAACACAGAAAAAGATTTTTGTCGATATGTGATCATCACTGCGGCAATAGATACATTAATATCTTAATTACACATTATGTAGTGTTATATGTACATTCAAAAATGTGGATTCTCAAATTATATCTCATAAGAGTTACCAACAAACATTTTATCAATCATAGCTCTCTTCTTCTCTGAAGGACGATCAGACGTAGCAAATTACGAGGAACTTAAATATCTATATATTTCTGACATATTTTTGAACATCAATTGGGGTTGCAGGGTTAAAATGAAAGTTTGTTCCCATTATGACAGCGGAGGGCCCAGCGCCAGTCGCAACCGCCTCCACGCCCCTTCCTCTGCCCCGCCCCCCGCGCAACCCCCGCGGCCCCCGTCAGACGGCCACTGCAGGAAGGTGCGCGTCTCCACCAGCAGGCGCAGCAGGCGCGGCAGGGCGCGGGCTTCCAGGCGTTGCAGCTCCACCAGCACCAGGAAGTCCCTCCCGGCGCCCTCCAGCAGGCGGTGCGTCGCCATCTCCAGCTCCCACTGGCACCACTAAACACACATTCCCTCACTCACAGCCCCTCCAGCAGGCGGTGCGTCGCCATCTCCAGCTCCCATGGCACCACTAAACACACATACACTCACAGCCCCTCCAGCAGGCGGTGCGTCGCCATCTCCAGCTCCCACTGGCACCACTATCCACAGCAGCTCCCAACACACACTCTACACACACACAAGCTCCCTCCAGCTGGCGTGCCCCCCCCAGTTTTCTCAAGCAGCTGGTGCGTTATTATCCGCAATTGCTGGAGTTGATAACGCATCAACTGCAGGATAAAACTATACTACTAACACCAATGCTCGCACACGTCCTGGAGGGCGTGAAAGCCTTGAGCGGGTAATCTGCGCCCCATGTACATCATATCTTATACTATCCTACATTACACTAGGAGGAAAAGCCCTGACCTCTGTCGAGAAGGGGGCGTGCACCATGAGCGTGTGTCGGCTGCGCTCCATGCACTCTATTAATTACCTAGTCCTACATTACCACTAGGCAGGATCACATGCGCTGACCTGACTGTCGACGAAGGGGGGCGTGGGCACCATGAGCGTGTGTCGGCTGCGCTCCATGCACTCTATTAATTACCTAGTCCTACATTACCACTAGGCAGGATCATGTGCTGACCTGACTATCGACGAAGGAGGGCGTGAGCACCATGAGCGTGTGTCGGCTGCGCTCCATGCACTCAACGATGTTCTGCACCACGAGGGAGCCCAGCGGGAAGTCGCGCTCGTGCAGGCACAGGCGGTAGGACGGGTGGCTGTCCTCCAGCTGGGGCAGCAGTTCGCCCAAGACCCACAAGCGGTCGTGCTTGCTGAAACCGTAAATGACTATATTCTTCTGACTTACGGACCAGTGAAATCGTATGCTTTCGCGGTCACATCTCTTGACTGTCCGGATGTCGCCATGTCGCCGACCAAGTCTGAAGAAGACCACGACAAAGTGGTCGGCTTTCGACGCGGCGTCACCCGGTCGGTCAAGAGCATCCACTGACCTAAGAACAGTTTGTCGCAAGACAATAAAGCAGGACACTCCGTAACTTCATCAGTCGCTCCGTTGGTTTAAGGGCTCCGCTAATGTGGCACGCTAACCTCCAAACTCGTCCCAGTCGTTTGGTTAGAGTGCAGACGAGGGGACGGGCTGCCCGCGTGTAGTGCCCTCGCGGCGAGAGGGAGTCGGTGAACCATCCAGCGAAGGAGACTTTTCGGCGGCGGAGACCTACTTTACGGTGCGCGGCGTCGTTAGCGAGCGGATGCCTCTTTTTCTCTTCCTTTCTCTGTCTCTGTCTGTCTGTCTGTCTGAGTCTGTCTGTCTGAGTCTGTCTGTCTGAGTCTGTCTGTCTGAGTCTGTCTGTCTGAGTCTGTCTGTCTGAGTCTGTCTGTCTGAGTCTGTCTGTCTGAGTCTGTCTGTCCTAGTCTGTCTGTCCTAGTCTGTCTGTCCTAGTCTGTCTGTCCTAGTCTGTCTGTCCTAGTCTGGCTGTCCTAGTCTGTTTTAGTCTGTCTGTCCTAGTCTGTTTTAGTCTGTCTGTCCTAGTCTGTCTGTCCTAGTCTGTCTGTCCTAGTCTGTCTGTCCTAGTCCTGTCTGTCCTAGTCTGTCTGTCCTAGTCTGTCTGTCCTAGTCTGTCTGTCCTAGTCTGTCTGTCCTAGTCTGTCTGTCCTAGTCTGTCTGTCCTAGTCTGTGTGTTGTCTGTGTGTCCTAGTGTGTGTCTCTTTGTCTGTCTGTCCTAGTCTGTCTGTCCTAGTCTGTCTGTCCTAGTCTGTCTGTCCTAGTCTGTCTGTCTTTCTGTCCTAGTCTGTCTGTCTGAGTGTGTCTGTCTGTCTGTCTGAGTGTGTCTGTCTGTCTGAGTGTGTCTGTCTGTCTGTCTGGTGTGTCTGTCTGTCTGAGTGTGTCTGTCTGTCTGGTGTGTCTGTCTGTCTGTCTGGTCTGTCTGTCTGTCTGAGTCTGTCTGTCTGTCTGTTGCTGTCTGTCTGTCTGTGGCTGTCTGTCTGTGATGTCTGTATGTGTCTGTCTGTGTCTGTCTGAGTCTGTCTCTCTCTCGCTCTCTCTTACTTCGGCAGGAAGAAATAGGCAAACTTATGGACGTCTCCCGTCGAAGCAAAAACACTTGATTGAACTACAGAGGTGGTGAATTTGGCCACTCTGTCTGATAAAATAATTTATGTATTAACTTGACGATTAAATTAAGTTTCTAAGAAAAGAGTTTGTACAAAACAGGTTTAATGAAAAATTAATATTACAAGAGAAGAAATAAGAGTGAAGATTTGCTACGGAGGAATGAAGGAAAGCATAAAAAATGCATACATCTCAAAAAATGGAAAATTCCCGTTCACCGAATTTAGCCTTCCAATAAAAACTAAGATACAAGACAAATATAGAAAGTTCAAAAATGACGTGGACAATGACGTGACGTTCAAGAGAGGCGTGCGAAGTTGGAACAAAGCAGAAGCCATTATCATAAATTTCACTGGGCTTAATAACGTCATCGGTTAGGATATACCGAAGTTCTTCGCCATCTGGTCTTTGTCCTCCACCACAGCCCTTTTCCACGTTGCATGCATCGATGACGTTCAGAGACAAACACCGCTCTGCACGTTTCAGATATGTGACCTCTGAGCGCTTAACGGAGCGTGGAACTGATTGGAGTATGGAAAGAAGGTTGATCACGGGTTTAGGGTGGCACGGTTCCTTTGGTTCCTTTTATGATTCATTATTTCTCGCGATTCCTATGTTTATAGTTGCGCGGTTCACTATAACAACTGAATTATTTATATTCAATGTTAAATGAGAAGAAGTCACCTGATTGGCGGGGAATTGTGTGTATTTTCGCATTTCAAGTCTTCTTCAAATAGGTTTGTGAGTACTCAGATGGAAGGTATGAATTTTCTTAAAAGTGAGTGTTCCCTTTAAAATAAATTCTCTTAAAAGTGTGTGAGGTATATAAAACAGCGTGAGCGCCGGAGCGACAGCGGAGGCGCGAACCAGATCTCGACAGCGAGGGCCGGAATGCCGTCGCGAACGTAGCACGTTGGATCCGTCGGGTTTTCACTTTGTGAAAAAAATGCATTGGTTAAAGAATTGTGTAGGTTATAAAATTAAATTTGTAGCGTGAAAAATCCGAATAATCAGTTCACTTAATGAGAGCACGTTGCTACGGAGATTTATACGTACAGGGGGTAGCTATCCTCCCGATCTACCTTTATTTTAAATAATTATATTTATTGCTGTAACATCATGAACTTAACTACACGCGACTACTACGTGTAAACAAGGATTCAGTTCATGAAGTCGATTCTCTTCTAATGAACCGAATCAGTGAATCAAAGGAACCGTGCCACCCTAAACTCGGGATTTACCAGAAAGAAATGTGACGCACGTCGTTGAGCACATGGCTTCCCGGTTCGAAAGTTCACTAAATCGTCCTACAACTAAGCAGGGGGCGGTAAGGATTCAAGGAAATATTCTTTTATTAGGATTTACTTGCAAAAGTCGAAGAGCTCCATAAATGCCACAACAATCCCTGCGAGAGATTCATACTCGTGCCCTAGCGACACATTCACTTGGTCGTCAAACAAGTAGAAATCTAGTACTTGAAGTGAAGAAGTATTCCACTACAAACTAAAGAAAAATGACGGCATATTACCTGTAGCAGACGAAAGCGTCGAATTCATATTTTAATCCTTGTTGTTTCGCCCTTTCCTTGAGATGGCGGTTAGCGCGTAGCACGTGCAGCACGTAGGTGACGTGTAGGCGGAAGCGGAAGACCAGCAGGGCGACGGCGGAGGTCACCAGAAGAACCAGAGCAATCGCAACGCCGGCTATCACCTCCAAGCTCCACTCGCGGGTGGCGGTGCAGTCGGACGGCGAGGGCGCCTGCACGTCGCGAACTGGGCGCCCGCGATCATCCGGCGGCATCTCGCATTGCAGCTGCACCCGCTGCCCCATCGACAGCAGCTCCGGCGCTGGAGAGAGGGTAGAGATCCGTTCAGAACATGGATTACATCCGATCAAGTGCGCTCATATACTACAGGCACCCGCTGCCCCATCAATTGACTGATTGATTGATTTTTTCGTGTTTCTGGGCGCGTCGACTGCTTCGGTCATTAGTCCCGTTAGTATAGTGCGTGTTTTTTTCTCGGGAGATGGCGGTTTTCTTCCCCCGCTGGATGGCGAGATCCCACCAGCGGGGCACCGCCCCAGGGACAAGCTCTAAGCTCCCGACCGGTCTCCCAGGATATGTGGTAGTGTAGTGCATGTTAGTGTAAGTGAGTGTGTAAGGGGGAGAGGATAGGACAAGAAAGGCGAAGGACAGATCGCGCGCGGTCCGTGGCCCGTTTGTTAGGGTACTGCTCCGGCATTCGCCTGGTGTTGATCGGAGAAACCACGGAAAACTATCGATCAGAGCAGCCGGCCGCTAGAATTCTCCTCCAGACAGCGACTGAATTCGACCTAGCAGAAAAGCTAGTGTCGAAAATCCTGCCGCCATCAGTGTCCCATCGACGTCAATACGACAATAGCAGTACCAACCTTGTGAAACAAAATTATGGCGACGTGGAGCGATAATGACGCTCCACGTCGGTTCTAAAGTTTAATCAATAGATCTAATTTACATAGATCTGTTTAGGTGGCGTTGGTTTAATTCCAGGCGTTATCACTAAGACCACAGAGCCAAAACACGCAAAAATAAGTTTGTGGAAATGAGTTTGAACCTTCTGGATCATCTGAATCCGAAAATAATTTATCACATCCCCACTAGGAAACCGAGATGCGTCAAATGACACTTCATATATCTCGATTGGTGGACGGGAAGTGGTTAACCGTGAATGGGGGATGCACGTGCTCTCTCACTCTCTCTCACACACTCTCACTCACACACTCTCCCACTCTCCCACTCTCCCACTCTCCCACTCTCCCACTCTCCCACTCTCTCACTCTCTCACTCTCTCACTCTCTCACTCTCTCACTCTCTCACTCTCTCACTCTCTCACTCTCTCACTCTCTCACTCTCTCACTTCTCACTCTCTCACTCTCTCACTCTCTCTCCACTCTCTCACTCTCTCACTCTCTCACTCTCTCACTCTCTCTCTCACTCTCTCACTCTCTCACTCCTCTCACTCTCCCTCCTCTCCTCCCCCACTCTCCCTCCCACTCTCCTCCTCCTCTCCACTCTCACTCTCTCCCTCTCCTCTCCACTCTCCACTCTCCACTCTCCCACTCCTCCTCCCACTCTCCCTCTCCACTCTCCACTCTCCCCTCTCTCTCACTCTCCCACCTCTCCCTCTCACTCTCCACCTCTCCTCCTCACTCTCCACTCTCTCCTCTCTCCCTCTCCTCCCACTCTCCCTCTCCCACTCTCCCTCTCTCCCTCTCCTCATCACTCTCTCACTCTCTCACTCTCTCACTCTCCCACTCTCCCACTCTCCCACTCTCCCACTCTCCCACTCTCCCCTCACTCTCCCACTCTCCACTCTCCCACTCTCCACTCTCCACTCTCCCCTCTCTCACTCCACTCTCCTCACTCTCACTCTCCCTCTCCTCCTCCACTCTCTCACTCTCCTCACTCTCCACTCTCCCTCTCCACTCTCTCCCTCCTCCCACTCTCTCCTCTCTCTCCACTCTCCACTCTCCCTCACTCTCTCCACTCTCTCCTCTCCACTCTCTCACTCTCCCACTCTCCCTCCCACTCTCTCCTCTCACTCTCTCCTCTCCACTCTCCCACTCTCTCTCTACCTCTCTCACTCTCCCACTCTCCCACTCCCACTCTCCTCTCCACTCTCACTCTCCCACTCTCCTCTCCCTCCCCATCTCCCTCCCCTCTCCACTCCCTCTCCCACTCTCCTCTCCACTCTCACTCTCCCACCTCACTCCCACTCTCACTCTCCCACTCCCTCCCTCTCACCTCCCACTCTCCTCCCCTCCTCCTCCTCCCACTCTCACTCCCACTCTCACTCCCCTCACTCCATCCCCCACTCTCCTCCACTCTCCTCCACTCTCCCCTCTCCTCTCCACTCTCACTCCACCTCTCCTCTCACTCTCCTCTCACTCCCCTCACTCTCCCACTCACTCCCCACCTCACCTCCCACTCTCACTCCCACTCTCACTCCCCTCTCCTCCCCACTCTCACTCCCCCTCTCCTCCCCACTCTCCTCCCACCTCACTCCCCTCTCCTCCCCACTCTCACTCCCCACTCTCACTCCCACTCTCACTCCCCACTCTCACTCCCCCACTCCCCCACTCTCACTCTCCCACTCCTATCCCTCTCTCTCACTCACTCACTCAACACACACACACTCACACACACACACACGCTGTTACTCAAATACGTTTTGAAAATGAATTGTTATTTATCTTTCTGTTATTTCAGAAAGAAATAGGATATATTAGGAAATATAATATTGTAACGAATATTGCGTCATCCGCCGGCGCCACCCCGAGGTGCCTGTGATCGCGGGTTACGTCATCTGCCGGCGACCACGAGCTGCCCCTGTGCGCGGGTTGCATCATCTGCCAGCGGATTACTCCAGAACAGTCGCGGAGTCCGGAAGGTTCTCGATCGTCCGCCGAGTATAAATACGCGGCGGCCGGCGACCGCGAGTCTGTCTAAAGTCCGCAGTGGAAGCTGAACTGTGAAGTGTGTGCATCGCGGTGAATAGCAGTGCAGTGAGTGTGCTCAGTGACATGAACCGTGGTCAGTGCATCGTACTGTGGTCGGTGACGTGAACTGTGATCAGTGCATCGAACTGTGATCAGTGCAGTGAACTGTGGCCAGCGCTTAGGATTGTGCGAGTGTGTAAGAGAAGAGTAGTGTAAATAAATAATCAAGAGAAGTGTAGTGTAAATAAATAATCAAGAGAAGTGTAGTGTAAATAACTGAGTAGAAGTGTAGTGTAAATAAATAATCAAGTGTTTTCAGTGATTGTGTTAAGAAACAAAATAAACGTTTTTGTTAAAATAATACGAGACTTTTAATTCACCACCTAGAAACGTAACAATATAGTAAATGTAAAATATAGCGTACTACCCATTCATTCCCACCTAGCGTTGAAAATAAAACTACTTTTTTTACTAAAGTATACGAAATTAAATTTGCGTAGTGAGTATTTGATGAAGGTTACTTGTTCCGTTCCTGAGCCAGTCCTGCAGGGGTAGAATGGAGCAGCTGCTGCAGTCGAAGGGGTTGCCGCCCAGGTCGACCCGCGCGAGCGGCTGCAAGGAGCGCAGCATCTGGGGCGAGAGGGCGCTGAGCTGCGTGCGCGACAGGTTGACGGAGGCGCGGGCGCCCAGCGGCGCGAACGCCCCCGCGCCCCACTCGCCGCGCAGCGGGTTGCCGCTCACGTCCAGGTACGCCGCCCCGCCCCCGGCCCCGCCCCCCGACGCCAGCGCGCCCCGCGGCGTCGCCAGCAGGTTGCGCGCCAGCAGCAGGCGGCGCAGGCGCTGGGCGGGCGCTAGGAGCAGCGCGGGGGGCGCGGCCAGCAGGCAGCCCGACAGGTCCAGCTCCTGCAGCGCCGGCAGCCGCTGCGCCAGCCAGGGGGGCACGGACGCCAAGGGGTTGTCCGCCAGGCGCAGCACGCGCAGACCGCCCGCCCGCGCCCACAATCTACTCTCCACGGAGCTCACGTTGCACCCGCTCACGTCCAGCACCTCCAGGCGCGAATACTGGAGTCATCCAAACAACAACTGTAAGAAAGAACTCCCAAAAAGCGATTTAACTGTTATTTATAATGTTTGAACGTATGCCTACCCAATGCGTTTTAAAAGCTCTAAAATGTTCATTAATATTATCATTTTCTTGGTCTGCCAATAAATAATCGAGTTTTTCCAGAGGTAAACCAGAAATCTTCAGCTCCTTCAGTAACGGGAATGAATGTAGTAGAATGGCGAAGTTGTGTCCAATCTGTACAATAGGATTGTGCGAAAGGTTCAGGGTTCTCAGCTGTTGTAATGAAGATAGTCCCCTTGGAGTCGTATGCAGCTGGTTGAATGAAAGATCAAGGTGATGTAGATTAGGCACATGCTGAAAATTTTCTGAAAAAGAAGAAAAGTAGTCATTGTTTCCATGAAATGGAGCTATTGGACCATTTGAAAAATATATACTGATTTCAAGTAAATATAATAATAACATACAAATAATCGACCTTCAGTGGCATTTAAAGTTAAAAAGCTGAAAAATATATTGATATATTTTACATACTATGGCGAATTATATTAAATTAATTTTTTGCGTTACACGCGTTAATGTGTTTCAGTATATTATAAAACACCAAGGTACTACTAATTATTATTAGTTATTACGTGTTAATTAGACATCGCATTGTTATACCACAATTTCCTTTGGGCTAGCGTCCAACTACTTTTCTCCATGCGTCGATATTGCTCACGAAGGTCTAATTCACAATGCAAACCTAAACGTAACGTAATGCTGTAAACTTATCCGTAAAATTTACACGTAAAAACAAGCATTCACAATGACGAACGTAAGCTGGAACGTAAATTTCGCTTGAATCAATCAGCATTCAACGCACTGAAACTTGATCGATTCGTTTTTAGCATAGTGGAAAGATCATCCCACCATAGTTTCTAGATTTTTCTTCGACATTCCTATCGATTTGTCTTTATATAGATGCGAGTAGCTGTTGTAGTAGTGCTCGTATTTCCTTCATCTTATAAACAAGGATTCTCTTGTACTAAATTCACGAGTAATTCGCCGAACTTAATTAGTTTATTGACATTAACATGACACCACAATAAAAATTGCCAAAATTCTTACATTGAATTCACTAAACCGTTCCTCAAGCATCAAAACCGTTCGCAAACTACATTACATAAACAAAATGACATCACCACAAACTACCTGAACACAATCTGAAATCGACCTTCCATGCTGCTCTCTGATTGGTCTTCGGTAGAATTCCGACGTAAACTTAACGCAAAAGCTTGGAGCTTGTGAACTCTTAAGTTTACGGCCTGACGTCTACGGTTACGTCAAGGCATTGCGAATGGTCTCGCTTAGTAACTCATTTGTAGGTTTTGCGGCTACGTTACGTTTACGTTTAATGATCCTCATGAACGTACCCTCTCGCAGAGAAGTGATTCCGTTGCGAGCGAGGTCGAGGGAGCGCAGGCGCGGCAGCTCGTTCTGAAAGATGACCGGGTCTTTCCAGCGCTCGCCCCCTCGCACCCGCACCGCCTCCACCAGCGACTCGTTGTCCAAGCCTCCCAGAAAGGCCGTTGCCAGCGACACATACGCCGAGCTCAGCTCTATGGAAATGCGCACGGCGCGCCACAAGTACATGTCCAAGGCTGCGGAGTTCTCGATAAAGCCAACGTTCCACACTTCTGCAGGGCACGTTCTGAAACAGGACTTTGAATCAGAGATTTCTGTATCTAGGGTGTGTGTGAAGTTCTCTCTACTAAGGTAGCTTTTTTTTAGGGATTGCATTGAAATGTTTTTTATAAGAAAGGAGTTTCCCTATTCCCTTTATTGTATTTACTATGTAATAATAGGCATTGGAATCTTAAAAAAGTTGAGACTTGACGCAAATATTGATTAGCTCTGACACCGAAAAAATGTTTTTTTAAACAACCGTCAGCCCGTCCGTTTCTAGAAATTGTTATTGCCGTAACGGTAAGAGAAGCCATACCATTGCTAAAACCTGCGGTAGTAGTAACGGTAGCAGCAGTAATAGTAGTATTAGCTGTAGTAAAACAGTCGCAGCAGTAGCAGTCGCAGCAGTAGCAGTCGAAGCAGTAGCAGTCGAAGCAGTAGCAGTCGAAGCAGTAGCAGTCGAAGCAGTAGCAGTCGAAGCAGTAGCAGTCGAAGCAGTAGCAGTCGAAGCAGTAGCAGTCGAAGCAGTAGCAGTCGAAGCAGTAGCAGTCGAAGCAGTAGCAGTCGAAGCAGTAGCAGTCGAAGCAGTAGCGGTTGAAGCAGTAGCGGTTGAAGCAGTAACGGCCCAGATCATGACTCTGGCCGCGGAAGCCTACGATATCATTTAACGCGCATTTCATTCCGCCGCGGCGCGCCAAATATAGCTGGGTAAAGTATTGTCTCATCGTTTTGAAACAAGGCACCGACAGTCTATAATTAACATAGTAGCTTTGCTTTATGTGAAGATGTCTTACGTTGCAACACGATCCCAGTGCTGCTATTACGACTGTTGGTTTTTAACAATGCGTCTTAAATTTAAAAAATTCTCGAAAAGCGACAATTTAAGACGCTTTACGTATTATTGTGGCGATGATTGCGTCGACCGGGTTCGAGGGAGTGGTGGCCTCCGCTGGCCTTTTAACAGTTATTCGAGCGTTTATTCCTTGTTCCTTACTTAGTGTGTCTTTGCATTTATGCTCTCGTGATTTGGGAGGAATAAAAAAATATATCGAGCACGGTACTTTTGAAATGTACACCCTTTGCTGTTAATTTACACCAAAGACAGGTTATAATGGCCTCTATTACCGGGAGCGGTAGATCAGTGAATCAACCAATGTCGATACCTCTGACCGGGAGGTCCTAGTTTCGAGTCCTGACGACGGCAAGATTTTCGACACTAGCTTTTCAGCTAGGTCGAATTCAGTCGCTGTCTGGAGGAGAATTCTAGCGACCGGCTGCGCTGATCGGTAGTTTTACGTGGTTTCTCCGATCAACACCAGGCGAATGCCAGGGCAGTACCCTAACAAACTGGCCACGGACCGCGCGCGATCTTTCCTTCCTCTTCCTTGTCCTATCCTCTCCCCCTTACACACACACACTTACACTAACATGCACTACACTACCACATATCCCGAGAGACCGGTCGGGAGCTTAGAGCTTGTCCCTGGGGCGGTGCCCCGCTGGTGGGAGAGTCCTGGTTTGGGGGAAACCACACTAGCCGACGGTAGGTCGGCGCCGGATCTCGCCATCCAGCGGGGGGAAGATCACCGCCATCTCCCGAGAAAGAACATGCACTACACTAACGGGACTAATGACCAAAGCAGTTGACACGCCCGGAAACAAAAAAAAACAATCAATCAATGGCCTCTATTTGAGATTAGGCGTGAAATTTGAGTTATTTTGGGTGCCCATGTGTAAATACCCGTTGTAAAACAAAGAGTCGCCAAGTGCAAATCGTTCAAACAGCTAGAATCAAGCACTCACGGGCAGTTAGGGTTGAGCATCACCGCAGCATTGGCCCCAATTCCGCTGGGGCCGTACTCCATCAGCAATTCCAAGAAGCCCTGCGAGAGCATCGTCCGAAGGACCTCCCTTTCGATGGAGTTTCCCAGGCGCAGCCCATTTGTGATGTATTGCAGCAGCACATCGTCGGTCTTGAACGGCAGATGCGCCACCTCCGACAAAGACTTCACTTTGCGCATTTCGAAGGTCTTCTGGTAGGCGCACCACCCGCTCCATCGTCCGTGCTCTCCTTCCGTCGCACTCACCTGGAACACAGCCCTGGGACACCGTCAACTACAATCCGGGTCAGCGATCGAGCTCCGGTTTACGTTTCACCCAATGGAAGGTCGAAGAATGGCGGCCGAAACGTTAGCACCTGTGTCTAGGACGCGGTAGTACTTTCTAATACAAAGCAGTGCACTGGAACATCGTCCTCACTGCACATTAGAACGTCAATCTGATTCAGAGTTCAAGCTCACGTTTGTTCAGACTCTACACACAATCAACTATATAATCTGCAGTGCTCTGAAACTCCGTCAACGTCACTCTGCACCATCAAATACAATCTGGATCTGCCATCAAGCTCACGCTAGTTGTCAGTACACACTAATCTCTACAATCTATGAAATCGTTGGTTTCCATCGTCGAAGTCAGTAGATACTTGGCTGTCCGAGAAACGTCGAGCCCTAGGCCCAGTTACCAACGTTTCGTCCGTTAGACTGCGTCCTTCTTCAGGGTTAAATGCAAAATATTAATATTGTGATATTAATAATAATAATTATTATTAATATTGTGATATCAATAATAAATTAATTTAAAATTATTATTATTATTATTATTATCATCATTATTATCATTACAGCCTTAATAATATGGAAGTGCACCAAAGTAGGGTCCCCAATTTGTTTTTCTATTGCAGCTTTATTATTGATAAACCTACAATCATATTTGCAGTTGACAATACAATCGTGAATTTGTCCTTCAAGGGTTTGTTGTACTAAAACATAAGCAAAATGAATATTGACCGAGAAATGTTTTTAACAAGCATGAAAAATGGTCGTTTGGAAAAAGTACTCCAAACTCGGACTTCTTTGTTTACTAAAAATTGAGATCTTTAAAATACCAATGATACCGTACAGAAAAAACAGACCGTAACATTTTGGTGAGTATTTATTTATGTGACATTTATTTCACTTTAGCGAACTTCCCCCTACTGTAAATTTAAAAAAAATGTCCAGACCTGTTAGACATAAATAAAGTTAATTTTCACAACACCAACTGATATTGTAAACAATCATTTAACATTTCCTCCAATAAAATTCCATTTTCAAATTGTTATTTTATGAATTTATTCTCTTCGTAAAATTAGGAATGACTCACCTGTCGTACATGAGCGTGGAGAAGCTGTTCGCGACGGGGTTGTAAGCTCCCACTGCCTCGCAATGGACCTGCGGTAGAGAGACCCCATCCGGCCACATGATCTTGCAGGATCCTCCAGGGGTCCTATTGAGCCACGGCCACATGTTCGTGCACGTCAGAGATCCCCAGGAGACGTTGTACTTCTCGGTAGGCCATTTGCCAACACCGTCGTCTTCGTCGGGAAAATTTGTAGTCACGGTGGCAGCAACATTTTTTGTTGCATTGTGGGTTGACGAGATTGAAATTGATGTTTCAGCGATGAGGAATAAGGTCAACGTTAAATGATGTAGAAGAGAATCAGTAGGTACATAAGATCTCATTGTCACCTGCTGTTCGAAATGTGAAAACGAATCTGCATTGTTTCGGTGTCGAGCCACCAGATACTTATTTTCTTGTTAAGCTTTTCAAGGCAAGAGAGTGGTCATTTCCAGTAGGTTCTTCCCGGTAGTTAACAATAGTCCCGAAGTTTCCTATTGAAACCTGTTTCTTCGATCGCCGAGCACACGCCACTGCGATAAATGGTATGGAAGATTAGAGAGCAACATACATATACTTGTTCGATAAACGCTGGCCTTGGAAGTAGCAAGGTGTTCTACAAGTTAATGTTATTCGCAAAGGCCGAAATACAATCAAGCGACCGGGTTCGGATATATTCTTGACTGCATATCTTCACAATAAAGAGGGAGGAATTGTCATGGGGTTGAGAAGCCAGGGTTATCCAAATAAATTGATTGCAGCAGTTTTTAATTCGTGTTCCAGGTGTGATACAGTAATTCATTAAATAAATCGATAATGTACAATTTTGATGAATAGAACCATATTGTGTATGTGAATTTTGACACATTATGCACTGTCTTGGGGTTAATATAATTTTAAATTAAAAATATACAATATATATGACATTATTTAATAATATAATTTTGAATACCTATTTCAGGAAGAAAACTAGTGGTGCTACGGCAGCACATACTTTATCGCATTATTTCTTACTTTTGCAATTTTTGAAAATTCAGAGCATTCTTTTAAGCATTCTTTGTTCTATCCTTGAAAAAAACTGAAAGGAAGCATTGAGACCGATTTTTGAGAAAGCCTTTTAAAAGTTTCATTAACTTAAACAAATTAAAGGAAAACTATTCGTTTAAAAAAATAGTGCAGATCTGATTTTTTTGGAACAGATTTATTTTAAGACGAAACTCTCCATCTTCAAATATGTAGTTTTTCAATGTTAACTTTTTGTCGTTTTCGAAAATACAGTGTGTTCGCCGGAAACGGAACTAGCAGCATTTTGCCCGTTCTTCGAAACACACGAGGAAGAAATTTTTTAAAAAATGGGGCCATTTTTGCAATGATAAGTCTTAAAAATTATCTAAATTTCGTGCAAAATTATGCAAAAAGGACTCATTTTGACAAAAATTTGTAAGAAGAAATAAAAGAGGTCATTTTCGTCAACATATTAGCTTTATTAAGATAGCCGGCTTTGCCGTCATCGTCAGTCTCGCTGCCTTCGGCAAAAGTTGGTCGACTGTGCCCAGTCGACCTGTGCCAGCCCTGTGCATAGTCGACCGACTTTTGCCGAAAGCAGCGAGACTGACGATGACGGCAAAGCCGTCGAAAGCCGAAAATCTTAATAAAGCTAATATGTTGACGAATATTACCTCTTTTATTTCTTCCTATAAGAACGTCAACAACACCAAATCAGAATTCCCACAAAAATTTGTAACTTGATATTATTTAAAGGACTAGTATTTGAGCAATAGATTTTATAAGAACAATTCTACTTCAATGTTGTAGTTGTTGGAAGTTGCCCAACAACATTTTGAATTTTTGTACTTTTTGGAAAATCATCAATTGTAAAGAAAAAGCCCCTACGCCATTCTTTTAAGAGTTCCCTGTGGTATCCTTGGACAAATATTAATCAAAAAAATATGGAGCTGTGTTTGAGAAAAAACTGAAAATATAATTGAATATGAATGCTATATGTAAAGTACCCCTAAAATCAAAATATCGTTTCAAATCCCCAGGGCCTTGAGATACTTAAAAAATCGAGGAATATCAATTTTAGAGAAAATTGTGTGAATGGTTTAGGCGCTATGGTTGACTACAAATAGGTGGACACACAGACGTTTTGTCGTCAATCAATTTTTGATATTGCATTGCGTCACTAATTGTGAAAACATTGCAACGCGCTGTGTCGCTTGCAAGCAACCCATCAATTGGTGTAACTACACTGCCTCTGGCCGGGACGTCCTAGGGTTCGAGTCCCGACAGTTTAGTGGCAGGATTTTTGATACTAGCTAGTACTCTGCGTTGGAGTTCAGCCGCTGTCTGGAGGAGAATACTAGCGGCCGGCTGCTCTGATCGGTCGTTTTCCGAGCTTTCTCCGATCAACAGCAATGTCCGAGCAGTACATGGGCCTTGGATCGCGCGCGATCTTTACCTTCCTTGTCCTATCCTCACCCCCACCTACACACATTTTCACTTAGTGTAGTACACTACCACAATTACCGGCAGATCAGTCGGGAGCTTAGTTTGTCCTGTCTGGGTGGTGTCCCGCTAGTAGGAGATACCTGAGTGGGGAAACCCAACTAGCCGCCATATATGTCGGCACCGGATCTCGCCATTCAGTGGGGAAGATCACCACCACCTCCTGTCATAAAACGTGTCCTACACTTACGGAACTAATGACCTTAGCCGTTGACGCGCTTGGAATCACCAACCAATCAATTAACGCACGCCGCACCAGCTGCCACGTACCCCGAATTAGTTAAACATTGTGTTGTTTAAGAAAACCCTAAGGATCTTAAACCTGCTGCATTGCCACCCTCGAGCTCAGGGAAATTCGTTTTGGGACCCACGCCGTAAATCCGCTGGCACACGTCCACCAGTCGCCCCACCTCCTTTGAAATAAGTCAATGATAGCCTCGATAAACAAAGGTATATCCTTCGAGCTCAGTATTTCAGGGCAATTTGTCACGCGCAAGTCTTCAACTCCGAGTCGTCTCTTGCTCTGAAAGCAAGAGAAACTCAAAGAGATTCTCTTGTATGCAGGTCACGTGGAAAGAAGGACACGCTGTCCAATGATCCCACGAGTTTCATAGAATGTTCCCAAACAAAGTTAAAATAGCGAATAAGAACACGGTTCGGATCACGTGTGATGACTAGAAAACACGAAATAGGAGGGTAGATAATGATTGTTTACCGGGAGCGGTAGCTCAGTGCATCAACTGATGCCACTGCAGCGCCTCTGACCGGGAGGTCCTAGGTTCGAGTCCTGGCGGCGGCAGGATTTTCGACACTAGCTCTTCAGCTAGGTCGAATTCAGTCGCTATCTGGAGGAGAATTCTAGCGGCCGGCTGCTCTGATCGGTAGTTTTCCGTGGTTACTCCGTTCGACACCAGGCGAATGCGGGAGCAGTATCCAACCAAACGGGCAACGGACCGCGCGCGATCTGTCCTTCCTCTTCTTGGCCTATCCTCTCCCCTTACACACACATTTACACTAACATGCACCACACTACCACATATTTCGAGAGACCGGTCGGGAGCTTAGAGCTTGTCGCGACTGGGGCGGTGCCCCGTTGGTGGGAGAGTCCTGGTTAG
The DNA here is from genome assembly GCA_964035755.1 of Teleogryllus oceanicus. Classification (NCBI taxonomy): domain Eukaryota; kingdom Metazoa; phylum Arthropoda; class Insecta; order Orthoptera; family Gryllidae; genus Teleogryllus; species Teleogryllus oceanicus. The sequence continues at coordinate 20,755,089 of CAXIVR010000009.1, read as the reverse complement.
GGGGAAACCCCACTAGCCGACGGTAGGTCGGTGCCGGATCTCGCTATCCAGCGAGGGGAAAATCACCGCCATCTCCCGAGAAACAAATGCAATACACTAACGGGACTAATGACCGAAGCAGTTGACGCGCCCGGAAACACGAAAAAAACGAAACTAGAGAAAAGAGGCAGACTGCGAATGATATAACCGATTCAGACTTCAACGTGACTAGATGCAGGCTTCCATAGTACAGGTTAAGACTTCAGAGAGACTACGACTACTTTGGGAAACGTAGAGAGGGGAGATATTGATGAGAATCTTCCGTTCTAACTTGTCCAATTACGTTTCACATTTGTCGCATATACAATCCGGAGTCTTGTGTCGGCCGGAAGCGTTTAAGTGGCACTCGAGATACGTGTAATCCTAAAACACGTTATCGAGTCTGGCCATCATCCGATACACCGTTGATGCCTGGCCCCTGCTGGCTGACGGACTGGAGGACGGCGTCTACACGCGGAGACCTCGCCCGTCATTAATTGCTGCGGAGAACCAATCGAGAGGCTGCCTGCAACGCGCCATCGACTTTTTTTTAAAATTTATTTTACGTCAAAAAACAGTTAAAACTGCGTATGACGTGGAAAAAGTGAATTGTGTGCACATTTTCAAAATTCTGTGATCCCTTCACTAAGTCATATACTACTTTCATTTTGAATGAAGAAAAAGCTCCCATGTAATAAAATCTGTTTACATGGATAAATAAGCAATACATTTTGGGCTCTTATCCATGTTGTTCTTCGGAATAATACTTCCTCCCGCGACAACATGGAAACGATGATTTGAATAATTGTATTTTCTACTGAATTTAGAACACGTGCACAGAAAATGAAGTTACATTTATGTCCAGAAGCAAAACAAGGGGCCAGCTCAGCGTTTGCTCAATGGATCAGGTAAACTGGACGAAAAACCTGATCGAGATGAGGGTCATTGACCCAGAAACTGCGATACAATACTTGTTACATATTGTTTAGAATTATACAGCCCAATGGTAAATAACACATTAAATATCTGTGTTAAAATTAATGTTACTTTCCTTGTGATGCTCAGTATAGTATCGAATTGTATAGAAACAGTTATGCAGCAGAAACGATTTCACTTTGGATTTAAACTTTTCTATCGAATTTAATCGTTTAATGTCATCTGGCAAAGTGTTGTAAAATAATGTACATGTATTGTATGTGAATTTTTTGTAATGAGCTGTTGATACTGTCACCTGAGGAATATGATATGGGTATGAATATGACCTGGTCCGCGGCCAAGCATCCCGCCTCGTGCCATTATCGAAAGGTCGTGTCAATGGCAAGGTAATTCGCCGACTCATTTATGACGGTGCCAATTAAGAACGGACTTTAAACTACAATGGCAGTCGCCATAATTAGCCGATAATGTGTTCGATATTGCAAAGGACTGTGTAAACGCATGCACGTCATTAGATTTTCTTTTCTTTTCTGTTAATAAATACGCAAGGACTCTCTGGCGATGTGATTGTTTCAACATGTGTGTGTAATTACTAACCTTCAAATAGCATCATATCCCGAGCCAGGATCACCTTTCCTGTGATCCCTCCAGCCGGCAATATTTCGGGCGAGACAAACAGCAGACGAGTACAACGTATTGGTTATGTAACTTGACCACTATTCCATGTTAAAAATGTATGACGTCGGGTCATCACATAAAATTGACTCTCAACGTATATTTCTGGTTACGCGTACCCGGCCCGTGGTTGAACGGCCGGGTAATACAATATCAAGGATCCAAAACACAAGAATTCAGATTACACAAGGTGTAAGAGGAAGTAATTTACTCTTTAGACGATCAAGACATCCTAATTTTTAATAATAATTCAAACTTCATTTAAAGATTAACTAGTGGTGCTGCAACAGCACATAGTTTCTCGCATTATTTAGCTGCTGCGTTATATTCTACTACTACATAAACATACAAAAGGGTTTTCAACCAGCGAGAGGTGGCGATAATTTTCCCCCGGTGACTGGCGAGGTCCAGAGTTTACCTATGTCGGCTAGCGGGGATTTTCAACAACCAGGTATCACCCACCAGCATGGCACCGCCCCTACCACGAACTCTAAACTCTTGACTGGTGTCCCGGGATTTGTAGTGCATGTGAGTGTAAATGTGTGTAATCTATACTAATATATAAAGACAGAAGTGCGTTGTCTTACAGCGCGGTAATCTCTGAATCTACTGGATCAATGCCGATGAAACGTTTGTGCTAGCATCCTTTAAAGGCCTGGAGTACTATAGGCTATGATTTACAAACATAAACAGTAATATATTGGTTTCTATTGGTCTTGGTTTCTATTATTCAGCTTTCCTGTACAAATTGGAAAAATTGAAAGTAATTTATGTTTTTGTAAACCCAGTAAAAAATTGTCTTTAATATGTGATGGATTTCTGTGCAGTGGTATGTAATTTAGGAATTATCATTTACATGTTAAGACTAATCTGTTACGTTGTTTTGCATATCAATTGCTCCCAATGAATGAGTTCATTCATATTTTTCTAAAAACATTAGCAAAAATTAAGTCGTCTAAAAATATTTTTGTCTATGCAAATAATATCTGAGGCCTAAATCTATTATTCATATTTCAGGATCCATAATCTCTATCACTTAAGATAAAATAATGATGCTAATATTGTTTTGTTATGTGTCTCAGTGCATTGTCAATTTATTATTTACACATAAAGTAATGTTGGAGGATCATTAGTTTTTTAATGTATCAGTTTTTTAACGTTACAGTATGATGAATTGATTTACCTGAACAAATAAGTTTTACACTACATGTTACTAGCAGATTACTACAGATTAATTTAAAAACTTTCTTTATGAATACAATAGAAGAAATAATATAAAAATTTGATAAGTTTTAGAATGTGACAATTTATTGATAGTGTTGGAATATTCTATAAAACTCTACAAAAATTATATCTGTGAGTCTACAAGTATTTTATTTTGTAGTTTAGATTTGTTTATTGCTTTTAGTTATAAAGTGAATGTTTAGAAGCAGGGACTTCAAATTAGAAAAATGTAATTATTTGTGGAAAAGTGAGCGAGGTAATACGGAAATTTCCAAATGGGGCTCAGGAGAAGACAGCTATCGTGGCCGGGCAGAGCATGGCATGGAGTAGGGCAGAGAAGCGATACAATGGAAGAGATAGAGGTAGGTCCCGCCGCAGGGTATGAAAAGATCGAATTCCTCTTCCTGTATTATAATTTACTGTAATAAATGCCCGAGCAACGCCGGGCGAGTGAGGACTTCAGCAAGTCGATCTTCCCTCTGAGTAGCCGAGTCAAAAATTTAGTAGACTATCCATCTCTTGGCATTTGTAATCTGTTTTGACAATTGTGACACTCGTTTCGTCAAACAATTTAATTATCACAAATTTCTCTAAAAGAAAAGTTGTTTAGATTGTATACGATATCTATATATTGTAAATTGTATATTACTGTATATTCTGTACTGTATATTATTGTACATTTTATTCTCTCAAACTACCTCAATTATTAAACATTTTCAAACTCACAATGATTTCTTACCACTTTATATATAACACGAACAAAGAGCAATGCATGAATATTGACATTCTTTACCACTTCAGTTACGACTTTCTTTCAAATGTTCACACAGGGACATTACATAACCTCACTCAAACTCCAATGAATTTCGTAATAATTCTGGACATTGATGAAATCAGTAGTACATCTCTGACGACATCCTCTGGTGGCGCGCAGTTAAACTATTGACATTGATGCCCTCTTTAATCTGTGATGTAAAGCTAGGCGAAAAATGTCCAGAAAAGTAATTATTTTGAAAATATATTACTGTTTATGTTTGTAAATCATAGCCTATAGTACTCCAGGCCTTTAAAGGATGCTAGCACAAAAGTTTCATCGGCATTGATCCAGTAGATTCAGAGATTACCGCGCTGTAAGACAACGCAATTCTGTCTTTATATATTAGTATAGAAGATAATTTTGATGCTCGAGTAAATATGAAGAATGTCGTCGGGGCTTCATGTAATATACTCCCGAAACTTAAAAGGTGCGAATCAAATCCGTAAGGTATTGATTCAAGCTAGAAGAATATAGAATAGATGAAAAGTGTAATTATAGTGATAAATGTAAATATTGATAATTGTTTCTCAAACGGGACTATCGCAGACTATGAGGGAAATGAAAACCAAATTAGGCAATAATAATAATAATAATAATAATAATAATAATAATAATTGGGATTCATGAGAAATAATGTATTATAAATTCTTTTTTTTAAATAGATATATATTTTTTTATTTATTTATTTTACGTCAAAAAAACAGTTAAAAACTGCGTATGACGTGCTATGGGGAAAAGTGTATTGTGTGCACATTTTCAAAATTCTGTGATCCCTACACTAAGTCATATACTACTTAAATTTTGAATTTTGAAAGGGAGAAAAAAACTCCCATGTGTGCAATTCAATAATATATTTTCAAGGATAAATAAGCAATAAATTTTGGCTAAAAATTTTGGCTTGTTACTTCCTGCCGCGACAACATGGAAACGATAATTTGAAGAATTGTGTTTCCCACTGAATTCTAGAAGACGTGCACAGAAAATGAAGTTACATTTATGTCCAGAAGCAAAACAAGGGGCCATCTCAGCATTTGCTCAATGGATCAGGAAACTGGACGAAAAACCTGATCGAGATGGGGGTCATTGACCCGGAAGCTGTAGTACAATAGTTGTTACAGGTTGTTTATACTCATTTATACAGTCCAAATGGTAAATAATGCATTATGTAGCATTGGTAAAATTAATGTTACTTTTCTTGTGATGCTCAGTATAGTCTCTAATTGTATAGAAACAGTTATGCAGCAGAAACGATTTCACTTGGGATTTAAACTTTTCTATTGAAGTTAATCGTTTAATGTCATCTGGCAAAGTGTTGTAAAATAATGTACATGTATTGTATGTGAATTTTTTGTAATGAGCTGTTGATACTGTCACCTGGTGAATATGATTTCTACGTCGAGTGTTATAGTAATAGACTTCGGCATTTTCTGAAAATATATTCCCGCCCTTTAGCAAGTCATTTTTTACAAAAACCACTGATTCGTAAATAAAAAGTCACGGTAATGGTAAAATTCCTAGATTAATGAAGAGAGGCTTACATGAATCACGTGGGCGGGATTTGGTTATTATTCGTACAATTCGTTTTTGTAATCTAAAAGTCTGGGAGCTATAAGATGTATTTTCCCAGAATATTATGCCATATCTCAGGCGGGAATGAACATTCGCGAAGTATACACAACGAGCAGTATGAAGGCTGACTGAATTTGCAAGAATTCTGAACGCGTAGCATAATGAACTTAATTTTGTGTTCAATTCATTTAAATGGACGTTCCATATAAGGTTTAATTCCAAAAATTTTTTCCTTAATCATTTTCAATGGATCACAGAATTGTTTATTTGAAATGGAAAACTGCATTAAAACCGTTTTCTTTTCGTTTACTATTAATTTGTTATTTCGGAACCAATTTGAAACATCTGATATTGCACTATTTACGGTTTCTTTATTGCAAAGGATGTTCGTATCATCCGCAAAGAGAACCGTTTTTCCGTTTCGAATCGTCGAGGGCATATCGTTTACGTAAAGTAGGAACAGAATAGGGCCTAAAATCGATCCTTGAGGAACTCCACATGCAACGGGCAAAGAGTCGGAAAGGTGCGTACGTAATGTTCCATCATTCCAGTAAGGTATTTCAACTCTCTGAGATCGTTGTTTAAGGTACGAACATAACCAATCTAGAGCAATACCACGAATTCCATATGAAGGTAATTTGGAAAGTAAAATGTCATGATCAATGACGTCAAAAGCTTTTGAGAGATCTAAAAATAATCCAATAGGTGCCTCGTTTTGATCCAATGATGAGAAAATATAGCTGTTTCCGTTGATTTTGATTTTCTAAATCCATGTTGGCAATCTGAAAGCGCGTTTTGTTTACTGAGAAAGGTTTCCATTTGGGTTGTGATTTTATATATCTGTACAATAATTCATTCAAATGTATCAATGAGAAAATAAAAGGATAATAATATAAATAATAATAATAATAATAATAATAATAATAAAAATAATGAGAATTCATCGACGTACTTTGACCACGGAATAGTCTGGTCATTGCTATGTAGCAAACACAACTACAAACCAAGTGTTTTTTTTCAATTTGTGAACTATTTGACTTTTCTAATTGTAACATTTTATATATCAATTATCTTTGTACACAATGAACATTTTAGTTGCTGTCCAACTAAACAGGAAATGCTATTACGATGCATCATGACTTGACGTCATAACTAAGACAATGGATTGCGCAGCCTTTATCAAAACTCATTTGAAAAAAAATTATTCAACATTCAATGCAAGTGAATATTAACCCTGCAGTGACTGCGGGGATTGTAGGGCGAGATGTCGCGTGGATTACAATAGCAATTTATTAAAAATATTATCGACTTTTTCTAACAAATTCAATTTTATCACCTATATTTTGGAGGTAAATGTATAAAACCAGTTTAAAATTTATTTATTAACTTGTAAACATATTACAGACGAGACGAAATACTGTACAAATTTCACGTTTTTCGTTTTAAAGAAATTTACTCATAAATATGCAGGTAGATGTGTATTCTTTAAACGTCGCAAGTTCTACATGTTTTGCTTTTGATAAACTTTATCTTTTGTACAACAAATAAAGAAGATTGCCAGAAATATTGAAACTTTGTGTTGCTGTATTCTGATAGTATTTCTGTATGTCCATGAGATGAGCACCTTACACAATTGTTCTCTGAGAGTTTTGGACACACTCACAGTAGGTACACAATTTTCGCAGCTCTGCAAAATGCTTTTTTTCCATTACCTGTGTTGTTTATATACACGTTTCGTCATTTTTCGAGAAGTCAACCCTATTCGAATATGTAAGCGATGTTTATAGGTTTATAGCAATATAAAATATTCCGAGCAAAACATTCAGTTCTACTTCATCGTTTAACACTGTATAACGTTTCCATTGATAACGAGTTCTGGTCTTCTCTCCTTACGCATTTGTAGACAATAAAATCAGCATTTTGTCCTTCCAAAAACAATAAGTACTTGATGAAATTTTCGCATTTTTTAGGAAAAGTGAGTTTAGGAAGCAACGGATGGAACCAATGTCATTTGAACCAAAGCGCATCTTCACTGGCAGTGCTCATTTATTCCAATGTCTGCAACATTTCTCTACGAAGTTTCCATTTGTGTTATCACGCATTTCGTCGGCATCTCTATGTTCGTATTCTCTGAAAGATACTGATTGAAGGAATTTGACATAATCTCCCTTATCTTTGCTTTACGAAACTTAAATATTTCATCATCAAACATCAACATTCTTCTAACTACGGACGTATCAGTTATACACTCAAGAACCACTCCCAAACTCTACAACCTTCAGCTTGCATGGAAACACAACGCGCGAAGCCCATGGTGCCATGGACGACTTTTTCCAACAAAAATTGAAATGCCAGTGGTCGCATAAACTACTCTTGTAGTCCCCGCTATATCCTAAGCTTATGGCATGGCCAGCAATAATCACTTTAGTCATTTTATGCCAATACTTTTGATATGAAACCGACCGCGAAAAATACTGTAATATTCCTAACACAATTAAGTCAACACTCGCATAAACAGGGATTTTAAAGAAATTGGATTACAATAATAATCAGTCAAGCAAATTTAAGGGTTAAAGAGTTAACATTTACTTTTGGAAAAAAATGCGTATTTTCCAACGAAAAGCCATCGACGTGTCGAGGGTTCATTTTCGGTTCCATGAGCAGAGATGCACGAGGGTTCTTCTCCGCTAGGAAGCGGCGCCCCCGCGCGCAGCAGGCCCGGAACCCCCCACCCCCCTCCTCCCCCCGCCCCCCGCGCACCCCCCCGGCCCCCCGACGGCCGGGCGGCAGGGCGCGGGCTTCCAGGCGTTGCAGCTCCACCAGCACCAGGAAGTCCCTCCCGGCGCCCTCCAGCAGGCGGTGCGTCGCCATCTCCAGCTCCCACTGGCACCACTAAACACACAACACTCACAGCCCCTCCAGCAGGCGGTGCGTCCCTCCCCCCCGGCCAAACCACGCCCCTCCCCACTCCAGGCACCACTGCTCACACACACACACACACACACACACACACACACACATACACCCATATTCACAGTTCCATCCAAAAGGCGGCGTGTTGCCACCTCCAGCTCTCACTGACACCACTGCGCACACATCCACTCACCTTCAACTCCCTCCAGCAGGCGGTGCGTCGCCATCTCCAGCTCCCACTGGCACCACTAAATATACACACTCACAGCCCTTCCAGAAGGCGGTGCGTCACCATCTCCAGCTCCCACTGGCACCACTAAATATACACACTCACAGCCCTCCAGCAGGCGGTGCGTCGCCATCTCCAGCTCCCACTGGCACCACTAAATATACACACTCACAGCCCTCCAGCTGGCGGTGCGTCGCCATCTCCAGCTCCCACTGGCACCACTGCAAACACACACATTCACAGCACCCCCATAAGCCTTCTATAGCTCTCACTGGTCCACTCACACTCACGCACCACTTCCCTCTAGTAGTCGATGCGTCGCCATCCTGCTCTCACTGGCACCAATGCACACACACATACACACACGCACACGATCACAGCTCCTTCCAGCAGACGGGGTGTAGCCATCCCTTGCTCCCCTAGGCACCACTGCACGTACACACACATTCACAGCTCCCTCCCAGCGGTGCGTCGCCATTGCTAGCACCCACTGGCATCACTGCGCACACGCACACTCTCAGATCTCTCTCTATCAGACGTTGCTTTGCCATCGCAAGAGTCCTCTGTCACCTCTGCACACAAGCACACACATCATCAGCTTCCTTCCCCAACAGGAAATGGAAGTGGTCCGTTCCTATCTCCATTTCCCAATCGCACCACTACGCAGACGCACATACTCACGCAGTGAGTGGGCATCTCTTGCTCCTACAGGTACCATTGCACACACACACACACACTCATAAATCTCCCGCCACCAGGCGGTGCATAGTCATCTCCAGGCCCACCACCAACCTCCAACAGACGGTGCATCGCTATCTCCGGTATCCACTGGAACTACTGCAATCACACGCACCCTCACAGCTCCCTCCAGCAGACTGTGCATCCAGCAGACCTCTCACCAGCAGACTATGGAGATCGTTCACTGACACTTCTGCACACACATCTTTCCAGAAAGCGGTGCGACACCCCCTCCAGTGTCCAATGGCACCACTTTTCATAATCACTTCCGCCATTAAGAGCTCTCAGGCAGAGCGTCGCTGTCACCAGTGCCCACTGCTACCACCGCAAACAATCAGGAAAACGTACTGACCTGGCTTTCGAGAAGAAGTAGGGCGTGAGCACCGTAAATGTCTGTCTGCTGTTCTGCATGCTCTACGAATCTATTATTAAGTCCTACGTTATCAGTAGACGGGAAAATGTGCTGACCATGCTTTCGACGGAGGATGGCGTGAGCACCATGAGCATGTCTGCTGCGCTCCATTCCAGTTCTTTGGCTTCACAGCCCTCTACGGGCAATGGCCGACCAACGGTGACCCAGCCTCTCGGCCACGGGATAAGAGGTTCGTGTGGTTAGCAAGAATACATATCTTCACTATATATACTCATATTCATAGGCTTGGAGTGGGCTTTCTCATCATAACAGAGCAATAAGTACAGGGATATTTGTAAGGAAATGCGCTCCATTCACTCATCTTAATTACCTAGTCCTACATTACCACTAGGCAGGATCATGTGCTGACCTGACTGTCGACGAAGGAGGGCGTGAGCACCATGAGCGTGTGGCTGCTGCGCTCCATGCACTCTATTAATTACCTAGTCCTACATTACCACTAGGCAGGATCATGTGCTAACCTGACTGTCGACGAAGGAGGGCGTGAGCACCATGAGCGTGTGTCGGCTGCGCTCCATGCACTCAACGATGTTCTGCACCACGAGGGAGCCCAGCGGGAAGTCGCGCTCGTGCAGGCACAGGCGGTAGCGCGGGTGACTGTCCTCCAGCTGGGGCAGCAGTTCGTCCAAGACCCACATGCGGTCGTGCTTGCTGCGAACGATTTTTATGCGATACGGTGGTTTCACAGAGGCTAATTAATGTTATGAAATTAACAATGTCTGGTAAGAAAAACAAATTAAACTAGAGGTGTTACAGAGTGTCACAGACATTGTCGTAGCAAATTTTTTAGCTTCCTTGGTGTGGATTGGCTTAAAGGTCTTCCTCCATTCTCTGCCCAACTGCCATCTATCATCACCGAAAGTACATTTTCTTGGCGTTTTGTTAACTTTTCGGTTACTTGATAGTAGAATAGAAATATTATTTCAAGAATTTTTAAGAAGAGTAAAATCTCGTCCAAAATAGAAATTTTCATTGAAACTTTGGAACCCGTTTTTAAGAAAATGGCAATTAAGCATTACTGTAAATTGAAAAACATGAATATCATTTTAACGGGAATCTATTGAGTTTCCGAAAAACGTCATTTGAAGTCTTTTAAAGCACTTGCACTCACAAATGTAATAATGTATACAAATCCATGGAAATGTGCATATTAACAGCGTGAGAGATATTTAAAAAAATTCATTTCTGTAAATTTTCAAAAAAACAAAATAATACACGAAAATGAACTTTACGTCATATTAAAGAAGGGCAATTAGCACTGTTAGCGCTGCAAGATAGCTTCAGTAGAACCGTTTGGGAGAGCAATAGAATGGTGGATGGGTTCTCGCAAAGCGTGGCTATCCACTTCCTAGCTTGCCACTAGGGCAAATGCTGCAAACGAATTATTCGAGAACTATTATTAAGAACGTTTATCTCAGCGTAATAAATATTAATGATGGAAGGAACTTGTCAATGTTTCCTTAGACGAATAAAGATTGTTTTCTATTATAATTCATGCTACATACCATTTCAGCGTGATATTGCCACTTACGCGCACTAGACACCCACTGCTACCACTAGTCAAAAATAATTTCTTCCATGCCACCCAGATGTGAATTACCACGACTTTCTACTGACGAGGAGATCTTTTGTGTATACACACGGCTGCAAGATTCTTCAACAATAATCTCCAACAATACGATCATAAAGCCGTTGTATTTCTTCGAAATCTCGATAATGAGAATGCTTATGCGCGCCAAACCCTCTCAACTGATGTCGCAATACCAACCCTACATAATTAAATTAATAGTTGGTAGCATATATACGTGCATCTTAACGGTGTTTTACTTGCGCGAGGAGAGTCTAGTAACCGCGAAGCTGTCTTCGGCCACTACCCTTTTAAATAACGCTATTCTATCGCGCATTTATTTGGAGGACTTTTAAGTTTGAAATGTTGATACTTCACAGTGTCTCCAGTACCTGGAGCTGCTTACCGGGCTTCTGCGAAAACAGTTCAACTCTTCAACTGTTTTTGTTCTTCCAAAGAGTTTCCCGCGAAAGATGTTTTTGTCTTTCCCTCTGGAAGCAAGCGCGCCGTTTTTGGAGAAAAGCGAAAATGTTTTTGTCTTTCCCTCTGGAAGCAATCGCGCCGTTGTTGGAGAAAAAAATATTAGAAGTCCGACGCGGGACGTTTAAAAATGCATGCTCTTTGCTGTTAAATAGCGACAAGGAATTGTTATATTGATAGGATTCAAATTACGGCGCCAAATTTGAATCAATTTTGATCGCCGATGTGCTAAAAAGCACTATCCATTGGAGATATTGGAAGAAATAAATTGGAGCTATTTTTCAGAAAATAGCGTTTGTGCGTATCTGAAAATTCGGAATTTTGAGCTCTTTTTACAGAAAATTGATGAGTTTTCGAAAAAAATTGACATTATTTTAAGTACATATACTCATAAATCTAATAGTGTGTATAAATCGCCTCTAAGATAAATATTACCGACGTGCCAAGTCAGAAATTTACATTTTTGTAATTTAAAAAAAACAACAACAACAAAAGAATAGAGCAATATGACGTTTATGTCGTCGGATATGGTTGGTTGGGCACTAACCCCACCGAAAATTTAAAGAAAAAAATTCTAGCCGTTTTTGAGAAAATCATGTTTTTGTAATTTTTAAAAATTGCAAATATTGCACTCTCTATTGCACAAAAACTACTAAAATTTTCAAAAGAGTCTACATGACCTTAATAAAAGAACTATTTATGGGTAACAAATTTCATTTGAAGGAAAAAAATGTGTCTTAAGGAAGACCCTCTAAAAATTCAAACTTTTGCAATATTCGAAAATTCAGAGTTTATTATAAAAATGGGACCTACGCCACCTTTATAAGTGAATTTATTGTATTCTTGTAAGAAAATTAATGAAAAACTTTGGAGGCACTTTTGAGAAAATTTTGAAAATGTCCAGGGGACTTTACCTTTACTTAGGGAAACTACCTCCGAATTTTAAAAAATGATTTCCAAATTTCAAAGATTCGACTAGAGCCAGATGGACAGGGGTGTCTTCAATTTGGAAAAGATCGTTCGTGTGGTTTAGGCGCCAGATTTGTTCACATACGACAGACGGACACACGGAGAGACGGATAGATGGACAGGAGATGGACGGGCACATGGACGTTTTGAAAAATACTTTTTCGGAATCAGGGGACCCCAAAACGTGTGTTTCCTATAAAATTACGAAATCGATTTTCCGCAGCATTATATATCTTTCTATATATATATTATTATTGGTATACTACTCTCGAATACACGTATGTATACGAGAAAGTAAAAACAATTTAAATGTGATGGCAACACACGAAACGTTTTACAAACTAATCGGCTTAATACTGCTTTTCATTACTAATACACACACACACACACATATATATATATATATATATATATATATATATATATATATATATATATATATATTGTGACATACCAATATGTGGGACATTGTATTGCGTCACATTTATTGTAAACATGGTGAATGGTAAGGATAGACATATGTAAATATGGCGGCCTAGCAACGGTGGACGAGTTGTCAAGGTCAACAAACTTCATTGCTTTGAACCACGGGGCGCGGCTAGTTGATAAAGTAAACTGTTTGGGGATTGGCCGAGAAAGCAATGACAGTCTGGGGCGCGGCTAGTTGAATTTGTAAAATTGGGTTGGGGATGTATTTTGACGGAAGCGGGTCGAGTTTTTTGTGACAAGAAACAGTAGAAAGATGGACCGAGTTTTGAAGGGCTGAAAGAGGGGAATATGGATTCATTCCGACTTATGCCATGGTGCTGTGCGGATCGTGTGTAGATAATTGATGTTGGGAGTTTGGGAATTGTGAACGTCTACTTCGGAGCGCATGGTTGTCGGACTTAGACTATTGATGTAATGTGCGGAAATTGGAACTTGGAAATATTTCGAGTGCTGCAGCTACAATTTAAACTGTGAACTTAGGTGAATTTGTCGGCAACAGGACTGCGAGTATTTGAAGTAGATAATAGTTTGCTGAACTTTAATATTTTAGGCATACGCGTAAAAAGAACTGGGAACTTTTAAAAGGCAAATTAATCGGGACTTATCAACTTATGAAGCGGTGAGGGTCAGTGACTTGAGTACACTTGTGCCAGAACGGAGGAAAACAAGATGGTATTTGGACCTGGAGCCATCGATACCGGAAAGAAATGAAAATGGTTCCACGCGGTGACATCGGCCAAGAGCGCGCGAAGACGGGTGCTGCAGTGTAAGTTTTGAAACTGGTCATGACCGAAAGTACGTTTCGTATTGTTAAAATTTCATAAACATTGAATAAATTTACAAGTTTCTGTGAATAGAAAAGATGATTTTCATTTAGCCAAATCCAGCAAATGAGTAGCGAGAAATGTATATTTTCTTTTCAGATTCCTCGGTCACTCTGTACAGATCGAATAATCGGCTATTAGTAGGCAATAGAGATTATTTCTTATAAGACCCATCGACCCAGTTAGCCGGAAATCAATTTATTGGAAATAGCAGATGAAGATTAATTTTAATAATTGAATTAACGTAATATTTTCCTGGCGCCCATATTCTTATATAAATTTGGAACGGGTTACGTTGAATTAATATTTAATTATGTTAGAAGGGCAGAGGAAATATTAAATTTAAAAATCAAATTAGACTGTTTGTTTCAATATATATATATATATATATATATATATATATATATATATATATATATAAAATGTCTTAGTACTGTGTATAAACGTTGGAAGAAGTCTGGACGTCAAGCACTGGCAGTGAATGTGTCTTGTCTGGGCAGAAAGAAGAAATTGTGATCTTCCATGGTGGCGCCTCGTGTTGCCTGGTTAGAGTGTTTCTGCACTAACAACTACTGTCGCTCAAGGAGTTACGGTTCTTTTACCACGATCACCTAGTATTTATTCCCGCATTCTATGAATTACACAAATTGTACGTAACCACTGCGAACGAGGAAGGTAATAGAGAACAAGTATAGGAAATCCAAACGTTAGGTATGTGCTGGTAAAAGAACAATAAATTACAATGAAGCGAGATTGTAATAATTAATTATTCAATAAAGACATTATCAGTTTTCATTTCAAACGTGCCTTTCTTAAAGCAATATAACTACCTGTAGCAGACGAAGGCGTCAAATTCGTGCTTGAGTCGTTGGTCCCTCGGCCCTGCTCTGAGCGTGCGGTTAGCTCGCCGCACGTGCAGCACGTAGGTGAGATGGAAGCGGAAGCGGAATGCCAACAATCCCAAGATGGCGGCGGTAGCAGTCAGAACAGCTGCCACTGCGCCCACTACCGCCGCCGGGCCCCAACCGTAGGTCGCAGGGGCGCACTGAGCAGGTGTGGGTCCCTCCACCTCCTGTACGGCACGTCCGATATCCTCCGGGGGTAGTTCACAAGCCAGCGGAACCGGTTGCCCCAGCGACAGCAGCTCTGGGGCTGAAGAGATGACGCGGTTCCCATTACTATTTCAGTAGTTATCATTCACGTGTAGTTCCAGCTGCACCCGGTGCCCAGCGACAGCAGTTTTTGAGGCTAAAGAGAAGTCATAGTTTCTGTTAGTACATGGAATACTTCCGTTCATTTGCAGCTCACCTGCCAGCAGCACCCTATGCCCCAGGATCAGCTGCTTTGGGGCTGAAGAGAAGTCATAGTTCCAATTAGTATACTTGGAATATACTTTGATTTGTAACTTAAACTCCAGCAGCAGTGGCATTAGTGGCGACATATCTGCAGCTAAGAAGAATAAATGGTTCTCTTTCCGACTTTAATTCTTTATGAACTGATTGACCCCATTTATACATTGCTGCTGTTCCTATCTTTATTAATGTTACCTCCTCACTGACGCCGGTTAACTAAGAAATAATTAACACACCCATTTTAAAGAGCAATCCTTTCAATTTTTATGTTCTCACATAGCACATAGATAGTAGAGAAAAAGTATGTAGTAGTGCAGCAAAAAGCGGTGATTGTTTGGGAGAAAAAATCGTATTGTAGTTCCCTGATTCTGAAAAATGGATATTTCTTGTGTCTATATGAAGTAATAATTTCCTATGTCACATCGTAAAGTGATTGTGAGCTCTTGATACAGAACAATTTGTTGACGCAAAATGTCTGCCCGTCCCTGCGTGAACAACATACTCTTAACCGTAACCAGGAATTCCATCAACATTGATGATCCCCAATCAATCTGGCTGACGTCGCGGCTCCTTAAATTTGAAACGGATTTTTTAATTTTGGGGGAGTTTACATCAAGCCTCAAAGATTTTTTCTCAAAAATTGTTTAAATTTTTCTTATTAATCTTTGTTCTCAGATATCGTAAAGAACGCTGAAAAATGGCGCGCTAAAACTGATGAATTACTGTTTCCTATCCATTGTCATTTAGTCCTTCAAGGCATTTGTATCAACTCCATTCCTGCCAGTAACTCTAGTGCCACCAACAGCAGTGCGGGGGCTGAGAAACGGTTTGTCCCGAGAAATAGCAATCCACGAAACTCTATTGACAACGGTGCCTGTACCTCTTGGTGCACTAACTCTCAGACGACGAAGGAGTATAATTCTGTTTTCTCCCCAAGGATATATATTTTATTTAACATATTGTAGAAATGGTGGCTTAACGCAATAACACGATTTTTTCATTCGTTATTAAACATTTACGTAGTATATGAAGTAAATTACTTGTTCCGTTCCTGAGCCAGTCCTGCAGGGGTAGAATGGAGCAGCTGCTGCAGTCGAAGGGGTTGCCGCCCAGGTCGACCCGCGCGAGCGGCTGCAAGGAGCGCAGCATCTGGGGCGAGAGAGCGCTGAGCTGCGCGCGCGACAGGTTGACGGAGGCGCGGGCGCCCAGCGGCGCGAACGCCCCCGCGCCCCACTCGCGCAGCGGGTTGCCGCTCACGCCGGGCGCCGCGCCCCCGGCGCCGGCCCGGGCGCGGGGGGTGGCCAGCAGGCAGCCCGACAGGTCCAGCTCCTGCAGCGCCGGCAGCCGCTGCGCCAGCCAGGGGGGCACGGACGCCAAGGGGTTGTCGGCCAGGCGCAGCACGCGCAGACCGCCCGCCCGCGCCCACAATCTACTCTCCACGGAGCTCACGTTGCACCCGCTCACGTCCAGCACCTCCAGGCTGAACCCCTGCAGGCACCTCCGTGTACTCTGCAATGAACGTGTATTTATTATACATAAATTAAATTATTTGTGTTTATTTTGAACGTAAACGGCCTCTGGAGGAGATTTTGTTTTGCGGTGGAAAATATTTTACTTCGCGCCTCGAGCCATGGCCAGCGAAGGAGCCAGGCATTGAGCTTTCTTGCCGAGCGTTGGTTCGTTTAAAAACAGCGATTATACGACAGTGTAGCGTTGATGTGTTGCTGTTAATGTGTAGCTGTAGTGTAACGTTAATGGAAATAATCAGGAATGAAAATATAAAGCAGCAAATGGGTATCAAGTCGGATATAATGGATACAATAGAAGGGAGAAGATTAAAATGGTATGGTCATCTTAGAAGAATGCCGGAGGAAAGATGGCCATTAAAAAGTTGGAGGTGGCAGGTGCCAATGCACAGAGAGGTACACCAAGACTCACGTGGTATGATGGTGTGCGACAGACAATGAGAGATCGTCACATCGAAGATGTTGATTGGCAAGATAGAAGAAGATGAAAGCTTGGGTGCGAGAGACGCCGCATGGTGTAGTTCTACTCGCAGAAAAAGAAGAGAAGAAGATTATACGCTGGGTTCGTTTTCTCGCCCGCAAACAATTCAGCGACGACCTCTGTTCACCAGTTATTACAGTGGAACTTTGCGATCAATGACTCGCGAAAACGATGGTTTGCAAATTTAAAATGCCCGAATGCAATTGGCGGACTTCTATCAATGTTCTTAGCGATTCACAACACTACAACCTCTGGGATGAGACCGCGTTCAGTCTCACGTGATCCCGTTCAGCGAACAGATTCTTCTTGTGGTTCGTGAGTTTGCCGTGAGCGGACGTGAACAAGACCCACTCAGTCACCGCCTTGCTACAAGTCTTCGGGCTTCAACCGCGAGAGGACGCGTGTTTATCATACAATAAAAGCGTGAACAGCCGTTTAATTCATTCACTAACTTCCTATGTTGCTCAATTGATTGATTAATTTTTCGTGTTTCCGGGCGCGTCAACTGCTTTGGTCATTTGTCCCGTTAGTGTAGTGCATGTTTTTTCTCGGCATATGGCTGTGATCT
Organism: Teleogryllus oceanicus; assembly: GCA_964035755.1. Lineage (NCBI taxonomy): Eukaryota > Metazoa > Arthropoda > Insecta > Orthoptera > Gryllidae > Teleogryllus > Teleogryllus oceanicus. Next base: position 20,737,281 of record CAXIVR010000009.1, on the reverse strand, counting down.
TCCCCCGCTGGATGGCGAGATCCGGCGCCGACCTACCGTCGGCTAGTGGGGTTTCCCCCTAACCAGGACTCTCCCATCAGCGGGGCACCGCCCCAGCCGGGACAAGCTCTAAACTCCCGACCGGTCTTCCGGAATATGTAAGCGTGTGGTGCATGTTAGCGTAAGTGTGTGTGTAAGAGGAGAGGATAGGACAAGGAAGAGGAAGGAAAGATCGCCCGCGGTCGTGGCCCGTTTGGTAGGGTGCTGTTCCGGCATTCGCATGGTGATCGGAGAAACCACGGAAAACTACCGATCAGAGCAGCCGGCCGCTAGAATTCTCCTCCAGACAGGGACTGAATTCGACCTAGCTGAAAAGCTAGTGTCGAAAATCCTGCCGCCGTCCGGACGCGAACCTAGGACCTCCCGGTCAGAGGCGCTGCAGTGACATCAGTTGATGCACTGAGCTACCGCTACCGGTTCAGCCAAGCCGGCGGTCTCGATGGTGGGACCATAAAAACCTTCCCTACGGTAATTCAGGATGTGAATATTTTATAAATTGGTTTTAAAAATATTCTGCTTTTGAATTTATAACAAAATAATATCGACTTTTCAAAACATTTTGTAATTATTCACGTGCATTATCTTACAGTTACATTATGTTACAGTACTAGAGGAGGTTTGGAATTTGGAACACGAATTTTCTATTAATAAATTAATTATGATAACGACATTCAATTTAGCTATTTTATACTGACAACATAAGACACAAACAAAACAATAGAATTTTTAATATACAAGTTAATTTTAATTCACACTTTACATCACACTAACATGCATTCATCTATCAAATTGTTCTATACCATGAATGGCCGTGCCTCTGTACTCATTTGTATTATTTTCCTTGAACGTAAAATCTATACTAAATTATATTACACAATTTACTCTTCCTACAATTTACGAAATGTCTTTGAATTCTCTTACTCAGCCCTGGTCTGCAAGCTTGTCTGTTTTACAGTTCAATTTCCATATTATTTTCCCTCGTCAATCATCATCCATGTATCACTAGCGTGTATCCTTTCTGCCGTGTTCCATTTTCTAAATTCCGCGCCAAATTTGACCAAAGCCACTTAAGAATCCTGGTAGTTTCCGCGTAAACTATACCACAGTGCGATAACTAATCCCTAATTCTTCGTCACAATTAATTTCCTTTAATATAGTCGACTCCGGTTATAGTGAACTTCTGAGGACTAATATTTTTGGTTCACTATATCCGAGGTTCACTACATCTGATGATGCCAAAATTGAATAGAATTTCTCCATAACGATTGATTTTGTTAATATAGAGATACAGCAAAATACATGAACAGCACGATCTGAAAATTTCAATGTCTTTATTTATCCTTAAAAAATCAAATATTTTCAATTCTTCGCTTCGTTCTTTTTCTTTAGTAATTTCTGTGTATCCTTTTCCCGAGTTCGTACTCTCTCCATACTTGGTTCTGCATTGTCCTCTGTCTCTAGGTAACGCTGTCTTGACATGTTTTAATCCTTCTTGCACTGTTGGAATAGCGTGCGAAGACCCTTTTACTCTCCTAATAACATACGAGATCCAATTAATTTCCAGGACTTATTTCCTACATTCACTATAGTCCAGGTTCATGTTCACTATAACCGAATCTTCTTATGTTTATTTGTAATGTAATGAAACGGGATCAGTGACTTAAGTTCACTATAACCGAGGGTTCACTATATCCGAGTTCACTATAACCGGAGTCGACTATACTTTGAATTGAAACAATTTCTATTACTAGCGGGTATACGCTAACACGTCCAATTTTCACGAGCGTCTTCTACCTTCTATCACAAACAACACTACCTTCAACTATCTTCTTCTTTGAGCAGATTTTCAAAAAGTGTCCCGTTTACGTTATCTATGTAGATCTTTTCACATGTTATCCACTTGTTACTGTATTTTGCTTTGCTAAACACATTGTTTCTGACCGGTTATGTGTTTAATTCTCCAATTTTATTTCCTCTACACACCAAAGCATTTTATCTGTTATAATTTCTCTTAAATATTGTCTCAATATTTGTCACCCTCGGTCGTTCAACACATTTCTTTATTTTATTTACAAAACCATTTTATACCTCCTGTTCATTGTTCATGTGTTTCCCATTTTGTCATTTTTCTTTTTACAAACACAACTATTTTACATGTTTTTGACCTTCTTCAGATGGTCCGAAATGACTCGTGTAATTTGTTAGTGAATAAAGGTAGTTGTAATTTGGAATGTTGTATTGGAATAAAAATGTGACTTCTTACGTGTCATACTTAAATGTGCGATATAATTTCTCCGCGTTCGTATAATCTATATTAAAATTTTAAACTGCAGATAAATTTAATTATGAATCTAATTACTATGAATGGAATATACTTACCAAATTCTTTAACAGTAAAGTGGACCCATTCCATCTGCCATCTTCTGAAGTGTTATTAAGCAGAAAGAAGTCCATATTGTTAAGAAATGTTCCGGACAAGTTGAGAACTTTGAGACATGGAAGTGACTCTAAAGGTATCTGCACATTTTTGGATAAAATTGGATTCCTTGACAAGTCAAGCGTCTTCAAGTCACGCAACTGCTGTATTCCACGTGGTATAGTTGACAAGCGATTGTTGGAAAGATTAAGGTGAACGAGATGAGGCATAAGAAGGAAATTTTCTGAAAGAACAAGAAAGTAATATCTCGTACATGGTTTGTCAAAGAGTTTATACAGGAGAATGAAATAAAGAGTCTACTACTCATGAAACTACTTTTCGATCAAAACAATCGGTAAAAACACAGGTCTTATTAAAACATTTCGTCGGTTAGAAACCGTTACTCAGCGCACTACTATAGAGAATCAGAGGTGCTCTGTTTTTTAGTTTACTAAACGTTCGTGTCATTCCCTTGAGACGGAACTAGTTTTAACGTAATACTACTGAATTTCGGCGACGAAACTAACATATCAGAAATTTACTACCCTCACCACTCCTCAATGAATAAATGGCACTGTGAAACCCGACAGTGAAGAGATGAATACACATGTTGGTACAAAATTCTTGTATGTCGTTGTTTCGTGAACTTTTCTGGCACATTTCAAATGTTTTTGGCGGTTAAGAAGAGAAAAAAGAGCTTTTTACTTCGTGAAGTTTGTAAGTCACTTTCAGTTTTCATAATTTTTGAATCTATCAACACACGTTCAAGAGGGAAGAATTAATCTATTTTTAGTGCAATACAAACTACGTGAAGTTACTTAAAAATGAATAGGATTGGCTCTAACAAAACAAAATATTTAAATGTCCAACATCAATTGATTTAATATATTTAGTTTTTATTCAGGCATCTTAAAATATTTCCGACGGTGTTTTTTGTTTCTCATCTAAACAATAATCGTACTAATTTTTACAATTGTTATATAACTTAGCTCTTAAAATGAAACATAAAAATTCTGTGGTGTACATACCATCGCTAAGAGATGGAATTCCATTGCCCGATAAGTCAAGTTTGCGTAACTGACGTAACTCAACAGCTATGAAGATTTTGTCGTCCCAATTTTCTCCGCCGTGAATTTCAATTTCCTCCACCAAAGATCCCTTTTGGAGAACTTTAAGCATGAAAGACGCCAGTGGAATATAGGCTGCCTTCAGTTCCATAAAAATTTTCTGGGCGCTATTCACAAAGTTGGGGAGCGCTGCTCCGTTCCATTCAAACGGAGTGATCCACATCTCTGCAGAACACTTGCTGAAAGGGGATGTTTTACGAAATATATAATCTCCTGTGCATGAATGGTTAGGTCAATACAGTCATAAGCCACATTTTGGCAACAATTGAGATACAGTAAATATTCATTAACACAACTTCCAAAGGACCGAAACAATCGGAGTTCGTGTTATAAAAATTCGTTGTTAAATGTTATTCGAGTACCATAAATGTCCGTATTACCGTACTCCCTTCCGGAACATACGTTTTGTTCGTGTTAAGGGGGAAATTCGTGTTAAGCGAGTTCATGCTAGTGAGGATTTACTGTATGACTGTCTGTGCTGTACTCAATATTCCAGTTTGTATCTCTTTATGTAGTAGACTATTAAATGTTGACTACAAATGACAAAGTAATTCAGATACATTTATAATAAATAGCTTATCGATGTTGATGCTAGACAACCTCCAACGCGAGAAAACAATATTTTACAGGAAGAATAAAAAACACCATTTGATGTTAAAAATGCACAATTGGCTAAGCTTAGGGATTCTATACTTTGTATATAATAGTATTAAATATTTTTTTTAAATTTAAAATTATTTATTTTTTCTGTGTTTTTATATCTGACTATCAGACCATTGTTAAAATATTACATTTATTTATTTTGTCAATTAAGCCAGACGATGGAAACAATTACTTCTGAAACGTTGCACATATATCATTGTTGTATCATATAATATATATTAATATAAAGCAATTACCCTGGAAAATGTTCTGTCTTTAAAATAAAAGTTCAAAAACATTCCAATATTGAAACATGCCCGACGTTGACTGGTGCCAATTTGAAACATAATTACTGATAAATGTAATTTGGGCGCCAGGAAAAGATTACATTTGAAACCTAATGATTCCTACGTAATTTAAATATCTCTCCTTCCAAAATTATGTTGGGCTAGCTCAGTTAATTGGGGTTCGAAGTTCATAATTGTTGCTACTTACTCTGCAACCAATTATTCAATCTGCCATCCATACGGAGTGGCGAGGAATCTGAATATCTTATTAAAAAGCTGGATTGCACGTAACGAACAATGATAATCAGCCTTCTTTCAACTTAAAAAATTAGAATTTATTATAATGATAATCAAAAATGAATCATTCTTTGGTCATGACCAGTTTTCTTTGTATTACAATAATTATAAACCTTTTTATCCATTCGTGGGTCTTCGCGCGCTCTCGACTCCTTCGTTCGATGGCGCTCCGTAGAACCTTCTCCGTTGACGCAACAGAATCTTGCTTCCGGATAAAGTCCTTGCCTAATGTCCATGATCTGGTTCCAAATTCTCCCGGCGATATTATTATAATCCGTGACTTCCCTCACTTGCGTCTCGGGTGGATGCCTAGACACGAATTTTACTTCCTACAAGAACGATCTTAATATAAAAAAGATAGTTAATTTAAACAACTGTCACTTACAGTCTCTTCTCGATTTAGTAAAATATATCACGATCCGACCCGCTCATCGCCGCATTGCTCTAGCGAATGAATGTTCTTCTAAAAACTCGGAAGCATTCGAATTTTATATCCGTTTTCTTTTGTCTCTTTAAAACAATGCTTATTCCGCCTCTGCTCTGTCATTTCAACCTAACGAAAATGATCCTTAACGCCGGTTGTTTATTTGTCACACAGCGACCCCCTCCCGATCGTCTATTGACATCCCTATATTCTATGTCAAATAAAATGACATTTTCATAATAAAAATGGTTCGTCATTTTGGTATATCACAATATATTGAATGATTCCAGTCATAAGTAAAAAATTCTATTGACTTTACAACACATTGACAGATGACATTAAACAATTAAATTCTGTAAATAAATTTAAGTTAAATGTAAAATATTTTCTGCTGAATAACTGTTTCTATTCAATTAGAAACTATACTAATCATCAAAAAGAAAAATAATGTTTATTTAAACAAAACAATGATATATAATGGATTAGTTTACATTTATATTGTATAATTAAAAAAAACTTAATACGCCTGTAACGTGTAATGTACTTCAGCTTCCGGACCAATGACTCCCATCTCGATCAGGTTTTTGTCCAGTTTCCCTGATCCATTGAGCAAATGCTGAAATGGCCCCTTGTTTTGCTTCTGGACATAAATGTAACTTCTCTATGCGCACGTTTTATTGAGCTCTCCTTTTGCTTGTAGTGGTAGGAGTAGAACTGAGAATGAGTTACTATATTGTTGGCAATACAGAAAAATAAAATCTGCAGTTCATTTTTCGTTGCAAATAGTTTTTCTATACCTCAAGAACGAAAATGTTTGGCTTTTAAATGTTAAGCTACATTTATATGTCTAGAAGCAAAACAAGGGGCCATTTCAGCATTTGCTGAATGGATCAGGGAAACTGGACAAAAACTTGATCGAGATGGGAGTTAATGTTAGTTAAAATGTGGGGAAGGGATTCTGGAACTCATGAAAACGTGCGCAGATATGCTTCTCTCCCACATGTCAAATACAGTTTTTACTGTTTTTTGATTAAATAAATGAAACTTCTGTCGTTGAAAGAGAATTTTTGACTTGTGAGTGAAACCATCGCCTGTTATTTATTTTATATATTATTATATATTATTGTAATGATCCTTGATTTTTAAGTATTTATTGTAATATTTTTCTGAAAGCACCTTACAAAAACCTCCCATGTGGCTCCTATCACATACGAGATATTGAATCAATAATTCTATCATCAACAATTTGTAAATATCACATAGGAAGTTTTTCATTTTCTATGTTAAGTCTGCAACTTCTAGTTTTCTTCGGAAACTTTCTTAATGAACTAAAGAACAAATCAATTCTGAATCATTGATACCAAAATGTAAAAATCACCATTTCCATCACAACGGGGAGTTTTCTGCTATAAATATATTATCCATCTGACTTGTTTTCTTGTAAATAATGTCGCTTTATACAGCTATAAAATTTACTTTTAATGAAAGTTAAATAATTACGGTTACTCAATATTACTGTTACATTATGGTTATTTAAGTTGTCGGTCGAGGTATTGAAAGTCTTTTCTTACAATGTAAAATCAATAAAAAGTATTTTAGAGGACGTGTCTTCAGTTCCTAGGGGTGGTGATATCCCATCTACACAGGCGCACCACTGACACCGTTTCATTCGTTAAACATCTAAAATAAACACACCCGAACTGTCTCGTTAGTGAAATGAGTATTAAACGTGATTCTCCCGATTTTCTGCAGTGAGTCTCAAAAAAGGTAATAGCAGTGCTCGAGAGGAGACTAATTATCTTGGGTCAGCAGTCCAGTGATCAAGAAGTTAATCATCGCTCAGCAGTGTAAGGGTCAGAAAGGACATTGATTAGCTTGAATGCAAAGCAAAGCGCTAAACGTATTTCGCGAAAAAACTTTTTCGTAATATATCTAAACTAAGGGTGCAACAACACATACTTTCACGCAATATTAACGCAATAGTAACGGTTACGTAATATTATAAAATTGCAATATATGTCCTACTAACACTTCATCACTTGGAAAATCTAAACCAATTCAAACGAAGCGCCCACGATGCACATTTTCAACTACTTCGATAGCCATAAACAGTAGTCATTTATTTCTTTTACAAAAGAAACAAAGATGCATAATCTCAAACGCTATTATTTGCAGCACATTATACAGACAAAAAATATAACTTCTCACAAGTATTCCTCGATTAAGACGACATGAGCTTCCAATTTTTAAATATCAAAATCAGCGATCAAACCTTTTTAAAGTAAAAGAAATGTGTAAATTAAACACCCAGAGCTGAAGGCTATTCCATACATAACATTCTAGTGCTCGACTCCGAGCTCTGCGGACCTAGTAAGCGGAGCTCCAGCAGTTCGTCTGTTAACTACTCCGTAATGAAGGAACTTGGAAGTCGTAGTGGAACTTAAATGTTATTGTGTGATTAGTGAATGCCGTTCGTTATCAACTCATCAACAGGGCATGCAATAAGAAATGCTATTTTAATACACTACGTACGCAAGGTCTTCCTGTCTATCGTTGACTACTAAACTCATTTGGGCAAAATTTGGACATCCACACAAATATAAAACAAAAAAAGAAAGCGCACAAAAGTAGAGAACTCACGGGCAGGCGTCGTTGGTCATGAAGGCGGCGCAAGGACCGATGCCGGTGGGGCTGAACTCCATGCGAATGTTCTGCAGGCCCTGCGATGCGGTCACCAGCAATATATTACTGCCGAAATCCCCCGACTGCGTTCTGTTCGCAAGCATATTCGCGAACCACTTGAAGTCGTAGCGTGGGTATTCCGCCATCTCCTCCAGAGAATCCACTTTGCGCATGGAGAAGCTGGATTGGTACATGCACCAGCCGCTCCAGCTCCCATTGGATCTCACCGCTGTCCCTGAAGTGGCCACTAGTTGGTACGTCACGCTGAAATTAAATACCTTGGAACCATCCAGTGAAAGATAAAAATACAATAAATGTGCTTAAAATTGCAAAAATGACCCTTATAGTATTTTATAAGTAAACTGGAGGTGCTACAATATCACATACTGCCCTCACTTTAGACACCACTTGAAAACAAAACAACAAACAAATTCAAACGAAGCGTCTGCTATGCATATCCGCAATTATTTCCATAGTCAGGAACACTAGCGCTTTCTTACTGCTACAAGAGGATCTAACATGAATAAATTTCAACTCTTACAACATCTGGTATATAATGTGTATAATATATGTAATTAGTGTATGTTTTTTCCTCAGCAGATGGCGGTGATCTTCCCCCGCTGGATGGCGAGATCCTAGCTGATAAGCTAGTGTCGAAAATCCTGCCGCCGTCAGGACTCGAACCTAGGACCTCCTGGTCAGAGGCGCTGCAGGGGCGTCAGTTGATGCACTGAGCTACCGCTCCCGGTTTACACTTTATGAAAATTATATTTTCTTTTCTTTTTTACTTGACAACTCAGCGAGTCTTGCACTTGCGTAGTGCCGAGATAGTGCAGACCGTCGTCTAAATAAAAATATCATTCGAAAAAGCATTATTGTTTCTGCTGTGTACCACAGCAAGTGTGCCCCGAGGATCGGTGTGGTGGGAACACTGTGTCAGGCAGAGTAGTTGCGGTCCACTGTGGCCGCAGCAGGGTTGCGCCGTGGAGCGCGACCCGGGTAGAAATGAGGAGTACGGGAAGGCGCCACCAGGAGCAGGGCAAGTGGCGGCGCTGTTCCGTGACCACCAAGCCGTGTCGGCTAAGCGGTCGCAGGAGGGGCATTTCCCTCGGTGCCCCGCCATGGAGGCGGGAAGGAAGAGACTCGCCCCCATGCCTCGGGGCGTATTTATAGGGCCTCGCCCGGGGCAGAAGGAGCACGAAGTTTCGGGAGCAGCAAGCGAGTGCCTGGCAACAGTAGTGAGTTCGGTGTCTAAAGTGCGTGTGTTACGGACTGTATTCTTCTGGCGGACTGGAATTGGGCTTGTATTTAGGACTTGTTTGGATTGTGGTTTTACAGAAAATAAATTGTTGGTGAAAGAACTATTATTGTTTTACTTTGTACATAACAGTTTCTAATTTAATGTAATAAGTAAATTAGGCGTACCCAAATTTCAACCAACAAATAAAGATTTAAAACATTATCACAAACCTTTCAACTCAAAGTTTTCTTCCGCATATCTTCCATCGCTTTAAATTCATATTCTCGATCTCTTTCTAATAACAATAAATTGATACCAATTTTTTTTGAATTTGATATTTGCGTGTGAGGGTTTTGTTTAGTATTTTGGTGTCCGCGTTTTGGATTTTTTCTTGCGTGGTGTCAGAGTTCTGCCGTAGCTCGCTTCTTGATCGGTTGATGAAGCCATGTCTAAATTTCTGTACAAGTCATATGAATGTAGATATCAATGCATGCGCATTTATATCCACATTCATATCCATATTTTTAGTGCCTAGCTTCCGCAAAAAACCGCACCGCGGCGCTTGAGGTCCCGCATTGGGGCAATCTACCTCTTACAACACAATACCGAAACTGTTCCGTCGCGTTCCACCAGAAATCAACCCCTGAGTACTATTATCTACTGAACGTTAAGTAATGTATCCATCTCTGTAATTATCACAGCGGTGCCTTTCCATGTACAATTCAAATAAGTTTAATAAAAAATGAAGGAGCCATCTTTTTGAAAATGTCCCAGGGGCTTCATGTAAAATACCCCCAAATTAAAATATCGGTTTCAAATTCAAGGGGTCGTGACATCAGGGAGATCGATTGGAAAATATCAGTTTTGGATAATATCACCTGACGGTTTAGCCGCTAGCGTTTTTCACAGACGGACAGAAGTTTTGCCGTCAATCGATTTTTCCGCATCAAGGACCCACAAAACATGGATTCTGGCTACACCGCGTGTTAGATGATATTTAAATTTAGCATCTGGATTTATCCACTTTTTCAGTGCCAACTACCGCGGTAGCGGTAACGAGAAAGTAAAAATAATGAATGAAATAAATAAGAGGTCCTGCGGAAAGCCAATTAAAAAAAGCGACCCACACAATTATTGTATCCAGTTAGTGAGGTTCTACTGTAGAAAAAACATTCTACGTGAGTATACTTTATTAGTCTTAGTCTATAAAACCCCATCACAGCCTTGATTGTATACAACAAAAATTTTGTATTGTAATGATTTGCAAGACTCAGAACGTGAAAAATATAAAAAGAACAGAACTTTATTCGTCAAAGAGAAATTAAGTATGCAAAGAAAACGTAAAGGGCGGAAATGGGCAACATAAACATTGGGTAGAAACTGATTTTAGAGACAGTTTAAAGTACAAATCAAGTAATTCGAGCCACGGGTTCAAGAAATACCAGAAAGTGTATGAATTGTATGTAACACATTAAGAACGAAGAACATGGCACCCATTGTTGTGAAAAGAAACTCGGTTTTTATTGAATATTTCAAGAACGCTTGGACGGATTAACGTCAAACTTTCTGGAATTATAAAACAGAAGACTTGGATTAGGGCAAAATTAGTCACGGCACGGGGGAATTTGTACGGGACTTGAAATATTTACATTTATAACGTGGGGGATTAAGAAAGAAAAGACGTCCGCAAACGATGGAAGTATGAATTTCTAACATGTTGTACCATGATGGGCGGGTGTTTTGAGAAAAAATAAAGTTGTCGGATTGTAGACCAACAATGTGAAAAAGGTAGTAAGCAGGGGAATGAGTTGAGTTTTGGTCGCGAGTACACACGTTATATCGTCGTGCTGAATTTTTTCAGATTTTCTCAAAAGTATTTAGTGGAAGTGTTTTTCGAGAGTTTTATCGAGTAAAAGAAGTCATTGGAACATTGTGGAGATAAAATTTTAATTATTTTTTTGTTAAATTCACGGGCAAAATTGTGAAAACATTTCGCATAAGTAAGACATCGGAAAACATTAACGGGGATGTGATTAGTCGCGAGAAACAATAACCGGGACTGTAAGTAACGGATTTGAAAGTGAATTAGTGGCGTCCAGGAACTGGTGGCAGTCGAATTGGAATTTCCACCACGGGCGGTGCGCGAGACACCGGGCAACGACGGGTGCTGACAGTGTGCGACGCCGCAGCAAAGGGAAGTTGCATGAGTTGCATACATACTTTGTTTTTTTTAATGCTCGAAACAAAAAAACGCAAAGATTCTGTCGAAGATCAAGTTTTGGCAATTAAATTAATTAAAATTACAACCATAAGATGAGGTCACGACAGAATGCGCATTCCTGTGTGAATGCAAAGTTTGTTGATGTTTTAAGTGTGAATGGGATTATATTTTATGTTGTTTGATTTTATGTTTTTGTGTTATTTGTTTTCTTTTTGCAAGCCAAGGGTTCATTTGTCAATGTGTTAACATTTGCTTGCAATAAACAAATGAGCATTTAGTATGGCTCATGATTGCCTCGAATATGTGTGTTATTTCTTAGTAGTTCTAAAGAGATTGACCCAGGCACGAACGTGAGGTATTCCGTCTCAAGCCCGTATGGGATGAGCACGCGATTCACGCTCAGGTAAGATTGAATAATTATAGTGAGCTAAGCCGAGGTACGGGCGACTGAGCAAGAGCAAGGGCAAGGCAAATGGGGTGGATATAAGAGAAATCGGTTGTATTGTGCGCCCAGAGGTATTAAGAGAAAGGGTATTAGGTGTGTGGCGACGTTACATTGGCCGCTCAACGTGAGGGCACGAGCAAGTTAGGCAGGTTGGATAGAAGAACGGTTACAGTATACTTTATTTCATTCATTACTTTCTTTTGCACATTGGAATTCTACATTCTTTAGTCATACATAAGAAAAATTTGTACGCTGTCTTATTTACTTTCTCCCACAATCTTCCATTTACCTAATATAGGGCAAACCTTCTTCCACTTTTTCTTGGGTTTATCTCCTTATCAATAAATGACCTATTACTCTGAATTATTTTACTTAATGTCTGACACTTGTCCCTTTACATAAAAATTTCAGTGACATTAAACAAATCTGTCATTAAGAGAAGGTAAGGATTTGCTGTTATAGTCCAAAACAATATCCATGTATAAACGTGTACAGATCTTGGTTAATATAAAACATGTGTGTAATCATGAAAATGCAGTATATTCTGTGGGAACGTTTCTATAGCACTTCGTCTGCGTGATGTAATCGTACGGGTCAGCTAGTTATTATTACGGCCATTTATGACCACGCTACACGTTATCTTCCAAGGCCTAGTCATATTTATGCCGGAGAGGTTAACATGTGTCATTTGGGAGTGAGCTTCTTTTGGCTGTATCCCTTGGTAAGAAGATTGTTACGTCTGGAATTACGAATTATGGGATGATACGATGATGGAGGAGGAGGGGTGAACGAACAGTCACAAATACAACCACGCCCACGCAGGACTCGAACGTACAGCCTCCTCGGCGCAGACGACGGCTGCCGTAACCATCTGCGCCACATCATCATCATCATCATCATCATCATCATTTTTATTTTTTATTGTATTTTATTTTATCTTGGACCACGCAGGACATGCACTTGCACGGGCTCAGTATCATTTGATCATGTTGCAAGTCATGTAACTAATTAGGGGGATCAGCATTAGGCTGAATCCGATTTTTATACCACCAGGGTTGTTAGTCCTGGGGGATGGAAGATGAAATGATGATGATAATGAACGATGAATGGACACACACAAACGGCACGGCACACACAAACAGACATACACAAACACACCCATGCCCGAGGCGGGACTCGAACCCGCGATCCTCTCGGTTTCTCGAGATGAATTTGGGCGTCAAAATGCGTTAGAAATTATGAGGCGCACAGTGCCAAGGCTATCTGTGAAGAGCGGAGGCGGAAAGCCAGGGCCTCGACGCACCGACACGGAAAAATACGTAAGGAATCTGTATGAGGACAAGCCCCAACTGAGATATGCATTGACGTTAGGTTAGGTAAATAGACTGAAATGATTGAAGGCGTTGAAGGCAACGCCTTCAATCATTGCAATTATGTAAATGTCAACTACAACTCACCACTGAATCAATAGGTAAATAGACGTTTCCGACTGACACATCAGGGCTCGAAACTATACCCTTTGTCTCCCACTAGCCTTAAAAACGTCGCACCAGCTGTCTCATTGCGTGAATCACATAATATAAGCTACTCCTCGTCACCTATCCTACCCACTTCGTATTGGATAATGTGCATTTCACCGGACTTAAAACCCAAAATCTGCTTTGAAGCTTTTCAAAATTCATGTAATAACGACTAATTGCTAAAAAAACAAACTTTTTTCTAGAAATTACTCTCTTTAGCTTAGTGTCGATAATACTCACGTGAGGAGAGCGATGGTGGAGTAGATGTCGGCGATACGATTGTAACCAGCAAGAGCGGCGCAGTAGAATTCAGGCAAGTCAGATCCATGCACCCAACGGAACCGGCACATGTCTGAGCTTGCTGGTTTGAGGATGGGCCAAATGTCGTGGCAGGAAAGCCGCCCACCCAGCCATTGGGGAGTGGGCAGAGGCAGGGTAGTCGTCGCCATAACGACGGCGAAAAATAGATTCGAAGACGTTTGATTCTCGTTGGTGGAAGCTGTGAAATAATTTATTTTATTTCTTATTAAATGGTTTTAGCTTGTATTTGGTTAGTTCCCTCAGAAAGCTAAAAATTTTAAAATTAGACTAAGTAAATATGGTTAATAGATTAATTTTGTAAAATTGCATTTGGTAACATGTTAATATTTTAATGTTGTTTGATGTTTCTTTTGTGTATTTTTAGTAATTTCTTAGAAAACGCTACCACCGGAAGTATTCTATGTATTCCTAAGTAGCAAAATAAATATTCTATTCTATTCTATTCTATTTAAATTCGATACGGAGATCGATATACCCCGAAAAAATACCTGGATCGAAAGGTCGTGGTTATAAGGGAAATAGGAAAATAGTTGAATGATGTTACATGTTCTCTTTTAGAGGGAATTATGGGAGAGAAATATGAAAAGGAAAACCGAGTCAAGTTAGATCTATTCTCCATCCCCCCTGAGAAAAAAGTTGATGTAAACAATAGTACGTGCTTTGGAATGCTTGCCATTGGTTAGTTGACGCGCTACAACCAGAGGCGCGATCATGAGAAGAAGAAAATAGTTTTCGATGTAGGGGATCATATCTCTTACAATGTTAAAATTCCAGATGAAACGTATAATCTATAACTCAGACTCAAAATAAGAAGACCATTGTTCCCATGTCTGCCCTTCCGGAAATGGAGATATTGATGTCGGTGACAGTTATATGTCCAGCGCCTGTTTTCGACACTAGCTTTTCAGCTAGGTCGAATTCAGTCGCTGTCTGGAGGAGAATTCTAGCGGCCGACTGCTCTGATCGGTAGTTTTCCGTGGTTTCTCCGATCAACGCCAGTCGAATACCGAAGCAGTACCCTAACAAACGGGCCACGTACCGCGCGCGATCTGTCCTTCCCATTCCTTGTCCTATCCTCTTCCCTTACACACACACACACACTTACACTAACATGCACTACACTACCACATATTCCGGGAGACCGGTCACGAGCTTAGAGCTTGTCCCGGCTGGGGCGGTGCCCCGCTGGTGGGAGAGTGCTGGTTAGGGGGAAACCCCACTAGCCGACGGTAGGTCGGTGCCGGATGTCGCCATCCAGCGGGAGAAGATCACCCCGAACTCCCGCGAAAAACACATGCACTACACTAACGGGACAAGAGGCTTTATTTCATTGTATTACTACTGTGCAACCAAGAACTAAACGCTTTTCTCCTGTCCAATGTAAAACTGTGAAAGATTTGATCACTTACTGGCAAACTGAAAATTATCCCCCAAATGTGTAAAATGTAACCAAAATCATCATTACTCTTTTTTCAAGAAATCGTCAAATACTCCTCCGATTTGTGCTAATTGCAACCAAAATCATTGTGCTAATTATAAAAGATGTCCTTACTACAAACATTTCTCGTTTGCTCTACATAATATACACTTGCCATCATACACGGGGAGCATCTTGCGATGCACTACTTCTGGGGAAGTCTTTGGCTCATAAAACGCACAACCGCATGCTATTTTACTGGTGTACACTCTTGCAACCCGCAGTACACACGCTTGCAATACACCCCGCAGCACACACACTGCAGTGCGTACGCAGTCTTGGCTGCCACGTACTGATCCTGGCCGCGACCACGATGACCCGCCACCTCTATGACAAGCATACACGAGCTGCTGTGAAGAATATGCACGCATAATTTAAACATGTTATGGGGTAAACTGACGTTTGCGACTTATTTATTGACTTGCCCTCGTACATATAATAAATCTGACTTTCCCAATCTTCCTTCACCACCTAATCCATGGATAAACACCTCTCATTTAACTGCACACAAACCTCAAAATATTAACGATATTCTTAACTCTTCTTCTTTAGATATCAGCCAATTAATTACTTCAATCCTTTCTTAAGTTATCTCCACTCTTATTCCACAAAATCAACAAATTATTAAATCCATTATTCACAATCAAAATGTCTAACAACACTAATCAGCTCACTATACTTAACTGGAATGCCAACTGCATTAAAAGGAAGCATAAAATATTTGAACACTTGCTTCATATTCACAATATACAAAAACTTTGCATCACAGAAACTCATCTTATGCCAAATAAAAAAATATTTCCTGCATGACCACAATATATATAGATGTGACAGACTTGATAGCATTGCATCTGGTGGCATTGCTATCATAATATCTTCTAAGTTAAGACACACATTAATATACACTACTGTTCCACTTTCTCTTGAATTAATGACAATTATAATATACATTAATGAAATACAACATCACGTAATAGTTGTTTATAAACCTCCCAGATATATTTCCGCTTTTAACGTTCAAAAACATTTTTAACAATGTTAAAAACATCTTACTAATAGGCGATTTAAATTGTGAAAACCAAATTTGGGGATGTAATAGTACTAACCCTAATGGTTGTAAATTACACTCTTTTCACGCCACTCATAAATATCAAAATAACACACCCAATGAAGCCACATTTTATTCTTATAATGATAACGTAATTCCTGATATTTTAGACATAATGATTACACAAAATTTACCTTGACCTGTCACTCAAACTGTACTTTCTGAACTTGATTCTGATAACTACCTAGTTACAATAAATATTTACTTCTCTTTTAATATTAATAACTAATTCTTATCCATTACGTAAAAAATTAACTGGAACAAATTTACAGCACTCCTTGAAGATAATATTACGTTTCCAAATAAATGAACATCAGAACAAAGCATTGATAATTAGTTTTCCTATGTCACTAATACAATAATTCACAACCTACATTATAGTTCTAGACTTACCCCAAAAACTAACAACTCAAATATAATGAATATAAAAACTTTATTCAAGAGTTACATCCTCATTCTAGGAAATTTTGGTCCACAGTCAAAAGAATTTGCAATGAAAATATTTCAATGCCCATTCTTAAGCATAATTCGATTACAGCCCAAAACGATTATGATAAAACTCAGTTACTTGGACATCATTTACAAGAATTTTTTACTCCTAACTCTTTAACAAACTTATCATTTCATAATCATGTTAACAATTTTCTCTCTCTTCCCAACTTTAATGTTCCTCAAAATATAGATTTTATTTCCCCTTCTGAAATTGTTTCAATCATTAAAAAAACTTAAAACCAATAAATTGCGTGGATTTGGCTTAATTAATAACCAAACAATCAAATCTTTTGGTAATAGAACAATTGCCGCTTTTACTTCCCTTTTAAATTAAGCCTTAAGAGTTATTTACTTCCCATCTAACTGGAAAATAGCCATTAACCTTCCCATTTGCAAACCCCAAAAAGCCCCAGAAATTCCAAGAATTATAGACCAATTAGTTTACTTTCCACTCGTTCTAAAATCTTTGAAACTTATTTTACATAGAATAACAGGCTTCGTAACATCTACTAAAATTATTCCTCCTACAAAATTTGGATTTCCACACAAACATGCAACAACTTATCCAACGTTTAAGAATAACAGAAAAAAATTGAATATTCTTTCTATGTAAAACAACATACTATTGCAATTCTCTTTGATTTTGAAAAGGCATTTGACAAACTTTGGCATAATGGGCTCATTTATAAACTACATCAAATTGGAACGCCAACATACCTGTTTAACATAACTCCAAACTTTTTCTAAGTAATCGTGAATTCTGTGTTAAAATTAATCATACCTTTTCACAACTATTTTTAATATCTGTCAGTGTGCCTCAAGTATCCCGTCTCTCTCCTCTTCTTTTTAGTGTCTATCGTTACGACATTCTCACTTTTATCTACTCAGATTTAGCTCTCTTTGCTGACGGTATGGCTCTCTTCATCAGTCATAAAAATATATCAACTGCCAGGGATATATTACAATCCGACCTTCTCCTTTATACATATTAGGCTACAAATTGGCAAATAAAAATTATTATGACAAAATATCAAACCAAAATGTTTACACTTTGCAAACCTATCATTCTATCTGAATTATTATTATACAATCAAAAATACCATGGCTTTCCTCTAACTCATCTATCAAATACCCTGGTCTTTTCTTAGATATAAATCTTACACGGGATATACACATTAAAAATTTTAAAAATTATTAACTATAAATCTCCTCTACATATTCATACTGCCAAACTAAAATATATTACAGTAATTCGTCCCTCAATAATGTATGCCTCTCCCATCTGGTCCAATGCAGTTAAATCTCAGATAAACCTAATTCAGATACTTCAGAATAAATTCATCCGTAAAATTCATGTTCCATGGTACCCTTTCCGTCACAAAAATTGGCCGGCAAAATTATATTTTCCCCACAGCGCCGACAAACTTCCCAACCGCGCCCGACACCCCGCGGCCAGGGGGGGAGGCAGGGGGAGGGTCGCGTTGACCAATCGCCAGCAGGTAGAACCACAGTTGTTTCAGATGAGCAAGATTCCAAGGGACAGAATGGACGCTGTCTCAGGGGGAGAGGACTAGTTCGTTTACGTACGAGACGGAAATATCATATTTCCCTGCCAAAGGAGAGATTTTGTTTGCGCGTACGCCACGACGAAAAAATATTTCTGAGCGGGATTGTCCGTCAAGAATTACTGCCAATAGACCAGTAAATATTTAGCATTTTAGCAACAATTGTTCTAACTTTTAACAATCGATTTGTAACTCCTGTCTAACTGCTATTTTAAGATGTTCATTTCAGGCGCAATTTGCGGACCTTTCCCGGCTGTTCTAAGGCATATTCAGAATTTTCTTATAAAAATATAACGTGTTGCAAAATTGTTAATTCGCGATTTTAGGCTCTGGGACATCGGGAGACTTCCCCCTTTAGTTTGCAAAAGTTGGAGATTGTTTATAAATTTGCAAATGTTGGAATTTTTATTGTCTCAACAGAAAGGCGTTTAAATCGATGAAAATTTCCGATTGATGCTATATTTCGTTCTCGAGATATATGTAATTGTTTATAACCAATTAACATCTTAGAATGATCCCATTTATTTTCACTTAACACAAGCATACTGAAAAACAGTTCACCAATGTCGTGCTTTAGCCTGCTCCGTTTAAAACGCACTTAGGTTATAAACAAATTCTATGGCCAATTTAATTACGCTAAATCCTCTGTTTATGGTGAGTATGAACAAAACGCAATTTGCAAGTCGATATATTTATCAAATAGGGAGGAAATTGATTATAAACAAATTATTTTTCAAGGTGCATTACGTCGAAACGATAGTTTATGCTTTTCTGTCAAAGGGATGTTGAGCAACCGAATAGTTGTATTATTTTTTTCAAAGGCTCCTGTTAAAACCGAGAGTTAGAAACTAATTGTTTAAATAATGTCAATAATTAAATAAATCTAATAAAGTGATAAAATCTCCTCTAGTGTAAATAGTTCCAACGTGAGAGACAAGTCAATAAATTACATTTTTGTAATTTTTGAAAATCCAAAAGTATAGACCAATATGACTTTTATGTTATGGTATAGGGTTCGTTTGACACTAACACTACCAAACTATTAAAGAAAAAATTTGGAGCAGTTTTTGAGAAAATTTTGAAAATGTCCGGGTAACTTCACGTAAAGTACCCCAAATTTTAAAGAATGACTTTCAAAATTTCAAAGCTTCAACTAGAGCCAGATTCTTCAATTTGAAAGAGATCGTACGTGTGATTTAGGCGCTAGTAGTGTTCACAGACGGACAGACAGAGAGGCGGACGGACAGACGGTCGTTTTGAAAAAAAAACCCTTTTTCGGTATCAGGGGACCCCAAAACGTGTATTTCCGTTAAAATCTCGAAATCAATTTTCCGTAGTGTTACATAACTTTCTCTATACTACTCTCTATATTACTCCGTATATACGTATGTATACGATTGATTGATTTTTTCGGGTTTCCGGTCGCGTCAACTGCTTTGGTCATTAGTCCCGTTAGTGTAGTGCGTGTTTTATTTTTCTAGGGAGATGGCAGTGATATTTTCCCGCAGGATGGCGAGATCCGGCGCCGACCTACCGCCGGCTAGTGGGATTTCCCCGTAACCAGCACTCTCCCACCAGCGTGGCACCGCCCCAGCCGGGACAAGCTCTAAGCTCCCGACCAATCTCCCGGAATATGTGGTAGTGTAGTGCATGTTAGTGTAAGTGTGTGTGTAAGAGGAGAGGATGGGACAAGGAAGAGGAAGGACAGATCGCGCGCGGTCCGTGGCCCGTTCGGTAGGGTACTGCTCCGGCATTCGCCTGATGTTGATCGAAGAAACCACGGAAAACTACCGTTCAGACAGGCGGCCGCTAGAATTCTCCTCCAGACAGCGGTATGTATACGAGAAAGTAAAAAAGATGTTATAACAATTCAAAGGGATTGAACGTTTATGTTTACAAATATCAATGCCGTAGCATTTTCGAGTGAAAATACATAGAACGAACTTTGTGGTCAAGTCATATTACCTTTCCATAACATACTATATTTCAGTTTCAATCCCACAAATATCGTCAGAGTTCGAAGGTGGTTTATTGGACGCTACTCGCCATTCTACGAAACTGTCGAAAACTTGAATTTTGCACGACCATCTCTGTCCAGGGAAGACGTGGCGGTTTATTAAACGAAAACGGGACATTCAAGGTATGTAATGTTCAACCGTTGAAAACGTTTCACCATTATAAACTACCCCTAAGGAAAATGTCAAATAATCAATGTTAATGATCGCCAGCTTAACATTGCCTTTACTATTTGGATGTTTTCAACATCCGAAAAATCAAGTTTTTTCCAGGTTATTATAAAATCAATTCGATAAATATAAGCATTTATTCACGTTATTATTCGTAAAACACTGAAATATTTAAGATGTTATTTGATTCATGTCTTCATCGAAGGTCTGAGATTAAGCAGAACTGATAAGCAGAGAAAATTAAAATAATTGTGAGTGATTGATGAAGTTGAATGATCAAATGAAAAACAATGTTTCTTGCTTCATATCAAAGAGTATATCTGGCTTCATATAATGACATCTTGTTTCATAAACGTAATTACATGTGATAAATATATTTAAACATGCAAATTAATGAAAATTTTGAAAAGTAAAATTACCAATAAAACGTTGTTTCATCAGTAAGTATTACATTATTAAATACTTTTTTGTGATTCATGTGCTCTTCTATGAATCACGTAGTACACGTGATTCCTGTGATCCAGTTTCTCAGAATAATATAAAACCTGCTAGACACATACACTAAAGATAATAATTGTCAGTTATTTACGACAGGAATATCGTAAGATATCTTATTACAATACGAAATTGGAGAATTATCAAACAAGGCTCTTAAGCCAAAACTGTTAACCAATTGAATATTGTAATATAATGTTACCATTTGAATATCATAGAAAGAAGTAACTTGTCAAAATTCATGTGAACAATAATTTGTGTTTAAATTTGACTCCTTGTTCTGCAAAGGATGGCATCTGACAGAACTTATGTTAACAGTTATTTTGCTATGGGTTTGTTCTAATATTACTTGCAGTACGCAAAATTATTATTTTTGGTATTAACGAAACATGTATGTGTGTGTGTATATATTATATATATATATATATATATATATATATATATATATATATATGGGCTATCTGTCGGAACGCGACGGAGAAATATAGGAAGGCTTGTTAATACCCCGGTAATAATTATTAAATTATATTATACATAAATAATTATTGCTATTACATTAATAATTAATTTGAGGCGCGTTCCGGGACCTAAGATTTTAAAAATAAAGCACTGGATGTATGTATCATAATAACTCTTATTACAACACTGATCTCAGTTTCGTCACGTTGGACTTGGTGGTTTCTGGTAATCACGGCAGGGAAATATGACGATATTTCCGCTTCGTACGTAAACGAACTAGCCCTCTCCCCCTGAAACAGCGTCCTTTCTACCCCTTGGGATGTTGCACCAATCAGAAACAATTGTGGTTCTACCTGCTGGCGATTGGTCAACGCGTTCTCCCCCTGGCCACGGGGTGTCGGCGCGGTTGGGAAGTTTGTCGGCGCTGTTGGGAAGATATAATTTTGCCAGCCAATTTTTGTGAGGGAAAGGGTACCATGGAGCATGAAGAATTCCATCCCCCATAAACTACATTATATTTATTAACTTTCTCCCTCATTAAAAAATCTAATTACAATTTTTATCCTAATATAATTGATATTTTTAACATAATATTGTCAATAATCCCTTCGTCAGGTTCCCTGTGAGATCCAAATGAAGTCATGTCAATTTGTAATGTGAAGAACTCTGAAAGATATTCTTGTCGAACAGGCATTAATAAATAATAATAAAAGAAACGCACCCTCTCAAAAATGTTCTTACCTTTACAGAATGCACTTCCCAGCGATTTTCATTCCTTTGTTGTTTCGAATAACTATACATTTGTCACAGGTAAAACGGTCTGTCGATGAAATTTCCGTGAACGTTATCTGCTCTTCTTCGATAGACAAAATGTTTTGCATACTTGCTATACATATCGCGCCCTCGGCCAACCCAAGAAACATACTTGTAATATGTTTCGCAACGCGAACACATCGTTTCCACAAATATGTGAAATTTTTAAAAGATATATCATAACTTGCATCTATAAAGAAAATTAATTGCACTGCCAGAACTACGCTTTGATGCAGCATGAGAGAACCTAAACCAATGAGTAGCATAATTTTTATGACGTGTAAAAATAAATGATTGATTGTAATAAGTGGCCTTATATTGATTTACTTTCCGGCAATACAAAGTACGTCAATGATGGAAAATCTGTCAGAAATTGGAATTCATGAATTTTTAAGAACTTTTTTGCTTTGATATTCCCTGAGATCGAAGTTCCAAACTTGCCTAAAGACAAAAAACTGCGATTCAATTAATACCGCCACTACTGGTTCAAATCAAATATGAAAAGAGATCAACGCAGATTCCCTGGATTCCTTATATATATATATATATATATATATATATATATATATATATATATAAAATAAATAACGATTTTACCATTCAATTGCAGGTACAGTTTCGCTATCAGAATAAAACCTTGGTAAAACTTTAAGACATTTACTACATATTCGTTCACGAGTCCCGAAAGATTCATTTAAACCCTCGTAATCTTCATGATTTTGTGCAAATAATACCTTTAATTTGATACAATATTAGCTGAAGTACCCTGCATGGTCGGATACGTTAGGATCTTTTTCGTTATACGAATACTAGTCCACTACCACTGACAGCGTTGCTCATAGAGGAGTCTGACCACCTCCTTACACAATACCTACTCAGGGGAAGAGCTCAAAATTTTAATAATAATAATAATAATAATAATAATAATAATAATAATAATAATAATTATTATTATTATTATTATTTGGAAAAATGCACGTTATGTCCGACAAAACCTCTTCTTTTCAGCTAAAACAGAATGAAAATCGATTCGGCGGTTCCAGGGATTATCTCGCACAAACACAAAATTGTAAAAACAAGGTTGAACGGGTTTTTATATCACCTATATAAGTATACTAAAGAATAAAAAGGCAGTTTTTTGACATCACTCTCAAATTTTATTAAATAGATTCGACATTTTCTAAATACCTAATTTATGTACCTACCTTAACATCACTATCTTGAAAACTTACAGTAAATGAGTAAATCTCATAGCAACCTTAGGATGTCCAATTCCACAAATTAATTACTGTAAAGCATATTAACAGACCAAGACAAATTTTTTCATCAAAAGGAAAATTTAAAAAAAGTTATAAACAGTTCATGCCAGCGACTTCTCTTTCATACAATCGTACAATACCTTTCTTCGTAAACACTTATGAGATAAATAATGTGTTTGACCAAGTATATGAATTTTAATAAGGGTTTAACCAACAGCTCTAGGTCTTTTACGTCCTACCGCCAATTTGAGCTAAATTTCCAAACTGGGAGAGTAATATTACGTATGTGATAAGTGTTGAAATTATGCCAAACAGCGTAGACATGTCGATGGCAAAGAGATTGCAAGCCATGAAGGAAAATTTCGATTGTTTTAGCTGCAGCTGAAACTTCTCCAACTCTGTGACAACTTCCGAGGAAAAATTTTCGATCAGCTGGAGTCTTGACAACAGAGACGATGTTTTTCTTGACTCTGATACTGTTTCCGCACAAGACCAACACAGCACTACTATGCGAAAGAGGTGAAACAATAATGCTGTGACAAACTCAGTGCCAGTTGATATAATAATAATAATGAAAGAGACATTTCCTCCATAACGTGCTTCAACAAATCCCTTTACACCGATCAAGCCGTACGTGTTTAACAGGATATACCAAAACGTCGAAGAAATATCGCACAAATTCTGAACACTGAATGCATCATTTATTATTTTTGACAGTTCGCACAGAAAAACATGGGCACGGCGCAGTTCTCTTATTTTAATTTGAATATTATCCTTCCTCTCGTTAATAATTTTGGTGCGTTGTAATTGGAAATTTGTTTTAAAATAGACATTTAAATGGGCTGGCTCAACAAAAAGGAAGTTTTTTGTGGTTCTTCTTTTCATTCTAGTTTGTTTTTGAAGTACACTGAAGTAATTGTGCTCCTCACTTGTAGAGTTACATTGTATTTCCATGCCATTTAAAGAGTCATTCAACTCTTGAAATCTAATTCTTAATAGAATAATTAAAGCAACGAACCGGCCCGTCAGTAATAAATCAAAAGTCGAAAACAACCACCAGCAAAGAATCATCTGAAATTGTCTTTGTACGCTACAGCAAACAATATTTATTGTCCCAATGATTATAATGCATATTATTAGTCTGAAGACAACTTTCTTGATTTCCAGACGCATTCGATGGTACTCTGCTTTAGGATTTGCAAACAGCAGCGAGTCAACAGCAGCAAAAGCGTGCAGAATATAACGGAATGGTTCTCTCTGCCGGGTAAGAATAGACACCAGGCATATTATCGTCTTAGTGGGTGGCACCACCATTTGAATGAGAAATGGCACTAAGGCGCTCAAGTTACCACGACTGTGAAGAGCTCTTGTTAGCACAGAGCAGCGGATTGCTGTTGAGATGGCATGCACTAACACAACGACAATCGTGTAGACGACATGGCGCTTCAGAACTATAAAGCCTTCGGCGGGAGAAAACGTCCCGGGCGCCAGGCCAAATACCCTCCCCAGCCTAAAGAACTGTGAGGCTTCTTCATACAGTGCACTAGCTAGATCTGAGGAATCCATTTACACTTAGACTTCTCTCTTTATTTCAGTAAGAGTGCCTCTTGATATTGATTGATCGGTGCTACTTTTTCGAGAGTTTGGAAATAAATGATAAATAACATTGACGAGTCCTCAAAAAAGTCGTAAATTTCAACTACTGTATAGTACCTCAGTTTAGCAAATATTTCTCTAGTGCGTTCAAGAGACTCTTGAAATTTTTCTTAACCGAACGAAATACCATGTGCAGACTCAAGTTAATACAGCTTATTTCTTAGGTAATCATCGTAACTGAAGTTATGACTCAATGAGTTTCACCCCAGTCAATTTGAAGAGAAAGATGTAGAGATATACCCATGTACGTATGTGCACAATACGTGCTTTTTCAGTAATTGCAGGCTGACACATAATCGATGGAATATTCAGAAAGCATTTCGTAATTTACACATAGCGGAGTAAAATAAAAAAAACCGATGAGATTAACATCACGGGGCAACTGACATTGCAATAACGGAAGAATAGTTTCCAAATATTTAATTCCGCTAGAGAAAATGTAAAAAGAAAGAAAGCGAACGTAATTCATGCATACAAAATTAATATGCAAGTAAATAAGTATGTATAGAAATGTCTACGTACTACGTAGAGTAGAAGTAAATTAGGAAAGTAGAAAGAAAAAGTAATTAGTAACTTGTGGTGCTACAGAATGACAGGCACTTTCTCTTCACATACTACGTTCCATTTTCTTTTGTGTAGAGAATGAATTTTTGGTTTTGCCTCAAAACTTTCTCGGCTACCATCTAAAGGCGCCCATGGGGCCCGCCACGGTTTCTAGCTGTAACTAGGAAGAATTTCCAGTGAAAAGCCTCCCCAAAGGAAATTTTCAATGAAAAGCTTTCACGCGCTCCTCAAAATCCTGCAACTATGTCCGTTGGAGCTCTGGGCTCATCGAAGTGTTTGTACTCGTAACATTGTTCTGGATATAAGGAGC
The DNA here is from genome assembly GCA_964035755.1 of Teleogryllus oceanicus. Classification (NCBI taxonomy): domain Eukaryota; kingdom Metazoa; phylum Arthropoda; class Insecta; order Orthoptera; family Gryllidae; genus Teleogryllus; species Teleogryllus oceanicus. Next base: position 20,711,236 of record CAXIVR010000009.1, on the reverse strand, counting down.
CAGTACACACAGTCAACGGTCAAGACAGGAAATGTGGAAGGTTACAGTACAGAGGAACTGCGAATTCCTTATGCCAGAAACATATCTCAAGCAACTTCCTCACTGGGATTCGAACTGCAGACGTAGAGCCCGTGTCCTCGGGGGCTCCTGTCCCCCCCTGTGCCATGAGGCCGACTCCCCGACTTTTTTGTGGCGCCTCACAACAGCACGAGCAACTGTGCACATAAAATTTAGCTAGAAAAAAAATAATGTTCACTTCTGTGCGTTATGCAATTTTGAGGCGGGATATCTTTGCCTGTGAAGCGACTAGTTCTGCAATCCGCCACAGGAAGCGGTAGCAGCAATGTCGCGAAGGAATGAGAATTCCTCAAAGGGGTGATTCCTCCACAGAGACAAAGTTTAAGTGCGAGTTAAAGTGCGAGCCAACGCTGGCGTCGCCCGACGCCGATTGCACGGTCTTCCCTCAATGGCAGCGCGTTGGCCCGTCTGAGAGGGACTCGAGCAATTTACTGTTACGACCGCTTAACCCTATATAGTATAAAACAAGGCAAAACTGTCCAAGAAAACATATGGGTTGATGCAAATAATTCCATTGTTGATATAAACATTTTTTGTAGTACCTACCGAAAAGTTTCGGTGGGATGTGGAACCACTCGCCGAAGTTCCGGGAGAGTCAATCGCGAACTAGAAACGTTCTATGGTTCAGAATACCATGGTAGACCAGGGTACCACCGGAGGTACAGCGCTGGTTCAGAGCCCCACGGAGGTCCACATACAACGCCGGCGGTGCGTCAACCACAAAAATAGCTGGGCTAAGTTTTACTATTGATTCTTGTTGGGAGATCCCTATTTCAATGCGTGGCAACTATTCCTTTTGTCAGTGTACGTTATAAAGACAAACTGAACCAAGCATTATTACAAAGGCGTAGTCTGTCAGACTACTTGATCTAAAAATAAAGAAAAACCGATTTTTACAACGAAATACTAAATTTAACGGATTGAACATGTATGAAGTAGAATACATTTTAAAGGTTTTTATAGATACACCTAAATAACTTGACTCTCATGCCAAACACATGCTTGCTAGTGTGCGCACGTGGCTTTTGAGCAGCGACTTCAGTCATGCGACCCGTTTTTACGATCGCCATCGTCCCATCACGATTGCTAAATATTCAGAACAACACGAAAATGCTACAAGGAGTTTGTATTCATTATTTACAATATTAGCCAATATAGCGCCAAACAGCACTGACGTAACTACAAAGACGTAGTCTTCTGGACGACGCGTGTTAACATGGCGTGTACTGGACGCACAGTGATATGTGCATTTCACTGGCTAGTCACCCAATGAAGGTACCTAGAATTTCTGAAACGGGGAGTGCTCGGATGGGGGGTGGGAGAAACTTTCGGTATTAGTTGCATCGCCTGGCAGACAACGCCTTTGTAATTTAGGATTCAAGCGTCTCCATTTCCGAGATGCGGCTCCGCCTAAGGGCCTACAGCACCCAGGCTCACTGGCAAGAGGAAGAGATGTCGGGGAAGGGGAAGGGAACGGGAAAGGGGGCGGGGACGGAGAAGGAAGCCTCTCCGCATCGATGGTGACCGTTCCCGCGTCGCTCGCGCCACGCTGGCTTGTTTTGATTGATTGACTGTTAGTAATTTGGGGCGCGTCAACTACTATGGTCATTAGTTCCGTACGTGCAGTGCGTATTTTTGCTCGGAGGTGACGGTGGTCTTCCCCCGCTGTATGACGAGATCCGGCACCGACCTACCGTCGGCTAGCGGGGATTTCCCTAACCAGGTATCTCCCACCAGCGGGGCACCGCCTCAGCCAGGACAAGCTCTAAGCTCCCGACCGGTCTCCCAACATGTGTGGTAGTGTAGTACAGTAAGTGTGCGTGTGTGTAAGGGGTGAGGATAGGGCAAGGATGAGAAAGGAAAGATCGCGCGCAGTCCATGGCCCGTTTGTTAGGGTACTACCCCGACTGTGGCAAGATTTTCAACACTGGCTTGTCAGTTAGGTCGAATTCAGTCGCTCTCTGGAGGAGAATTCTAGCGGCCGGCTGTTCTGATCGGTAGTTTTCCGTGGTTTCTCCAATCAACACCGGGCGAATGCCGGAGCAGAACCCCAACAATCGGGCCATGGACCGCGCGCGATCTTTCCTTCCTCTTCCTCTTCCTTATCCTATCCCCTCCCCTTACACACACACACACTAACATGCTCTACACTACTACATACTTCGGGAGAGCGGATGGGAGCTTAGAGCTTGTCCCGGCTGGGGCGATGCACTACTGGTGGGAGAGTCCTGGTTAGGGGGAAACCCCTTTAGCCAACGGTTGGTCGGTGCCGGTTCTCTCCATCCAGCGGGGGAAGATCACCGCCATCTCCCGAGGAAAAAACATGCCATACATTTACGGGACTAATGACCTAAGCTGTGGACGCGCCCGGAATCACTACCCAACTAACCAACCAAATCCTCACCGATTTGACATTGTGTTTTTGAGGGGTGGGGGCAGAATTCAAATTTAGTCTCCGTCACATTCAGAGAGATCCGCTTTACAGAGAAAATTGTAGAAACCCATAAAAATATCGCACATTTTTCAGTTTTACGGTTATTTCTACAAAGTTATCCGATTTATGGAAAATACTACTCAAAATAAAGTGATTAAAATTTCCATAAAAACGCAGTTATTAATTTTATTTTAAGAAACGGTTCAGAAACTAGAACGTACTGAAAAGGGTGACATTTTGGCTCAGGACAAAACGGGAGAAAAGTTTCGGTCACTCTGCCATTGCACAGCAACGCCCTCTGCGCGTCACTATTCAGAACGAGTCACTTCAGATGGAAAGTCCACATCAGCATGATCTTTATAATATTAACAATAAATGAAGGGCTCGGAAGTATAAGATGGTAACTTTCAAAGTTGTGATTCTGAAATAGTCCATATTATCGCGTAGTTTTCCTCCGGCTATTTCCATATTTATGTACCCCATTAAAATCCCTTCAACTAAAAATGTTCACTGCTTAAATCTCACAAACGTTTCCATTTGAGTTATCACGTTCTACACACCAACTCTTCAAATATGTCTTTTACCGTTTTTTCCTCAGGTGCACACATACCCGCACAAAGCTTTTTTTGTATTTTTTTGACTCCGTCGTTGCCTTTTTATCAGCGCGCGCGACCTTATGATAATTTCCAAGACTCCAAGCGGAGTTGAAGGTTTCTAAGGTCCTTAGCGCCATCTTGAGCCCTGAGTGGAGAAGGTTCTGGCAGCCTAGAATCGAGCGCAGTCGCAGTGTCGCGCAATCGAGGACGTTGATGTTGCAAAATAGCTTCATCGTAGTTTATATAAAGTAGTATATAGTATCATAGTTTTTTGGGAATGCCACAGACGAATGAATCGGGTTGCCTACAAAGCGTGGTCACAACTTCCTAGCTTGCCACAAGGGAAAATTCTGAAAGACAATTATTTAAATACTATTAGTTTATCCAAGCGTAAAAAATTACTGAATATTGAAAAAGTTGTCAATGTTACCTTGTCTTGGGCGAACAGAAGATTGCTTTCTGTCATAATTAGAGCGTAATACAATTTTAGCGAGGTTTCTGCGCCACAACACTTCTTTGCACAGAATGTACAACGGCTGTAAGTAGCCTCCGCTACCAACAGTCAAAAATCTATTTTTTTCAATGCAGCCTGTACGTGAATTACTACTACGCCTTTTAACTGACGAGGCGATCTTTTGTGAAAATGCTCGGCTGAAAAATTCTCCAACAATTGAGGCTGAAGGCGTCATATTAAGAAAAGGATTTTATTCCTGGAAATGTGCCAACAACGCGGGTCCCCAGTATCTGTCGCGATCTCGCGAGCATCTATGAAAGTAGTTCAACTTTTGAAAGCAGTTTGTCCTTTCAAAGAGTTTTATACGAAAGACGTCTTTGCTTTTCTCTCTGAAGTCAGCCCACGGTTTTTAGAGAAAAAAAGTATAAGTCCAACGCGGGACATTTAAAAAGCATTCCCCTTGCTGTTAATTAGCGCCAAGGAATTGTTATAAATGATAGAATTTCAAGTATGACCGCCGATGTGTCAACAGAGGAGTTTTGCAATTCCTAATCCTCGCCCGCCGGCGAGGCGTGACTTCATAAACATTAATTAATCGGACTGAGCTAAATTTCCGAACTGACTTAATACAACAACATACGTTACAAGTGTGGAAAGAATAGTAAATGCCAGAGACAAATTAATGCGTAACACTTTTCCGGCACTGAAAATCACCTCTGTTCTGTCGATTTGTTTCTGAAACATCTCCACTTGGTGTTTAGTGTCTTCCGGAAGATGCGAGTTCAACAGTAAACAGGTAAGTAGGCTCGATGATTTCAGCGCTTCGCCATGAATGCTGGAACATGCCCAACAAGCACACAATATTCGCAGAAAATTACACAACGCGGAAATAAAAAAATCTACTGCTGCAGCAGCTACGGTTAAAATAGAAGAAGAGCGAGTAAACCTAAACTCTGCAAATGTTTTTATGCTAGATAACCCATATGCATTGAGCAGCATGAACCAAAATGCAGAACCTACATCACTGAGATTCTGAACCGCAAATGCTCTATCGATCATTCCACTCATTTCATATAAGCAATAATGTACTTCTTGCAGTCTTCGAATTTTTTCGTTTGGATTTCTTCGGGTAATTTTATTTTTATGACAGACTCTTCGAAATAATTCGACATTTTTAACTGCATCACAATCAGTAAATGTATGCTTCTCTCCTTTGGTGTTTGGAGAATCATTGAGAATATCTAAACATTCAAATGCTGTAGATTGTCCTTTATGCACAGATACAGCACAGTTTAACAGGTAATTTAGCCTTCGATATCTTTCTCGAAGAAGAAGAACGATGACCACAAATTTTAAAGTCACCGAGGTGTTAAAGAAGCAGAACAAATACCAATATAACTGTATGGTATGGCGACCTTCTCCATAAGCACACCACGCAAGAATTAACCCTAAGATTAGAAACAATACACCGAAACGCAACACAACTTTGCTTAAGTATTTCTTCATTGCCCGGTAGTAATCTTCCGGATTCTCAAAGAGTAAACAGTCGATCAAAGGAATCGCTTCGAAGAGACGCCTCAGCTTCCGGCGGTGGACTGCCAGTGCGACCACGAAGCAAACCAGGCAGTGGAACGGTTGCACAAGCAAATGCACCAGAAAAGGCGCAAACGCCTGCCAGTTCCCCGCTGAGGGGATACTGTTTATGAAATCCATGTAGTACATAACAGAAATACCCAAAAACACTATGGCCATTATTGCGGTGTAGACGAACTGACGTTTCAATACACGCAGTTCCTGAGATGCTGGATAGATTCCAGGTAAAGTTCCTGTAAGCCAGATTAACCATGCTACCGGCGAGACTGCTGCATATAGCTCAGTTGGCAGGTGTGTCTTCATTTTACAGTAGTTTTGTTTCTGACCGGACTTTATCGTTACTTTTACGCAAATATCAATATTATGTAGTGGTTTATGTATCAATTGCAGTACAGGGAATGTTAATGGGAAAGCTCACCACGCTTCGGGAAACGCTATTACACAACATTCTCCTCTGATGAACTTCACAAGCTATGTAAAATCGAATATATTTCAGAAACGTCAATCGAAGCTCTGAGCACCAAAATATAATTTTGAAATTTTAGCAATTTGTTCCCTTCCTTGTGAAGGGGAAAATTTTAAATATTGCATCTGACAGGACAATGTATGAAGGAGTTATCGAGTAATTAGAAAAATCCAAGTAATAATTTCCGTGTTTGCTGATATCGCATCTGACAGGACAATGCATGAAGGCGTTATCGAGTAATTAGAAAAATCCAAGTAATAATGTCCGTGTTTGCTAACGGTTTTCTTTGTGCGTCTGTTGTTGCAAGTGCATGTAGGTTATTGTGCACAATTAATTTCAAATAGCTTACTTCGACCAAACAATAGAAAATTAGGGAGAGTCTGCTCTATTCTGATTGGAGAGCGGCAAGTATGAAACAAGGAGTTTTTCAGTATTTGTCGCGAGATCAACCAAGCGGCAAGAAGTTTCCACATGGGGAAACTGATGATGACTTCGTGTTGACGTGGTAATTCTTATTTCCACCAATGCTGACTCTGAAATAAGTTATTTCCTCAAGAAGCGATTGAACTAGTGATAATTAAAAAAAAAAAGTTATTAGGTGCGCGACCTCCATTTTGATTCTTTTCATTCATACCCTTAGCTTCTTCATTTCAAATGCTAAGATTCTCTTTTGTTTGCTTCTGGGCAGAAAATGACATTGCTCCCCAAACGTCTCTCTCCAAACGCCTCATATGGTGTAAAGTGCTCATTGACGTGTGAAATTACTTTATAATTAGACCTTGGATTTTAAGACAAATGCCTATTTTCATTTTTCAAAGTCACTGTGCCTTATCAGCAACTAGGTTCGCTGGTCAGGCTTTCGCCTTGCTTCAGCTCGAACATGGGCTGGCGCTGGAAAGCTGCCTTAAGCCGCAGTCGTGTACCCGCCCCATTGTCCCGGGACGGCCGGGGGTTCCCAGAAGGCCTCCTAAATGCCAATTTAGTACCATTAAGAGATCTTGGAAAATAATTGCATATGTTTACGAATGATGAAAAAGTCGATCTAGTGAAAGCATCTCACACTGCCTAAAATGTCCTAAAACGGCGGTTGAGGCCTATTTGAATATTATTTTATCTAAATGGACCTAAAGCAAGTAATTTTGATGAATTATCATACTTTAAATACGCATTTTTTAAATTTTTCCCTATACGAAATACTGTCTTGAATTTCGCGAAACGTCAATATTCCCTGATCGAATACCCAATTGACTACAGGCCGAAATGTCTCACCCAACACACCGAACATAAACAGCTCTGCAAGTCAATATAAAGAGGACGTTTCACGCTCGTCTCCGATCAGCATGCACTTAGGCAATTGCACCCATACCCGGTGCACCTGAGCTGTTGACAGGTTGAGAATGAAAAGTGTGAAATAATGAATGAAATGAATGTGAATAAAATAATATGCTTACAGTCACTCTCATAATTGTAAAAATACTTTGCTTGACTGAAAAACAAAAAGTGCCTTTCGTGATCATTTTAGATGTCAGAAACATAACTTTTCATGCCTAATGTTTTTTAAAATGTCTGGTTTAATCATTTTATAACCTGAAACGTCCCTTTTCATACCGCAGAGTGCCTAATTTCATAATTATGTTACCTATTTTAGGCGCACACATCATCACTTTTTGTGCCTAAAATTCCGAGATCTATTTATAACCCTGTGATAATACCATACGAGAGGCAATGGTCTGCCATTCAGGCAAGAGACAAACTACCTCATTAAGATATTGTTGAGTATATTTACAGTCGGCAGCAATAGCGCTTTCTTCATTTCAAACTCAAACCTAGGACCTCCCGGTCAGAGGCGCTGCAGTGGCATCAGTTGATGCACCGAGCTACCGCTCCCGGTGATGTTATTAAGAAGCACGTGATCGAAAGATTGCTTGAACAATTTCTGGTAGGTCTAAAAGGAGTTATATGGAACCCAAAAGATTTAGTACGAGCGTAAAAGTTTGCGTGACTACAGTAAATTAATCCTAAAATGTACCCTTCCGTCTACAAGGATATTAACAAACTTCAAAATATTCTGATAGTTTTGATTGAAAGCAGACTGGTGGGAACTGCTGCATTCCAACAGACTGGACTTCAGAAGTTTTTCCCTAGCTATTACGCAGATAGCACGAGCATAGAGTCGGATCGGGAGTTTCATTCACTCACTGCAGGCCAGCCGCCTGTATCCGCTAGGTAACAGTTTGCTCAAGGGGAGCGGCCGGCGGCCACGGCGTCTCAACCGCAGGCGCCTACGCACACAAGCGAGAAGAGCGGAAGTGCTGCGTTTGCAACAAACGCGGTCATATCGCTAAAACGTGTCGGGGTACACGTAAGTGTGCAACCACGAGGCAAAACAGTATAGATAGATAGAAACGTATTCTACAATTGGGCAGATGATGCCCGGTGGCAGAATGCAAAATTGCAATTACAAATAAAATAATAATATATAAAAAATAAATATAAACAAACAAATTGACTTTGTCATTTCTTATATATGCAGATGGCATTTACATTCCTATACTAAACATTAAAATGCATATACACTAACATATAAATGAATAAACTTACATATTACTATACTAAACATTAAAATGCATATACACTAACATAATTGAATAAACTTACATATTACACAAATATACATACATACAAACATATACGCGTGTATACATAGGGAGACGGAGGAGCCCTCACATCACTTCAAATGAAATCACTTCACTTCACTGCATATAACTTTATCTAAATATTAACTGTTCAATACTTTTTACTGTAGACTGCCTCAGGCAAATCGTTCCAATGTACTATAGTCCTGTTTACAAAGGAGAATTTCCCTACGTTCGTTCTTTGTATTCTTGTTCTAATTTTATATTTGTGATCAAATCTATTTAAATAATCTGGTTTATCTAGTCTTCCCCGAATTTCCTGCCATGCGGAGCAACAACATAAGATTTATACTTGAGTAATTTGTAAGCAAGCGGGTCAACTGCCCATTTTGTGTACGTCAATGTCGGGAAACTTGCAAATCGAGACCACAAGGTCGGGAATTAATTTTGGCGGTCATTCTCGAGGGAGGGATGACAATCAATGTGTCGATTCTAGAAATTACAAATATTTTTTTAGTAGACACGGGCGCTGCAATCTCCATAAGACACAGAAGAATATTTCCTTTCAACAGACTGCTGGTAGCTCCTTATGATACTCCCGTAAAGTGCTTCTGACCATAAACTACACATAAGTGGTCAACGTTGTGTTCCATTTGTGATGCATGGGAAAAGCTACGGGAAAAGTGAATTGTGAATTGGGGGGGGGGGAGTGAATTGTGTTTGATTGTGTTGAGCGCTATTGGAGTAATCCTCCGTTACTGTAGATATTTACTATAGATATTTCTGTCTGTCACGTCTCGTCGCGGTCTGTTGTCAAGAGGTAGCATCTCCGCGTACGCGCCACCCACCACGCGCTCCGGCGTCACTACCCAGCGGACAGAATTAGGAAGGAATGAGGATAGCGATATGGTTTAGGACACTTCACAGGGGTTGGACTAGCCCTTGTGAAGCAGCCAAACTCGCTTTGTTGGAACAAATTTCACATGAGATTCGACGGGAACCGAACCCGGATCTCCTTGGTGAAAGGCAAGCGACTTTGCTCTGCGCCAGAGATGGCCATGGGTGTAAAAATTTTGTAGAGTCGCGTTGATGAATTTATTGCCAATATCAGTCCTAATACATTTCACTTGACACTGCGTTTCATTGTCTTGTAATTAATTCCAGCAACCTATCCGCACATTCATGTTTGTGATTCGCAAACTCAGCAAAATACCTGCGACTGTATTGATCAACAATCAACAACAAATATCTGCTCCCTTCCAGTGAATTCACCAGCATGGGACCGCATAAGTCTGCATGCAGTCTCTCTAAAACACGTGAAACAGTTTCAATATCTGCCTCTTTGAATGGTAGTCTTGTAAATTTTCTCTGCAAAAAACTGTCACATGTTTTGTATTCATTCAAAAAATCTTCAATCCCACTGAGTAATTTATTTCTACACATATTTTCGATGTATTTATGATTGACATGACACATTTTTCTGTGCCGCAAGTTTTCAATGTTAGTATTCGACTTGAAACAGATTTCATTAATTTCACTTCCGCCACTAGACTCACTATTAGTATCGCATTCTTTGTCGTCCACATCCATTTCCAGAATGGAATTATTCCCGTCGTCCATTTGCTGTAAGTGAATTGTCAATGGTGTCAAATATTCTAACACCTTGTTCATCAAGCACAATTCTCTTGTCCTTTTTTACAATACTGGAGACTGACAATTAAGTCTGAGTTCAAACATGGTACATGACAACACTTTTTCCAGATCGACTTTGATGAGATTATTTGATTAGTGCACAGATCCAACCACGTTTCCGACGGTGTCCGAACATATTCTTCTTCCTGATTCTACGGTCACAATTTCGATTCGGGCTGACTTTTCATTTCTCAATAAACCATCCGTCGACGTCATGTGCGACGTGCATCCAGAGTCCAATAGCCACGTCATTGTTCTTCCGTTGCTCTACGTGGTGTCTTTTTCCTTTGCTACCATTGCTTGCATCTTTTTCGGGTATTTGATTGAATTGCTCTTTTGATAATTTGAATTTCTTTTTCTCTTTTCTATCCACTTTTCTTACAGCAGTTTTCCGATGTGGCCTAGTTTTCCGCATACAAAGCAATTTATTTTCTTCAATTATTTTACCTTAAATTCTATTGCTTCCTTGTTCCCGTCTGATCGAGCACACTTGTTTTCGTATCTTAATAAACTATCCCTCATTAATTCAAAATCAATGTCCGAATTACGGTATAATGCAGCTGTCACTTCGTTATAGATCTTTGGCAGACTGTCAATGATGTAATGTTCAATCTTCATGCCTCTGTTCAATTTTCACCGCAAGTTCATAAATTTCACTCGATAAGCCTGTTGCCCTTGTTAAAAAACCGTCAAATGTCTCGTTGTCCTGTTTTCCAATTCAGGTTAATTTTGCTTGTAATGAAATTAGCCTTTGTTTATGGATTCCCTCATGTCTTTTCTTCAATGTTTCCCACAAGGTCTTTGCACTAGTTATTCCCCTACATGCTAAAAGTTGTTTTTTTGAGAGAATTAGAATTATCATCCCCATCATCTATTTTTATACTCCTCCGCCATTTCTTTCACTTCTTTCCAGGAATTATCTTCGGTCTTCTTTAGTATACTCTTCATAAGGTTTGGATTTTAAAAGAGCGCTCATTTTTATATTCCACAGACGGTAATTTGTGTTTGTTAATAATTCTATTTTTCCAACAGGCATACTCGTTCCTTCTGCCATGTTTCTTTCTAACGCTCTGCTACCAGTTTGTTGGATAACGAGTTCAGTTTAACAATTTACGGTAATATACTGTATCTCCGATCCAATATAATAGCTTTTCGTGTGTGAATACTCAGTTTTATTTCACTCATTGAATTACAACTTCGTTACTATCAACAACCACTCTTTTGTTTATCTTTGTATATCATATCAACGTGCCACACGAAGCCTATCAAACATGATAGTATATCATTACAAAAGGCATAACCTCACCAGAAAGTAGTACCAGATTTAGATTCGGACCATTGTCCCGTCATCATATCGTTGGGAACACCGACACACTGTTTAGAAAAGAATCCAAAATGTGGTAAAATTAACTGGAATCATTTCCGTGACTTAATAACCAGCAGTTTGACATATCTATATAACATGATATCCATGGAAGACATGGATATTGAATTAAACAAACTCACAAACTGCATACATCAATCATTAAAATACGCGCTTATACCCTCTAATCAGTCACACAGAAAGTCAAATTCAACACTGCCTAAAGAGCTTCTTGAACTAATGAAAACGAAAAGAAGAATCCGACGTATTTGGCATTCCAATGGAAATACAAACAATAAACGTAAATTAAACCACATCTCAAAATTTGTCAAACAAAAAATAGATGATTTTAGATTTTAAACTTTCATAAATTTCTAAGCCAACTTCACCCTAATACCAGACCACTCTGGAAATCAATCAAAAGCATTACAAAAGAACGAACAGAGCTACCAACTTCACAGAATAATGGTAAGATAGCATACCCAGATGCTGAAAAAGCGAAGGCTCTAGCAGAATATTTAGAAAGTGTCTTCACCTCAAACCCCATAGAATATCCTATTTTCAATGCGGAAGTAGTTGAGTACATGTAACTACCTCTGTGCACTGTCCCTACGAAGATAAAATTCATTTCTCCCTCAGAAGTGGCAAATATAATTAAACTTTCCAAAATTAGAAAAACACCAGGGTATGGCAATGTTACAAACAAAGCATCTCTGAGAATAGGATACTATCCGTCGTCATGGAAACGGGCAGTTATACTACCATTCTACAAGCCATGCAAAAACCACAAAATTCCAAGCAATTACAGGCCTATTAGCCTACTCCCTTCTTTAGTTAAAATTTTTGAAAAACTAGTTTTAAATAGACTTCAAGCATACTTAACGAACGTTAATGCAAATCCCAGTACTCTATTTGGTTTTAGAGCGAATAATGCTTGTACTGTACTCCTTTATTATTATTGTTATTATTATTAATATCGTTATTATTATTAATATTGTTGTTATTATTAATGTTAAGTGTTATTATTATTGTAATTATTGTTAATTAACTGCCACCGGGTCATACCCAATTGCAGTTCAAATAAATGTATGTATGTAATGCAATTACCCATCAACTTTTGCAACTAGTCCAGCACATAGTAAACGGTTTTTACGATAAAAAGTACACAATCGCTCTCTTTTTAGATATTTTGCAGGCATTTGACCGAACTTACCACTATGGACTAATGTACAAACTACGAGAAATTGGAACTCTTGATTATCTGCAGAAACTAATTCGAAGCTTTCTTACCGACAGATATTTTGTAGTAAAAATAAATGATATGTCACCGCTTTACCCTATTCTTGCAGGTGTCTCATAAGACTCGGTTCTTTCACCAACACTGTTCTCAATTTTTACAGTAGACCATGCAACCCCACACGAAGCAAGTATAGCTCTTTATGCTGACGATACTGTTATCTTCACTTCACATACCGACATCAACTTAGCCTATGATTACATACAATCATACATTTACCGTTATACGAATTGGACCAAAAAAGGAGAATTAAAATCAATCCCTCAAAATCACAATCCAAAATATTCACACTCAGACGTCCTCCCTTCCCTACACCCTTACAAATAAATAACACCGATGTACCCTGGCTTTCTCACTCTTCGTCAGCCAAATACCTAGGTGTCTTACTGGACAAACGGTTAACTTGAAAACCGCACATTCAATCAATAGCCCATAAAACACGAGCAAAAGTTTTAAAACTCTACCCGTTTATCAATAGAAACTCCAGCCTTAGTATAGAAACTGAGCTGCTCATCTATAATTGATAATAATACCCACAATGACACATGCTTACCCAATATGGCGCAACACAGCACCAACCAACCTATCTATTTTGCAGAAAGTTCAAAACAAATATCTCAGACAAACCTTTAAATCCCCCTGGTTCATTTCAAACCCACTAATACAGCTAGAGCTTCAAATACCTCTCCTCTCAGAATTCATCTCACAAACCTCTCAAAAATATTACTCTCTCCTCCCACCATGTCCCAACACTCCAATATTCAATCCAAAACACCCTTCACGCACTAGATCCAGATTCCCCAAAGACCTCTTTCGTCCTCCCGAATGCATAAATATCATTCGCCACAATTTCCCACAAAACACACCCCTCCACTTCTAAACAATAAATGCAAACTCCCTTAGTCAAGTTATACAAATATGAAATTTTAAAAATAGTGAAGGGTTATACCGAGACCCGTATTTGCCTGAGGATAATAGTATATGATTACCAACAGACATTACGAGTAATGATATTCCTGAATGATGGTATTCCTGAAGCTATTAAATACACCACTAATTAATAGTTTAATGTTCCAGCTCAGTGCATCAACTGATGTCACTGCAGCGCCTCTGACCGGGAGGTCCTAGGTTCGAGTCCTGACGGCGGTAGGATTTTTTGGCACTAGCTTTTCAGCTAGGTCGTATTCCGTCGCTGTCTGGAGGAGAATTCTAACGGCCGGCTGCTCTGATCGGTAGTTTTCCGTGGTTTCTCCGATCAACACAAGGCGAATTCCGGAGCAGTGCCCTATCCAACGGGCCACGGACCGCGCGCGATCTTTCCTTCCTCTTCCTTGTCCTATCCTCTCCCCTTACACACACACTTACACTGACATGCACTACACCACCACATATTCCGGGAGACTGGTCGGGAGCTTAGAGCTTGTCCCGGCTGGGGCGGTGCCCCGTTGGTGGGATAGTCCTGGTTAGGGGAAAGCCCCACTAGCCGACGGTAGGTTGGCGCTGGATCTCGCCATCCAGCGAGGGAAGATCACCGCCATCTCCCGAAAAAACATGCACTACACTAACGGGACTACTGACCAAAGCAGTTGACGTGCCCGGAAACACGAAAAAATCAATCAATCAAGTTTAATGCTCCCTCTGGGAAATTGATTGTACATGTCGAATTACACGCATTCGTACGCCAAACTATTAATGATAACTATTAATATATTCGAAATTATTCTAAGCTACAAAATTTGATTTGCTTCTTTCCAAATATTCCTGGTTATCTTTAGAATTCCAATTTAAATCTAGAGGCTGTAAGAGGCTAGGGAATTCTTGTCAGAGACCTTGATATCCGACTCAATCACAGCAATTCACAAGTGACACAATCGGTTGCGGGAGAGATAAGGCGGTGGACTTTCCGCCGCGTCTTCGCACGCGGTGCGCTAGGAGGGGGAGGGGGAGGGTAGGGAGGGTTTAAAAGCGGGAGGGCGCGCGGAAGGCGCACCGTTGCCGAGATGCGTGTGCTGCTTCTGTTGGTCGTCGCGTGCCTGGCGGCTCTGGCCGCGGGCCACCCCTCCCTCGAGGGCTACCGCGTCTTCCGCCTGCACCCCGCCACTCCCGCGCAGGTACCACGCGTTGCGTTCTAACTTGCTTACGTAGGAAAGCGACAGTAGTGTGATGCTGCAGTGGAAAAACACTATTTCGCGCCATAAATACTCGTGTTGTGGGACCCTGGAAAATGTTGTGATTTTTTGTAGTAAGATACTTCCTCCAACATGTCATGTAGTCAGAATCTACATTTTGGGATGCTTGATACAAAAAAATGATTTATGGCAAAGCTCTCTATCAGCCTGTCTATTAGATTGTCTGGCTGTTTCTGACTGTTCGTCTGCCCAACTGGTTTTTGTCTGCCCAACTGGTTTTTCGCCTGCCCAACTGATCTTTCGTTTACCCAACTGATTTTTGTCCATCCATCTTGTCTACCGTCAGTCCGTCTTTCCATCCGTCCGATTTTCCGTCTTTACGTCCTTTTTTCGCCCTCCTGTTTTTCCGTCGGTCCCCCTCCGTCATTTCGTCTGTCCGTCCGTCTTTCCACCCGTCCGTCCGTCCGTCCGTCTTTCCCCCCGTCCGTGTCTGTCTTTCCACCCGTCGTCCGTCCGTCTTTCCAACTGTCCGTCCGTCCGTCCGTCCGTCCGTCCGTCCGTCCGTCTTTCCTCCCGTCCGTTCGTCTGTCTTTTCCCCCGTCCGTCCGTCCGTCTTTCCACCGTCCGTCCGTTGTCTTTCCCCGCCCGTCCGCTTTCCGCGTCCGTCCGCCCGTCTTTCCTCCCGTCCGTCCGCCCGTCTTTCCCCCCGTCCGTCCGTCCTGGGGCGCGGAGCTGGCATGGAAGAGCGAGGTTGCAGCGGCTGTTCGCTCTGTGCGCAGGTGGAGTGGGTGCGCGGCGCGCGGCGCGACCCGGCGCTGGACTTCTGGTCGCACACCGACGTCATGGTGGGCCCCGAGCGCCAGGAGGCCTTCCTGGACCAGCTGCGCCGCGAGGGCGTCCAGTGGGAGACGCTCGTCAGCGACGTCCAGATGTGAGTTGCCCTCCGCACAACCCGGCCGGGGAAAATTGCTTTGCTTTGTTGGAATTTAGTTTAGTTTTTCTTTCCATTCGCGATTTTTACTAGCTTACACCAAGAAAGGAGGGTTACGGTACTCAGCGTGGGCTTACCGAACGCTTTATTTCACTATTTTACACAAAGAACATGTAAAACTGTTTGAGAAGGGGAGAAGAACACACAGTGCTCGATTTCTTCAGCTCCGGAATCCCTATCCCCATTCTTTTACTAGTACTATTCTAATTTGAATTGTGAATAACATAACTCAGATAAATGTGGTTCAGGTCATCAATTGATGCCACTGCAGGGCCTCTGAGCGGGAGGTCCTAAGGATCGAGTACCGACGTTGGCAAGATTTCGTCATTAGCTAGATAGTTTCCAGACCATGCACTGCTTTCAAGAGAATTCTAGTGGCCTGCTGGTTCTACGGGCCATGGACCTCGCGCGATCTTTCCTTCTTCTTTGTACTATCATCTTCACTTTCTTACCAACACTAACACTTATATGTATTACACTGTCACATATGCTGGGAGATCAGTCGGGAGCCGGGGTGACGCCAAGCTGATGAGGCATACCTGGTTAGGGAAAACTTCGCAAGCCGGCGTATCTGCGCGCCGCATCTCGCCATCCATCGGGGAAACCGCCACCTCCCGCGATACATCCACTACACTTACGAAACTAATGACCAAGCCGATGACTGTCTATCCGTCCGTGCGTCCGTCCGTCTGTAAGTCCGTCGATTTTTTTCAAAATTGAAGAAACCCGTGTTCATCTGGTTATAGTTGACGCTTTGAAATTTGGAAAAACATTTTTTAAAATTTGGGGGTACTTTACATGAAGCCCCACGGACATTTTCAAATTTTTTTCGAAACCTGCTCCAAATTTTTCTTTAAATTTCTTGTAAGAGTAGAGTAAAATACGCTCATAAAGGTGGCATAGGTCACAGTTTCACGGTTAACTCTGAATTATCGAAAATTTCAAAAGTTGGAGTTTTTAGGCGTCTTCCTACAACTATACAATTGAAGACAAATTTTTTCTTTAAATGAAATTTGTTGCCCATAAATAGTTCTTTCGTAAAGATCATGTAGATTTGTTTGAAAATTTTAGGAAGTTTCGTACAATAGTGCATTCAATATTTGCAATTTTAAAAAATAACAAAACAAAATTGTCTTAAAAATAGTTCCAAGTGTTTTCTTTAAATTTTTGTTTGGGGTATTGCTAAATGTACTCTATTAGATGACAAAAACGCCATTTTCCCCTATTCTTTAGATTTTACGAAAATACAAAAATACAATTTTTTGACAAGACTCATTTCGTTAATATTTACATTACCGGCAATTTATTCGCATTATTGCATTTACATGTGCTTGAAATAATCTCATAAAATTTCTCGAAAATTCGAGCTTAAATTACTGCATTTTCAGAAACGTTCAAACACCATTTTCACAAAAACGACTCCAATTTTTTCTTCAAACTTCTCGTTCGGATATTGTTAATTGCATCGTTTAAGATAGCCTCAATTTAATTTTGCGTATTTTTTTTTTTGTTTTTCAAAAATTACAAAAAAATGTGTTTTTTAAAGCAATTTGTATACATTATTTCATTTGTGAATTAAAAAAAAATTTTAAAACTCAATAGTTTTCTTTAAAAATGCTTCAAATTTCGCATTTACATTAAATCTTAAACGCCATTTTTATAAAAACGGCTCCAAATTGTTCAACGAAAATGTCCATATAGGACGTATTTTACTGTTTTGAGAGTACTAGAAACACTAGTTGCACTGGGGATCATCATCTTCATTTTGCTGTTCGTATTCCAGTTGTCTCCATGTTGTCCTCTCTTGGGCTAGTCTCGTCCAGATGTGATCCGCTGCTTTGCTTAGCTCGTCTGCCCATCTTCTCCTGTCTCCCTTGGTTCCTCTTGTGAACCCTATCAAATATTTGCGGGTGTCTCTCTACATTATTGTATTTTTCCCGTACTATTTTTAGTGTGAGTCAGATCTGCTTCACTGGGGAGACAGAACAGGGCGGGACGGAGAGGAGGTAACGGGAGGTACGAAACCTACGACTTCACGGAGAGGAGGTAAGGTGGATCTGAGAATTTGGTGCGGTGCGGGGCGGGGTGAGATGGGGTGGGCAGGGTGGGGATGGACCCATTAAGGCTAAATGCACCGAAAAATACTTACAGGAAAAATCAATAGATCGCAGCACTATCATACGGAATTTACTAGATCGATAACGTCTGAACAAATTGTCCGATTTTCGATGCGTAAACGACATTGGACTCCTTTTTAAAATAGAATTCACGCTACGATGCCGTTTTTTCAAAAAAGATTTCCAAAAAAATTTTGAAAACGTTTTCTCATAGTTCCGGGAAGAAATTAAAAAAATGTGGGCTTATAGCGCGATGGCGACGTGCTTCCTGAATCCAACGCCGTGTCAATCATGCTAATCGCATGAATAGGAGCGGCGTAAAGTGAAATTTCGGAAAATATACCTGATTTCCCTCCCCCCACTCCCCCTTCCCCCTGCGTCACCCGACCCGCCTGGGCCCTCCATCGACGCCGCCGAACGGCCAACCGCCTGCGGCACGGGAGGCCGAACTTTCAGACAGGCAAGCTGGGCAGTCAGTCCCTTTCAGTCTCAATATATTTTTCTTCACGTGTCAAACTAGAGATGCTGTAACACAGCCAAACGCTCTCGTATCATCTGTAATAGTCGTATAAAACTATATATCTTGTCCACATATTTCCGTCTTCCTTCGAATACCATCAAACAATTATTTGAGGCGGTACTCAAAATATCGATTCCGATTTGGAAACTGATTTCAAAAAGAAAATTGAACTAATTGTGTAGATATCACCAATATTCCATGTCCTAACATCTAATTTTACATACATTTTACTTCTAAGATCTTCCGTTATCATTCCACTACCACAAAGAATGAGCCGAAATTACGCATGAGCTCTTTTATCCTGCGACTCGATTTTTGATCTCAAAACGGCCTTTGTCTCCTTGATAGACTTCACCTGATGAATCTGTTTTCCCAAGTAAAATTTTAAAACAGTTTTCGTACTTTCGGACAAAATTGAAGAAGTGGTAAAATAGCGCGCAGGCGAGATGCATCCTGAATCCAACACTGTAACAAACATTAAAATATAATATTAAGAATCGTGACATGTCCCAGCTTACTTAGTATGTTATATTGATATAAAATGATTCTGTTATATTTGTATACTCTTGAAGATTGGAATAAGTAATTCCCGGCGCGTCATTTTGATACAAACTACGTAAATGATAATGTAAAAGGATGTAGTGTAAATCATTGTATTGTGACACATATATATGTATTTTTTAATGCATTAAATTGTCACGAAAACAATACAACTTTAACCCTTAGACAGGAACACCACACTAGAAGAGGAATATCCGTCTATGAGGGGGATAAATTATGTTTTGTTATATAGTTATTAATTGGGCAACTTTTATATTTCTACATTAAGATACCATTTTTCTAAACATCGTACACGCTTATCAGTAACATTTAATCGGGTTGCAATTCAATTTATAAGATTTATATACTACTAGTAAAACGTAGCATGCCAGTCACTGATAAACCTCATATTAGGGAATCAGAATGCAAACGTATTAAATCGGCGATCCTCATCTAGGTGTCGAGAATAGGGATGCAACATTGATGTTGATATTTTGAAAACATTGATTTTGTATAGACACATGAACATATTTCGTAAAAAAATTAAACATTTATGAAACCTGATGTTTATTATCGATGTGCTTGATGAGTTGTTAAAAAAAACCGATAATCACAATTTTATAAAAAAGTTAAAATATGAAATAATATTGCATTATTCCACTGTCAATACATGTGTTCGAATAAAGCGAACGGTGATTGTAACATCCTCATCCAGTAGACTATCTTCAGCCCAAGAAATGACCCCATTTTTCTGGCATTTCCTACGTATGTCCTACCGTACGCAGAGAGGCGGCAAACGCAAGCACTCTAGGTGTAAGGTCTCTCGCCCACCTTCCTGTACCCATTTGAGGAAGCTGTGACTCCATAAGATGACCCTGGGCGATAGTTTTCAGGCTTAGTTTCGCCGTTATTCTTTTTACTTTCTTTTGCCGTTTTGTCTAAATCGTAATTATAAATTAACAATCACGGCCACTGTCAAAACAAAATCTTCCGCACGAACTTGGTCGATGTTTCTAAACCAGGTTTTTGAAAGATGTTTTAATTTTGAACATTGATATTTGCATTCGTATTACTTGAGCATCATTCCTTCGCTTTTCTTACTATCCGAAACTGGGAGGGGACGCGCCTATAATTCAGCGAGTTCTTCCCTAATAATGGCAGAATGTATGCATGAAAGACTGAGGGTATCAAACACACTGTTCAGTGCTATAATGTCTATTTGTCGGCTCCAGTCCCGGTCAAGCAGCGGCTGTAAGCATCTCTCCTTTTATCTGCAGGTCCCAATTCTTCGCGGGGTCTCAACGCGCAGAGAAATAGTACTAGAACATAGATCGCAAGCCATCCCTTGTTGGACCTATCTGGATATACACAGCAATAGGATGCTAGCAATTTCTTCATTGCTCACTCGGACTCAAACTGCCTTTTTCCTTTTGTTTGTGATATTTTGTATTAGTCATATCAATTATGCCACTTACACCCTTTTCTTCCGCTTCATTCTATCATTCCAAGCATAATATCCTTTTCTAGGGATTTTGTTCTATTCATAGTATGTCCAAAATATTTTATTTTCCATTTTTTGGCTTTGGCTTTTAGAGAAAGTTCTGTTTTCTTTTCAAAATTTCGGCATTTATCTTTTTACCCTCCCATTGTACGTTTAATATTTTCTTCCGTGTCCATACTTCAAAAGCATCTTCCTTTTTTCGGCCTATCTCAATGTTCAGCTTTTACACCCACACAACAGGATTAGAAATACCATTTTCTCGATTATTTGGATTTTAGTCTTACGCAGGGCTTGATTTCTGACGGAACGGCGTTCCTGTATCTCGCTGATTCATTCTCGCTATTACATTATATTATAAATATATAATTATTTCTCTTAAATTAATAAATCATTTTGAGCGCGATCCGGGACCTAAAATTTTAGAAATCAATCACTTGATATGCCTGCATATTTTATGAATTTGTGTAATTTCCTTTCCGCTGCTTTTTCTAAAATTATTCCTCTCTTTAGTTTTTCTGTACAGTATCCAGAATGTGTTATTGTAATTCATAAGTATTTAACTTCGCCCGCCATGTATATCACTTCTCCGTTGATGTTCAGGCTTCCTTTTTACCAGTTTACATAAATGTTGTTTTCTTTAAATGTAAGTTCATAGAATATTTAAATTTTATATTAATAATATATTTAGCTATCATTATTACATAATTCAGAATTAAGTACAAATAAAACATCTGCATAATTTTGATGACATAACATTTTTGCGTTTTCTCGAAAAGGAGTAAAGTGGACATGTCACGTTTTGAATGTTTGCTCCTCATTTCGCGCTCCTTTCTATCCAAGCCCAGCGCCGCCAGGGCACGCGCTCAAGTGTAGTCACCCCTCTGAGCTGGAAGCAGGGTCGCACCTCTGCCACACTGCTGTTCTGATAGCGTGACTTTTCTGACCTCTGCAGACATCTCGCCGCGTTCTTCGGCGGGCTGCGTGTTACACTAGGGCAATTCGATATGCCCAAGCGTAGGAATAGGGTGGTGAGTAGTTTTCAGTGGGCGAGAACATTGTGCAATGACGAAGTGGAGATTATATTTACTCTATAAGAATTAGTGGAATCATTCGCGTTTCCTTAATTATTAGCGACCGAGTGTGTGTGTGTGTGTGTGTGTGTGTGTGTATGTGTATGTATATGTGTATATATATATATATATGTATATATATATAAACAAAATTATAAATTAAACAATTAATAACAATTATGAAAGTATATTTGATTAATAAAAATTTTGTGAGATATTATTAACTAAAGTAACTTATTTTCTCAAGATGTATGAATGGGAAGCTATTGTTTTTCATTGAAAATACCGGTATAACGTTTATTGACGTCCATACCGGTAAAGACGTCCAATAGAGGTATTTACTAGTATATAACAATAAAGGTATTTGAGAAAGGTATGAAAAAATACCGGTATTTTTACCGGTATTCAATACCTTTTCGGTCGCTGTTCACTAGCAGCATCAAAGAAAAACAAACTATCCTTGTTATCTTCTCTTTCATTTGTATTTACAGTATTTTAAGTATTTCTTTTTTAAAAACATCTATTTTATGTATTTAAATATATCTTCAAAAGACATGCTCAAAAACTCAAAAATAGAGTTTTAAATACAAAAATATATATTTCAAAGACAAGTATGTAAATATTGCTCAACCCTATTTATAAACTAGTATGTGCGATCAGCACTGTACTAATCTCAGTTCCCAGCTTGAGCGTAGTACTAATACATATGCCACGAGTAAGTCCGGAAAAATTTGTAGAATGAAATTGCAAAATATGGACATAAATATATAAGGAAAACGCTAAATAAACGAATATGCAAAATCAGATTTTCCTGCAATATGTAACATCAAATTTCATTAGAAGTAATTTAGTAAAATTACACTGTGTAAGTATCCTTACAATACAATTTCAAATAAAAGCTAGCGATGATACGACATCACACACTTTTGGCATTATTTCTAAATTTGCAATTTTCGAAAATTGATAGAGTTCAACGAAAATGGTAATTCTTTTAAGCGTCCCTTCTATCCATGGAAAAAAATTGTTGTGATTTTTGAGATTTTTTAATATATACATCAATTTCATTCTTAAATTACTCTAAAACTACGCGGTTTTGCAATAAACTTACATGACCTTTGCAATCTTCGAAAATACGGCGGTGTGGGCGAAAATGAGACCACCATCATAATTTGTATCGTCTTTAAACAAAAATTTGGAGCTATTTTTGAGAAAAAGTTACTATTGTTTTAATTGCCTATACTTCGCCCCAAATTGCACGAAAACTACTCAAATGTTTCATGAAAAAATATATCATCAATATTATAGTTGAAGGAAGACGCCCCCAAAAATTGCACGTTAGCAATTTTCTAAACATAAGTGATGTCAACAAACACCATAAATCACATTTCTCTTGCGTTCTGTACGTAACACGAGGACAAAATTTAATCAAATAATTTGGTGACGGTTTAAGAAGATTTCGAAAATGATTTTGAGGCTTAATGTAAAGGACCTCAAAAATCAAAATATCCGTTTGAAACTCCCAAAGGATCGAGTTCTTTCAGGTAGATTCGGGAAAATCAATTTTGGAGAAAATTGGCAGAGCGGTTTGGGCGTTAGCGTTGACCATAAACGGACAGACATGTTTTGGTGTCAATCGATTTTTAGGTATCAAGGACATATGTATTGTATTTCTTCGCTAGACCACGAGTTAGAAGAAGTAATGTAATATTTAGCAAGAGGATTTATCTACTTTTACTTTACCAGGGCCCGACAATAAGAGTTTTCCGGTATCCGATTACATAATTTGTCGGAAAGTAGTTTTAACATTAACAAAAAGAAAACAATTTTAAAATTTAGCTTCCGCGATTTTACTTGGGAAAACAGATTCATCAGGTGAAGTCTATCAAGGAGACAAAGGCCGTTTTGAGATCAAAAATCGAGTCGCAGGATAAAAGAGCTCATGCGTAATTTCGGCTCATTCTTTGTGGTAGTGGAATGATAACGGAAGATCTTAGAAGTAAAATGTATGTAAAATTAGATGTTAGGACATGGAATATTGGTGATATCTACACAATTAGTTCAATTTTCTTTTTGAAATCAGTTTCCAAATCGGAATCGATATTTTGAGTACCGCCTCAAATAATTGTTTGATGGTATTCGAAGGAAGACGGAAATATGTGGACAAGATATATAGTTTTATACGACTATTACAGATGATACGAGAGCGTTTGGCTGTGTTACAGCATCTCTAGTTTGACACGTGAAGAAAAATATATTGAGACTGAAAGGGACTGACTGCCCAGCTTGCCTGTCTGAAAGTTCGGCCTCCCGTGCCGCAGGCGGTTCGTTCGGCGGCGTCGATGGAGGGCCCAGGCGGGTCGGGTGACGCAGGGGGAAGGGGGAGTGGGGGGAGGGAAATCAGGTATATTTTCCGAAATTTCACTTTACGCCGCTCCTATTCATCCGATTTGCATGATTGACACGGCGTTGGATTCAGGAAGCACGTCGCCATCGCGCTATAAGCCCACATTTTTTTAATTTCTTCCCGGAACTATGAGAAAACGTTTTCAAAATTTTTTTGGAAATCTTTTTTGAAAAAACGGCATCGTAGCGTGAATTCTATTTTAAAAAGGAGTCCAATGTCGTTTACACATTGAAAATCGGACAATTTGTTCAGACGTTATCGGCCTAGTAAATTTTGCTTATTTTGGTGCTGCCACGTGGTGGCGACAAATGGAACTAGTGTCGGTACATTTAGCCTTAACGTGAGTATTTATCCCGAGCCACCCGGGTTTTTGAGTTAATATTCGTAAAAAAAATTAACATCCGTGCTTCTAATTTGCCAGATAACCTTAATCTATATACTTTTCTCTTTGTACCCCTCACGTATAATTTTCTTATTGGAATTCACTTGCAGAAAATAGGGTCAATGTTGAATACATGAGGCAATATATTTTGTTTCTTTATAATAATCTTCAGCAATGCGACTTAGACGATTCCGAAACAAAGAGTTTTGGCAAATGATTATCACGTGGAGTCAGGTGACAGTATCTTATCGTGCGATCATTATCTATTTTTAATTCACAAATGCTTTGAGCGCCTCTTATTGACTACAATATCTTCAGATATCACCACTTGAAATCCCATTCACTTTTAATAATTTTCAATGACATATAATTATATTTTAAAGATACCTTTTGTGACTTTTCACTTTTTTTGGTGGGAGGTTTCCTTTATCACCGGGTCTGCTTTTTTCAAACGAAGAGCTTTTAAAGATCTATGCACGTACATTATGAAATAAACTATAAATTGCACACATGATGATCCTAACTTAAAGTTCTTAATAATGTAAATAATATTTTATAAATAAAGGATTTCTACGAAATAAGGAAGCTCTACAATGATAAATTAATGATCAACAAAATCGTCAAAAATAAATTTGATCTCAGATTTGATATACTATCTGATACTTGAAACGCTCTGAAGTAGCATACAACGAAATCACTATGAAACAAGCAACATCATCTCAATTTCTATGCACGTGTCTTTGCAGTTGATCTCCACAAGTTTTCTTGCGTTTCGTCACGTTAAGTTTGGAGTAGGGAGGCCGTATTCTAAAGGGGAAAAGGAATCGGTTTACCTTCTTCCACATTTAGTGTCACTGCGAATATTCAGTGGCAATTTCTCAGACAATAGAACGAAATCCTTTAGGATATTACCAAGTTGCACATTAATGTAAATCGTTCATTTCACTGTAACTAAGTGATGCCTTTATATAAAATATTTGCAACATTAAAAATTCACGCCCACTAACACTTCCTGGCACTATCGATTTTATACGTAATCGCCGTAGACTTAAACAAGTCACTAGGTTTAACCTGTTCTGCATAAAAAAGGAGTTACACTATTCAACAATTAATTTGGTAGAATTTCTGGTCGTCGGAAAAAATACGAAGTTCTCGCTGTATTCAAGCCAACTCATTCTCACGAAATATAATATGATTGACTGCAATGACACTACCTCAGAGGCTATAATTCATATAATTATAAGTGGATACGCTCTATAATTTCCTATATAATACGTAGAAAAGATTGAACAAAGGCATTATAATGTTTTTGAGAACTAATTTCACTTTTCCCCATAACACGTCATAAGCAGTTTTTAACTTTTTTTGACGTAAAATAAATAAATAAATAAAACTTCCAAAGTTTGTTGATGGAGACAATTCAAATAAATGAGACCTTTCAAAACAGTGCGACTGTGAAGTAATCTTTTCCATTAAATATTATTTTAGCGAACACGTTGTCATAGAGTGAGTAGGAATTTCTTTGACCCAATAAGAATAAAATCGGGGCGGCGGTGAAGATTCTAATTGTTTATTGCAGTGAATTTTTTACTTGATTTATAATTAAAAGAGTATTTGTTATTTAATTTTTAACTCACATATAATATTCTGTTTTTAAATTTAACGGTTCTGATAAAAATAAATAACATCAACATATATTTTATCGTATTGGGGATCAGCAGCCAATGATATATTTATAAAAGAATATAGTTACATACACACCATTGCGCTTAGTACCCATTTAATTCGTAAGCTGTCTTAATTGTATAATTACACACTTTGTAATTGTACAATTTACGCAAGATCTACTATAAACATAATACATTCCGCTTATGTTCACTACATTTTATAAAGTACATCAGACAGACACAATATCCAATACACAATTTCCACACTACATTCATCCACACACCACGTGCATCCAACCACATTCATTATCATGTATTTACACAATTGGCGTGACGATCCTACACTCCCACATAATCGTATGTGAACAATTGTAATATGCCATGTTCAAACACATATTTCATGTTCGTAGTTGTCCAAACCTTTTTCATTTATTTTTAGGGCCTTGCTTACACCCCCGCGCACTGGGGCGCTCCGTTTACACGCGCGTACCCCAGACGCCGTTCTTACCCCTCAAACAACTTTATAGACACCCTGCTCAAGAACAACACAAAGTGCCGTCGTATAACACTGTAATAAATCAAATAATTTAACAAAAGATCTTCATGAATACTGCAATAACATTATTATATACACAGTACAGGTTTTTAGATACCAACAATATCAAAAAAGTTGCTGTCCCATAATGCAACACGTTAAGTGCTAATATTTAATGGCGGGCGATCTCTTCCTTGCAGCCTTGCTGTCCCATGACGTCAATTGTGCTGAAAGCAATGAGGTAGTACAATCAATAAGGCTGAATAATGCAATCAAATATTTGCGAATTTCCAACAACACCGAAACAGTTCATTGTTTTTATATTTTCCCGAGTTCCTGGGTATCTCAAAAAACCGCAGATGCCTCTGAATGGGCCGGTGGCTGCATATTTTTCTTTCAACTTCTGGGCGCATGAGAAATTAGAAACACGGATGCCAATGGCAGATCCAGACAAAATTTTGAAGAAATAGGGTACAAAATTTTTGAATAGAAAGTGGAAGGGCTGTGAAAAGGGAATTGGAGACTATGGATAAATTTAATTTACAACGAGAAACCAATAATTTTGCACATTCTCTTTTAAATATTTCAGATCATTCAATATGTTTATTGCCTGTTCACTATCAATTTGGGGTGAACACAGTATACACAAACAATAAAAAGCATTCACTTCATCGCATTCACAAAGACAATGAGCTTGTAAATAAAGTTTTTCTATAAAGAACCTTTTAAAAGGGCGACTACATCTTTTCTTTGTGTGAACAAAGTCCAGTCACATGTCGTCACAATCGGTTGAAGTGGTCCCATTATCTTTATGCACACTCGTGTATCATATTCAAGATCTGCTGACCTTAAATACTTGACAATACTCGAACACGTAATTAAATAACACGTCGCCACGAGCACACAAAGATAGATACGAACAGAACATGAGCACCATACACAACCAAATAAAACAGGTGCAAGCAAGAATATCAAACAGAACAGCGAACATGCAAGCCAAATGCTAGCGAACATTGAATATACAATAAAGTCATGGTGGAAGAAACATTCTTCCACCATGACTTCAAAACCTCATTAGTAGGGAGCTCTGGACATCCTGTAAGAAAACATTTCCCAAGAAAATCACCAATCCCGACCCGAATTTGCCAACCCCATATTGCAATTTTCACAATTTCAAAGCATTGATCTTACGGGACAACCATATTTGGTTATTCTGTACTAGGCCACAGTCCTGGAACGCGCCTAGACAGTGAGAATAAAGGAATGGGAATATGAAGTCCCGGGCCTTTTGAAATGTGAACAAACCGGGAATGAACATGGCAAATATCTACGTTAATAACCTAATCTAAGAGTGCTCACGTAAATTGTAAAAGTAAAAAATAAAATAATAATAATAATAATAATAATAATAATAATGACAATAATATCTCGTAAAACACGAGTGTTAATATTTATTTACGACACAAGTATTGTAGTACACGTTATTACAACACGGGATGGAGTACTCTACAAAAGGAGTCACGAAGGTTAAGCGAATTCGAGACTCGCGGGTTCATGGTTGGGTGACCGGCCAGGAACCCCGGGATCTAACGGCGTCGAGCCCCTGGCCGAAGGGATAAAAGGCACTGACTGACTGCGACGGAACGAGACTTGACAAATATAGTAATTAATCGAGGATTACTCCAGTAATAAAAAGCACATTAATGGAGGATTACTCCCCAGTGCAAAGCGCTCAACGCCCCTTAAGGGGGCTTGGAGACGCGTTGCGTCAAGGTGTAGACGCAAATGTTTTTTTTTTTAGGAAAGGCAAGACGGGAATGTAAATTCATTATCTGTGCACGACGTCTAGAATTCAGTGGGAAATATAGTTATTCAAATTATCGTTTCCATGTTGTCGTGGCAGGAAGTATTATACTTTGACAAAGGACATCATGGATAAGAGCCCAAAATGTATTGCTTATTTATCCTTAAAAATAGATTTTATTATATGGGAGCGTTTTTTTAAATTCAAAATTCAAGTAGTATATGACTTAGTGTCGAGAATCACAGAATTTTGAAAAGGTGCATAGAATTCACTTCACCCCACAGCACGTCATACACAGTTTTTTTGTTAACACAATGAAAATTTACAATCTATTTCAATTCGAAATAATAAGTAAATATGATAATTCAAAATAAAATGATCAATGAAACAATAAATTACGGAAAAGTCCCTCATTGGTACTTTCCAGGATCAATATACAAAGACTATAACATAAAAGAGAAAAACATATTAGAATAATAAGAACACAAAACGGAGAATAATTTTTGTTTTGTGTATGTCAATGTCAAATACTAAAGCGGTAAGGAAGTTGCAAAGAGGAGGTTCTATTGAGGCGAGATATTTCTTGGCTATTGTCTGAAAGGTTTAGGGCTAGATGGTTTGGATGGCTTTCCAGGCGTTTATTGTAGTTTAGGCTAATTTCTTGTATCTTCTCTTGAATTATTTGAATATTGAGGTCTCGATGGAGTGCTGCATTAGACATGCACCAAGGTGCTGATAAGATGACTCTTTAACATTTTTGACTGGAATCTTTGAAGAATTGATAAGTTCGTTCTTATCAATTCTTCAAAGATTCCAGTCCAAAATTTTAAGAGTCATCTCATCAGCACCTTTTTAACGGTTTTTTGACGTTAAGTAAATAACTAAACCCCCGTTCGCAGGACCATCGACGCGGAGCGCATGCGCCAGCTGCAGGCGCCGCGCGACGGCATGGGTCGCGCCATCTCCTTCACCAAGTACAACCGCTACGAGGAGATCCAGGCCTACCTGCAGGAGCTGGCCGCGGCCTACCCCGACGTCGTCTCCGTCGGCAGCATCGGCACCTCCTCCGAGGGCAGGGCCGTCCCGCTCATCAAGATCTCCACCGGAGGTAAAGTCTTCTTGGAGCACTTGCCACTGCCAAAGGGGGAAATAATAAAGCCTATGCACCTTCCAAAATATATAATTTTTTCTGGAAAAAATTTGAAATATCAAGGTTTCAAAAATAGTATGCTTTTGTTTAAAAGTACAGGATGAAACAAAACTCCTTTCCTCCACAAGTCGTCTAAGCTACACGGTTTAAAACGAGTTTACCTAAAAATCTGTTCCTTAGTAGTGAGATTTATTACATCTATTTAATAAAAAGACCAAACGTACGTTAAATATTCTCCCATGCTTCAATTAGTATCTTTTCCCTGACGATTTAGAACTTATTAGACGAGAAATGTACATGAATTTTAAGAGGACAAGAGAACAGTTTATGAGTTTTATAATAATAATAATAATAATAATAATAATAATAATAATAATAATAATAATAATAATATAAAAATGAGACGTTCACGTCGTGGAAGTAATTATAACTGACATTGTGAGCAAAAATATTATTGGTTTCTATAAAACAGAGAAAGTAATTCTTTTCATTCCGAGTGGATTCAAGAGCTGACAACAAATGCCGGTGGTAACTGCCTCCCACATTACAGCATACATCGCGCGTTTCGTGTAAATAGAGACTGTATTTCCCTCACAAATATAACGCAGCGTTATTTGCTCTCGAACTTCTTAAATATGCAGCAATACATGCAAATACGTTGCAGAAAACTCTTGCGCCTTACGTATATAGATGATAAAGTTTTGTCTGCTCTCTGACATGGTATATTCTTCAATGAGCGCATAATTATGGCTATTATTCACGAGTTGATGTTTACGACATTAGCGACGTAGGAGCGAGTGTCGTAATTTCTACTAGTGAATAATAGCCATTATGAGCGAGCAGAAGACTATACTTTCTCTATGACCTTGAAATATTCAGAAAAGATTTTGATCAAATTTTGTTCTATTTGAAACGCAAGAACAAGAATTACCTACACCAAACAGTATTGTAATATAAAACACATAATAAGTTTGAAATAATTGTAATTGTAATAATAATTATATTTGTAGCGTTGTCGAATTCGTCATTTCCTGAACTACAAATTTCATCGCAACTGTCGCAGGCTTCAATATAAATTTTTCTGTTGAATGATCAATGCGAAATATATATGATAAATAACGAGAAATATAAGTACATGTTACGCACATGAAACTGCAAAATCATTCACTTGTCAATCACGGTTCAGAAGAAACGCGAATTGCAAAGAGAATACAATTCTGCCTGTGGATTCCAAAAATTCTAGGAATGTGATTAGTCAACAGGCCGTGAATTTCGAACTGGAATCCACGGAGTCTGTAATCTGTCATTCGACGATTAAACATAAAGCAGAAGTACGTATATTATTAAATGGTCGTAGAGAAAGGATATTCTTATGGAAAAATAACTGTGTTCACTACACAAGTCCGTTGGGCTCAAGAAGCGAGTTTATATTTCTCAGTCGTCAAGTTAAGGTCGCAGTCTGTCGAAACAGCCTTCGGCAATTAGATGGTGGGGTTTTTTCTCTTTTCTTCACCCCGCTTCACTCGGTCCTTATTACATCCTTTATTGTCGGTCCGAAAAGTGTGGAACCAGAATGAATGTAAAATTAAAATGAAGTCTGGGAAATGCAGGAAAATCATCATTTTCAAAACTATCACCAATGAGCATCATTTTTCCATATACTGTCCATTTTAATCCAGAGTTACATTTTAATCTTTTACGTCTTCGATTATTAGAAACTTTGTGAATTAGTGACAGTTTCTCCTCTATCAGCGGTCACTAGATGTTTACAAAAGTTCGAAACTTTCGTTCGCAAAAACCTGAAAGAGTGCACAAGAAAATTTATAGTCACGAGGTCCGAAAAGAAAATTTAGGAAATGTCATTCAGACAGTAATTTTTCTCGTGTTTTGAAGTTCACGCGTGCACCATTTTATTAATACCAGAGTAAAATTTGCGATTTGTATAAAAAACGAACAACCAAACAACAAACCTTCCTCTTTATGGAAGGTAAAATAGTATTTTAAAATAATATTTTAATAGTCATTTTGAAAACACAGACACTCCAATTTTATTTCCATACATTCTTTAGTATAGAAGATCAATGCCAAGGCAATTTCGTGTCATCAGGCAATGGCAACCGCCCCATCATCCTGATCGACGCCGGCATCCACGCTCGTGAGTGGATCGCCCCTGCCATGGCCCTGTACATCATCCAGCAGCTGGTGGAGAACCCGTCCAACGCCGACCTCATCGCCAACGTTGACTGGCACATCATCCCCGTGCTCAACCCTGACGGCTACGAATACTCACACTCATCTGTGAGTGTTTCATCTTCACATACTTCCTCTCTAGCACGTCATATTTTCATTAACATTTTTAGTATTCATTGCTTCTTAAAGATGCGATGTATCTGTTCGTAAAAGAATAACTGATGGCACTGTAGTACCTCTGACCGGTCGATAGGTGATCGATTTCGCTTCATCGCACATGGAAAGTGAAGTGTTTGATAGATGGAGGCTCTTTTGTTGCTGGCTGCGCGACCAGAAAATGTTTGCCTTGTTTTGCTGCCGTCTGTACGACCGGTCACAGGCGCTTGCAGTCGTTGCGATAAGAGCCTTCTGCACAAACATTTTATATAATATTCTTGTTCGTCACCAAATGATACATACGGTGCTGCCTATGGTTAATCTAAGTCAGGATATCCGGTACAAACTCTTTTACATCTCGCTAGGTGTTGGTGCGACCCGCGAGGGTCGGTTTTCCCGAGTATGTGAGAGCGTAGGCTTCCGCGGCCGGAATTGGAACTTACTTGGCTATCCGAGAGACGCCGCGTCTCCCGGATAGCCAAGTAAGTTCCCGAGTATGGTTTGTATAAAATTGAGGCCAATGGACGCATGGTTGTGATGGCCCTCTTTCGAACTCCTGCGTGTTCCAACGAAAGAGCATCATCGTGTAATGGGCGAGTCGATTTTTCTTTTCCTCTGGAGGGAGGGCAGAGCGAATGAAATTCTAAACGCAAGTGATTTATATTCATTACGTGCCCAAATAGAGAGGAGGAGGAAGGGCGAGAGGGAACATTCTTAGAGGGAGAGAGGAGGAACTAGGTATGTGGGAAGATGAGCTACGTATTCTGCAGCTGTCTCCGCCGTGCTGCCTTTGCTACTGTTGCCGTTGCTGACATGGAACGCTATCTTTAGACTTTGGAACACTTGCAGCTCGTGTCGGGCGGTAGTTTGGTCATGCCGCACGCCCATGTGCACTCACGTCTGCCAAAAGTTCGGAGTCCGGCCTGTCTTTGGCGTTTGCTTGTATAATTTCAAGGGCCCATTGAGAAGGGGAAATGGCGCTGGGCAACCGGAGGATGGCTTGGAGGATGTTGAAAGGGGCGGGTGTTGGCGGGACAAATCAATTAATTGGTTGGTGATTTTTGGCGTGTCAACGACTAAGGTAATTTTTCCCGTAAGTGTAGTGCATTTTTATCGCGGGAGGTAGCGGTGATCTAGCGGGGTTTCCCCCAACCAGTATCTCCCACCAGCGTGGCACCGCTCCAGCATGGACACTCTCTAAGCTCCCGCCTGTTGTCCCGACAAGTGTGGTAATGTAGTGTTTGCCAGTGTAAGCGTGTGTAAGTAAAGGGTAAGGCAAGAGCAAGAAGAAAGAAAGGAAGATCGCGCGTGATCCGTGCTTCGTTTGTTATGATTCTTTTCCGGCATTAGCCAGAAATTGACCGGAGAAACCACGGAAAATTATCGATAAGTCCTGCGGGCCACTGGAATTCTCTTCCAGACAGCAGCTGAACTCTATCTACCTATGAAGTGTCGCAAATCCTACCACCGTCGACAGTGGAACCCTAGAACCTCCTGGTCAGAGGCGCTGAGGTGACATCAGTTCATACCCTGAGCCACCTAAGCCGGTAAAGACAGTCGAATGGAAAACCGGGAGCGATGGCTCAGTGCATCAACTGATGTCACAGCGGCGCCTCTGATCGGGAGGTCCTAGGTTTGAGTCCTGACGGCGGCAGGATCTTCGACACTAGCTTTTCAGCTAGGACGAATTCAGTCGCTGTCTGGAGGAGAATTCCAGCTACCGGCTGCTCTGATCGGCAGTTTTCCGTGGTTTCTCCGATCAACACCAGGCGAATGCCGGAGTACCCTAATAAACGGGCCACGGACCGCGCACGATCTTTTCATCCTCTTCATTGTCCTATCCGCTCCCCTTACACACACACCTACACCAACACGCATTACACTACCACACATGCCGGGAGACCGATCGGGGACTTAGAATTTGTCCAGGCTGGTGCCCCACTGATGGGAGGTACCTGATTGGGAAAAAAACCGTTATACGACGGTAGCTCGGCGCCGGATCTGGCCATACAGTGGGGGATGACCACCGCCACCTCCCGAGCAAAAAACACGCACTTCACTTACGGGACTAATGCCCATTATAGTTGACGCACCCGGAATCACTAAGAGTCAATCAATCAATCAATGGAATGAACATGGTTGAGGAGCAAGGATTTGCGTGCGTTGCAGTACCGCCTGTGGCGCAAGACGCGCTCCGAGACGCAGCGCTGCCTGCTGTCCGACCGCTTCCAGGGCGTCGACGGCAACCGCAACTTCGACTTCCACTGGATGGGTGAGTAACCACTGGCTCAAAACTTCAGAGAACACTATTCATTATTCGTATGTGGTCTGCTGAAACTACGGCATTGGTGGTTTTTACTTTCTCGCTACGGGCTAGAGAGAAAGTTACGTCATGCTGCGCGAAAAAATTGCAATTTTTCGGTCGATAAACTCTTATTAAGAGCCCTGGTAACAAAAAGTAGATAAATCGTTGCTACATTTTTAAAAAAATCCTCTAACACCAGTTGCAGCCAGAATCCATGTTTTGTGGGTTCTTGAGAGCGAAAAGTCGATTGACGGCAAAGCGTCATCTGTTCGTCTGTGAACAGCGCTAGCGGCTAAACCGTGATTTTCTTCAAAATTGATATTTCCCAATCGATCTGGCTGATGTTGCGCCCCTTGAAATTGAAACCGATATTGAAATTTTTATTTTTTATCGGTTTTTATTGAACTCACATATTTCTTTATTCCATTACCAAATAAAGTATTTGCTCTGATGTCTGAGGGGAAATAAACAATTTTTTAATTGATAACTATGAACAAAAAATATTTTGATCGAGGTCTACATTCCGCACGCATTTCTGCTTCGTGAAAACGTTCGAAATCGAGAGAAGTTGCTCTGAGGAGAAATCTTCAACCTTTCTTCCCGTCGTGTTTCTGTCACCAACTGCTCTTAGCACTCGAACCAAGAAGATAAACATTTCTTAACCGATAGTTCAAGGATCATTGTATTAGACAAACATTCAAGTAAAGAACGATAAATCCAGAAAAGTTTTGAAAAAATATGTATTTCAAAGACTTTTCAACCTCATTGTGAGGTCCTCTTCAGTTTCTGAAACGGTAATATTACAAACCAATATTTTAAACAAACAATAATTTTTATCAGTCAAATTTACATCTGTGTGGTTCACAAATTATAAAAACTATATTAAACTTAAATAAGATAGAGATGGGTTACATGTCGTAGTCGTGAGGTTAGGTACACATTTTAAACCTCTAAACGTAAACACAAAGATTGCACATTGCAGGCTAAAATCTCATTGTAATCATTGAATCCAATTGGATTCAAGAAAATCGCCTTCCAACATGTACAATTATTGTGATTTGTTGTTTCATATAGTTACTTAGACTATGAAGGTTAGAAGAAGGTTTCCTCTCTTCGCGCCCCAACTTCGCTGCCTGAGAAGCCGCCGCCACCGCCAGCCGGCACGGCCAAGGGTGGAGTTTGAGTCAGTTTGCCCTTCACGACAGTCCCGAACCCTGGGGTGTTGAAGGCTTGTATCCTGACACATCGAACGGCTTTTCAGCTCGAGAAAAGCCATGTCGAGAGAAATTACTTTCCTTCCACTCTCCACACATACAATTGCCACAATTAATCGGAATTTGTCTCGCTCGAGAGTCAGTTTGCGTGCACGTTCTGCTGTGCGTGGGTATAGATATCTGATTTACTGCTTTGCAGCGTTTTCAAGATTTTACATTTCTGTTAATACGGCTTCGATTTCAACATCACGTTGAAGATCAGGGTGACCGTTGAGAGGCCAGGCTTGTGACATAGATTATCGAGTGACAAAGTACTTGCGGCAAATAAAAATCGGTCGCCGTCAAGAGCGTAGCGTGAGAACGAAGCGAGAGAACGAAATTGCAAGAGCAAAGAAACTATCGTTGTGAGCGGTCCTCGAGTTCAACTGAGCTCCCACTCGGGAGAAGAGGGGGATGGCTTCGCTATGCCTGCTTATGTAAGCGACGTCATGATGTTCTTTTCTAAGTTGTCGAGCTACAATGCCGTAAATCCACCATCGTCGGAGCTTGAACCCAAGTAACTTCTGCCAGACGCGCTGCAGTGGGAAGTGTCACTGAGCTACCTCGGTTCGACTAGTGTATTGAACATTTGAGGTTTCATAAATCTTACGAATTCTTAGCCAACAAAATTAAACAATCAGAACTGTTACATTGAAATTAATATTGTCAAGTAATTCATTAGGAATGCAATAAACACATTTAACTATATTTTGAACTCCGAAGAAAATTAAACATTATCAATTTCACCGCTATCTCTTAACATAAATCTATGGATATGACTCCAGGAAATAATGTCTTGTATCACAAAAATATCGTCGTGGAAAAGTCGCAAGGGGCACCGGTATGCAATTAAATACTTTGGAAATCAGTAGTAATATATTGCTCTAGCATTTGTGCTTTTTCTTCACTGACATTGGAGGTCTTAGGTTCGAGTCCTGACGGCGGCAGGATTTTCGACGCTAACTTTCTAGCGAGGTCGAATACAGTCGCTGCCTGGAGGAGAATTCTAGTGGCCGGCTGCTCTGATCAGTAGTTTTCCGTGGTTTCTCCGATCAACACCAGGCGAATGCCAAAGCAGTACCCTACCAAACGGGCCACGGACCGCGCGCGATCTGCCCTTCCTCTTCATTGTCCTATCCTCTCCCCTTACACACACACTTACACTAACATGCACTACACTACCACATATTCCGGGATATCGATCGGGAGCTTAGAGCTCCTCTCGGCTGGGGCGGTGCCCCGCTGGTGGGAGAGTCCAGGTTAGGGGGAAACCCCACTAGCCGACGGTAGGTCGGCGCCGGATCTCGTCATCCAGCGGGGGAAGATCACCGCCATCTCCCGAGAAAACCATGCACTACACTAACGGGACTAATGACCAAAGCAGTTGACGCGCCCGGAAACACGAAAAAATCAATCAATCAATTCACTGACATTGGAATGAGTAATCTGCCTGCTTTACGTTGAAACTACAGAGATTGGAGCCAGCAGCAGCCCGTGCTCCGAGACCTACGCGGGGCCCCAAGGCTTCTCGGAACCAGAGACCGCCGGCCTGCGCGACTACGTCCTCGCGAACAACCAGAACATCAAGCTCTACCTCACCTTCCACTCCTACGGCAACGTGAGTATTGACAGCTCGCAGCTGAAAACACGAGGGGGCGGAACCCCCCAACTCCATCAGACTTGTTTACTTACTACACATGACGTGTTTTACTAGTAATTAAATAAAAAAGCATTTCAACCAGGGGCGGCTGGTACTGAATTTTATTGGGGATGCCAGTTCGTGATGTGACATCGATAACATGTTCAAAATTATAACATCAATGTTAATAAAAAACATCGATCAAAAACCGCGATGTTTTATAACTGGTTTAGTAATCTCTAAAATAAAATTCATGAGAACAAAATTTAATTTTACAGTGTTTATTTAGTTATGATGAAGATTAAATTGGAAACAAACTAAAAACAATAAGAACAAATAAAAATACAGAGACTGAATGCCTGAGCGCCCGCCAGAAATCTTAAGGGATCACAGCTTCCAGAGTTCGCTGAAGAAGGGTACGGGAAGAAGAGGGGAAGCCTTACGCCCACGACGCACGCCGCCTCTTCATGTACGAAATACGAGGGCATCGGGGTCATTCTGAGCGAGAGATAGTCTGCGCGTTGCAGATATTGTCATTAGTGCACTCTGTGAAGGAGAATGTGAACTTCTATTCCATTTCAATTGTGGCACCTTCGCGTCCATAAGAGATGATACAAACCAACAGAGTTCTTCATACACGGTTAAATGGACATAGACGGTGCCAATCCGTAGGTGGCTCAGAGGTTTAGAAGGAGGCCGGCAGATGGCACTGCGCCTTGCGCGTTTGAAAAGAGTATTGATAGAGCATTGAAGGACTAAGGGCTAGTTCAAACTAATTATTGTAAAGAAAACTATTTTGCAGTAACGATGTATTATACATATTTGTGGTGAAAATTTTCTTTTCCTTTTTGTTGGTGGTGCCATGGCACAGTGGTACTACCATACGAGCCGCCACTGGATGAAACTAAAAGTTTAATTATACAAGTAATAAATACAATTCATTTGTTGTTTACAATTGATGTGCTGATATGCTGACCTACTTACAGGGTTGGAGAGCATCTTTCCCAAAGGTCTTATCCCCAGACTGTCAGGTTCAAAACTAGTGATGCTAGAGAATGGAAGAGACCACTTAGTCGGACTACTTAGTTTCTCTTTAGTCAGGAATAGTTTTTCGACTTGGCCGCAGCCTCTTCCTGGCTGCTTTATTCAGCGACTAAAAGACTTTTTGTTTTTAAATTTCAGCGTCAAAAGACACATTTTCTAAATTTTTCGGTTCCCTACTAGATAAAACAAACTAGTTTGTTTGCTACAACAGCACATTCTTTCACGCTTTACTTCCACCATTTTCAATTTTCCAACCTTTAGAGAATTGAATGAATCTGAGATCTGCTATATTTTTTGTGTCCTCTCTATCCTCGGAAAAAAATTTTAAAAAATTGGAACCGCTTTTGAGAAAAAAATGTAAATTACCTTTACTTTAAGAAAAATTTCGAGAAAACTACATAAAATGTATATGACCTTATGTAAAGTACTATTTTTGGGAGATTGTAATAAAATTGCAATTTGGGTGACGTTCCAAATTGTTCAGTTTGCTTCATCAGTCATATTTCATACAGCTGATTAAAAGCCATGGAGTAGTTTCTGAGGGGAGGTGTATTTTACTAAAAAACGCATATTTAGCTGTCAATTTTAAAACTATAATGGAAATTTGGGTTCAATAACTTAAACTTTAATATCTTAATGGAAAGAACATTATTTTCTTTACAAAATTACGAAAAGGTCACAAAGGTTTAGAAGTTTAAGGTTTATAATATGACATTAAAACCAATTTTGAAAATTTGTTATATGTTTTTCATTTGACATAATTCAAATCGACACATCTCCAAATACTATTTTTTTCTGACGAACATAATTGCGGCACTACATCACAATGAAGGAAAATAATTAAATAAAAATACTTATAGTTATCGTACAGATATGATTAAAAACCATTACAAACAGAAGAGACTAAGGATTCAAAAACTCAAAGTAAAAAAATGGAAATTTTGAACCCAAAACTCGTTTCGGGTCCCCTTAAACGAGCGAAGACACAAAAGTCACAATTTTTGTCATTATTTACAAACGTTTGAAAAGTATTATAATTAAAAATGTTTAGAGATCACCATAATTAACGCGATTATTTACATTTCGTTTCTGTGTATCAGGTTTCTATAAAAGTTTCTGAATAGCACTTCGAACACGGTACTAATTACCTAATATACTAGAAGAAAACTATAGAAAACTAACACCATATCAAATGTGCTGATCGTACCATCTTTTTGAGAATTATCAAAAACCAAACAAGGCTTTCACCAACATGCTCTATGTTCGCAGTATCTTCTATACCCATGGGGCTACACCAGCCAACTGCCCGCTGACTGGCAGGCTCTGGTAAGTACTTGATAAAATATTCTTCGTGTCAATAAAGCGGTAATCATCAGCCTCAAAATGAGTTCGAACAAGGCTTGATCGAGCTGCCATCTGTGATCCGCAGGATGAACTAGCGCGCAGAGCGAACGCAGCTCAAGTGGCCGCCGGAGGAACCTCTTACTCCATCGGCTCCTCCACCAACGTCCTCTGTAAGTGCGACTTTTAACTGCTTTATTAGAACATCACAGAACCATCCGAAAACAGAGTAACTGTCATTGGAGCAGTTTTGTAATGGAAACAATGCTGTGGCAAGACGAAGTGTCATTGAGATTCTATATTCCAATTTTTATTTCGGACATTATTTTTGTCCACTATTCCTTCCCTCATTCCATCCGAGATTCCCTTCTTCCCCGTATTCCCTTCGTCAATTGCATCCGACATTGCATCCGACATTGCATCCGACATTGCATCCGACATTGCATCCGACATTGCATCCGACATTCCACCCGACATTGCATCCGACATTGCATCCGACATTGCATCCGACATTGCATCCGACATTGCATCCGACATTCCATCCGACATTGCATCCGACATTGCATCCGACATTCCACCCGACTTTCCACCCGACTTTCCACCCGACTTTCCACCCGACTTTCCACCCAACATTCCATCCGTCATTGTATTCGACATTTCATCGGACACTTTGACCGTCTTCCCCCGACTTTCCACCCGACTTTCCACCCGACTTTCCACCCAACATTCCATCCGTCATTGTATTCGACATTTCATCGGACACTTTGACCGTCATTCGAACCGTTCGTTCACGTCCGTAAGGGGGAAACTTTTCTCCAGTGTCGAGTAAGCTCCATGTCTTTTTCAGACGAGGCCGCTGGCGGCAGCGACGACTGGGTGAAGGGCGTGGGTGGAATCGATCTGTCCTACACCATCGAGCTGCCCGGCGGAGGCATCTACGGCTTCGACTTGCCCGCCTCCGCCATCTCGCGCACCGTTAGTACCTTCTGGCCCGCCGTGCGCGTATACGGAGAGCACGTAGCTGGCATCTAGGTCTCATTGGTGGAAATGACTGATTTTCTTTTATAAATAATCCACAAATTATTTAATTTGTTCAAAATTATTCTGACATACTAAGATGTAAAATTTATTTAGCGCCGTCAATAAAGTTGTTATTGTATAAAATTGTTTTATTATTTTATATCCAAGTACATTTAAGCTTTGGTATCAAAGTTAGAGTTCAGATGTTTTTCTCGTATATTCTTCTTATACATATTCTGCACCTTATGATCTGTCGAACAGTTAATGGAGAGCTCGCCTCCGACATCTAAACCTCCCCATGAGTGTAACGTCGGTGAAGAACATTTCAATCAAAAACTATTCACAATTTTTGTGTAAATAAATCATCAAAATAATGATTTTTTCGTTAATAAGTCTTCTTTTATTGTAGAGGCTCCATTTCGGTTGCTGGATTGTTACTGAGTTAAAGATTTTTTTACCACTGTTAAAAGGAAGTTTGTTCGACACAATTAATGTCATGTACATGTTTTTGTTAAACAAATTAATATTTTTTCGAAAGTTAGAGTGAAATATGGATAATTTTAAAAACAAGTTTATCCCGACACTAGTCCAACGTTTACTTATCCTAGTTATACTATTAGTCCAGTTGGCAAGTACACTTTATGTTATGAACAAAGTAAAACAACAGTTTTTTCACCATAAGTTTATTTCAGTAAAGCCACAATCCAAATCAAGTCCGAAATACAAGCAAAGTTCCAGTCCGCCAGAAGAATACACTCACCGTAACACACGCACTTCAAAACCGAACTTACTACTATTGCTAGGCACTCGCTTGCTGTTCTAGAAATGTCCTACTGACTACCGCCCCGGGCGAGGCCCTATAAATACGCCCCGAGGCATCTGAGCGAGTCTCTTACTTCCCGCTTCCGTGGCGGGGCATCTAGGGGAACTGCCCCTCCTGTGACCGCTTAGCCGACACAGCCCGGTGACCACGGAAAAGCGCCACCGCTTGCCCTGCTCCTGGTGGCGTCTTCCCGTACTCTTCATTTCTCGACTGGCCGCGCCCCCGGCGCTACCCTGCAGCGGCCACAGTGGGCCGCAACTATGTTGGCCGGTACAGTGTGCCCACGACGTGGGCACAACTGCTGTTATACATAGCAATGCTCTTATACACAGAACTTTAACTACAAAAAGTCATAACACGTTTTGTTTGGAAATGTATTGTAACAGACACTAGTTAAAACTCCAATTTTTCGACCTCGTGTTCTACCTCTCTGGCGTAGGGATGTAGGGACCCCATCGCCCTGCACATCCCTACCAGACGGCGGGGAATGCAGCAGTCGGCCCGGTTTCTCCTACCCATAAGGGAACAGTTGACCGCTGTCCTCACCTTTCGATGTATCTATCTTTCAATGCCATCCTCCCCTACCCGCGGGACCAACGGGTGGATCGAGTAACTCAGAGTTTCCCCATCCTTATGATTTCCTCCCCATTCCCTTCACTCCGGGGGAGATGGGACTCTTCAGGTGATTGACCAACCCATCTAGGGGGCAAAAACCTAAATTAAATTCTGCAAATTTGGAGGCAGAAAGGAGGCGGCCCCTCTAACGAACTCAATCTGCGCAGCGCTCGTAACGCGGCCAAGGGACGTATTCTGTTACTGACAAGCTTCAAGGAAAGAAGCCGGACCGATTTGATGACTACCACAGCAAACGAAAAAGGTTAAAGCATAAAGGAATAATGGATGTGCTAAATGTAGTAATATGGAATGTTCGCGGCATACAAAATAAAAAAAATAGAACTATTAAAGATATTACAAGAAAGAAAAACCAACATTCCTGTAATAACAGAAACAAAAAAGAAAACAAAGGGAACAAGAGAGATCGATCACTGGGTAGTGGCGATCTATAGTGAAGTGGAATAGCGAGAGAGAGAGAGAGAGAGAGAGAGAGAGAGAGAGAGAGAGAGAGAGAGAGCAAAAGCTGTGTAGCGATGGGAAGAAGGAAAAGAGTTACGAGTACACGTCGCAAGGAAGAAAAGAGAAGACTTTAAAAAAAAAAGAAGAGACCATAAAATTTTATGGCAAACAGAGGTAAAAAAATGCAATTCAAATAACTCACTAATTATAACTGGAGATGTGAATGGGATAGTGGGAAACATGCCTATTCCCAATGTTATAGGACTCTATGGAGAAAAGGAAATGAACGAAAATGGAAAGGAACTCAGAGAATTTGTAACATACAATGAACTAATAGCCACCAATACATTTTTTAGAAAAAAAGAACATTCATAAATATTCTTGGAGTGCCAGGAGACAACACTCAGTGATAGATTATGTAATACTATATTAAAAGTTAAATTCAGACATGAAGGATACCCGCGATTTTAGAGGATATGACATTTATCCAGATCACTATCTAGTGGAAACAAAAATGTACTACATAAGAGCAAGGTGGAAGAAACGAACTGCTTCAAAAAACAATCAAGAAGATGTAGGGTATAAAGTGTATCTACTAGAAGATGGTATAAGGGAGTTATATCAGAGACGGTTGAATCAGTTCTTGAGCAACACGCCATATCAGATAATCTGAATGAAAAATGAAGAAACATTAAAGAATCAATAAGGAGGGCAGCATATGAGGCATTATGCACTCGAAAAAGTAGGCGAAAAAGGAAAGCTTTGAAAATATGGAATGATACGGTTGCAGAGGCAGTGCAGGAAAAAGGTAGCATACCTAAATTATCTACAAAAAAGAAACGAGCAGACTAAAAAGATCTACAACCAAAAAACGAATAAAGCTAATCATTAGTGAGACAAACCGATCAAGAATCTCGGGATCGATATGTGAATAGGATAGAACATGATGTATTTGGAAGACAAAGTATAGCCTATAAAGTTTAAAAACAATTAATTTAGAAGAAACAGAAGCGACAAGATTGAATATAATTTCTGGGAAAGAATAGTTGGACTACTTTGTAAAATTATGGAGCGGGATTGAAGAAATTTATACGCTCGAAGAAAAAAAAACAGAAAGAAATGTGGATATGTTAGACATGAAAGAGCTTGATAATGCATTAAAATCCAAAAAATAGGAAAG
This sequence comes from Teleogryllus oceanicus, assembly GCA_964035755.1. NCBI lineage: Eukaryota > Metazoa > Arthropoda > Insecta > Orthoptera > Gryllidae > Teleogryllus > Teleogryllus oceanicus. Next base: position 20,667,792 of record CAXIVR010000009.1, on the reverse strand, counting down.
CTTGTGGTTCTGATGGGATTAACGAAGGATTAATGAAATATGGAGGTATGTTACTGAAATTTCAACTGCTCCACCAAATGAATGAATGTTGGCAAAGGTGTACAATACCAGATGAATTGTTAGATTCGTTAATTACCCCATGTTTAAAAAAAGAAGATCCAATTAAATGACACAACTGTAGGGGTATTTGTCTATTTAACTCGTGTTATAAAGTATACGCAAAATTTGTGAATAACAGAATCGCTCCAATTGCAGACTGAACTCTACCTCAGGAACAACAGGAGTTTATAAAAGGTCTAACAATAACAATACATGACATATTTACATTAAAACAAATAATTGAGAAACGAGTGGAATTTCATAGAAAACATACTTATACACCTTCGCGGATATTGAGAAGGTTTTAGATACGGTCAACCGATGTAAATTATGGAGCATTATGAAGGATGAAGGGTACCGAAGTCATTTAGCGCAAGTGGTGAAAAGTATGTATGACAATACTAATATCGCAATAAAATACAATGGATTTGTTTCCGGGAAGGGGATTATAAATAAAGGAGTAAGGCAGGGAGACATTCTCCAACACTCTTTAATATATATATATATATATATATATATATATATATATATATATATATCTGGGATATATAGTTAAAATGTGGAAGAACGTGGTACCAGGAATTTACCCGGGCAAAAATACATTTGTAAATACTCTTTTATATGCTGGCGACGAGTTTTTACTGCAGGAAAACGAAGATGATTTGCAAAGATTTACGTATTTACCAATTGGAGCAAACTTTTATGGAGTACAATCTGATAGTAACAGTTAATAAAATCAAAGTAATGGGTTTTAAAAGAAAATAATCGGCAAGGTCAATGATTGTTCTCCAAAATATGTTTTTAGAACAAGTGACGCATTTTAACTACATAGGATGTGAAATTACGTTTGGAAAAGAGAGGGAAGTCACCAGCAAGATTCACAAATTTCAAGCAGTTTGTGGAACTATAAGTATAACGTGTAAAAAGAGAGCCCGAACAGAAACCCAATTAACATTTTATGATATTATGGCCGTCCCATTGTATGGATGTGAAACTTGGGTTCAAAAACAAGAAGATTTTAGAAGGGTTGAATCAGCAGAAATGAGATTTTTGAGAGGAGACCAAATAAAAAGTAAAAAAAATAAAATAAGAACTAGGACGGAAAGAAACAGTACATGAAAAAATTAAGAAGCGCAGACAGAAATGGGAGACACATATTGGAAATATGCCGCAAGACAGACTTCCAATGAAAGCCCTGAATTACAAGACGAAAGAGAAACATTGGAAGGAAAAGAATGAGATGGAAAGAAGCTGGAACAGGCTATACGCCTAATCCCTAAAGGAAGAGGCTTATGTTCTAACACCACGAGGAAAAGACGGGATTTTTCTGTTTTATAATTCTTTAACCTGAAGTTGAAATGAATGGTAAGAAGAAACAGATTTCCTACAACTTTCGTATAAAATATTTCTTTGGAAACTAATTACTAGAGCTCGGACAATGCCCTTTTTACTTTTTTTCTTTGCATGTATTTTTAAGCAACTTACCCCATTATTAATGTTTGCCTCAGAAATGACTTCTGCGTGGTTTTAATAATGCCTATAAATGCATATTTTGGAGATAATTGCCTAATCGTGTGTTAAGAGCCTATAAATGCGTATATGGAATTTTCCGCACTTTTAATATATTTTTATTATATTTTGTTTTCTACAGTCATTTTTTGAGAAATCACTGACGGGTATTTTTTTACCAAACAAGTAACAATCTATCTACAAATAACAAACTATCTATTCCTTACCAAGAACACAAATCTCTTCAAAAATACCTCCCTGGGCATATTTCACGATTTGAAAGGTAGAATTACAAATGTATAGGGAGTTTTCTTAGATAATTTTGCATTGGTTTTGAAGTTTCGTGCATGCCAGATCAGTAAATTTGCTGTTACTGTTACGCATGCTTGCTACAACGTCAAAAGAGAAAGTTTTAAGAAGTGCATTGCTAAAAGAGTGTAATTAGGTAGAAGATTCACGGCGGATGGGAAATGTATTTTTTGTCAGTGTTGTGAAAAGGTGGAAAACTGTGCAAAAATAGTTCTTACAACATTCAAACACTGCAACTTGCGCAAATAATGCGAAATAAAGGAGAAAACTATTCAAACCTTCTTCAGCAAGTGCAGTCGAAAGATGACAAGAAAGAAATTCAACACAGATTTGTACCATGCCGCAAACATTTCATGTTCAAAGCCATTTATCCAGTTCAATCAACAAAATATTCAAAATATAATATTCCACACAAGTCAATTCTTAGGAAATATTATCTAAATCTGCAATATGTTTTGATAATCGAAGAACTTCGATTTGTTTTTAGAGAATTATGTTCATCCTTTAGGTAATATTAAATATTTTAATATTATTCAACCAAAATGTCCAATTTCCTGCCTATTTTTTAGTTTTTACTTCCGAAGTGCCTACCTCTTGTCAACTATAATGCCTATTTCCCTGTCTATTTTTAAGTTTTAAGTGCCAATTTGCCTATTTTCGACCTTTTTAGTGCCCACATGTCCGAGCTGTGCTAATTAAAATAACCAACAACCAATGTAGCTTTTAAATAAACGCTAATTTTTTTTCATTTCTCCATAAAAAGGTGTGCAAAAATGAACGTGTTTAAGATATATTAAACTTATAATAGATATTATTATTACATGAAATACTACTATTTATATCACCTTCGGTGTAAACACTGCCACACAAATGTCTTCATTGCCGAAATATTAGTATTATGTATGTATATATGTGAGAGTTAGTGTTTCAGCTTAACACTTCAACGTGAAAACAATGAAATTTCAATAAATAAATAAATAAATAAACAACGCCGCGTATGCAAATGATTAATTATAAGTAAATGACAACTTCGAGACATCGTAACATTAAAGTTAAGTAAATAAAACCTCCCTGCCTTTGCTTTCTCCCATCCATGTCTCCGTTCAACAATGAAAATCTCAGAATAACTTTTCAAACCACCTTATCGGAGCATTGCATTGCAACGACGCGTACGATGGTAATATCAAATTATCATTATTAGTCCTTGAATTCACGACCACTATTAATGCTAGGAATGATTCATGGTTGTTGGTCATTCAATGAAAAATTCTTAGTTCGCGAACGTTTCGGAACTTTATTGTTCCGGTTTAGGGAGATTTTCGTTTTATGCAAGGTTGTCCGTTTATGACACGTGTTGACTTTTCTGCTCTGAAAGTAGTAAATTACATGACTTTATTTTAATTATCGAAATACATTAACATATAACGTATTTATGGAAGAAATCACCAATAAATGAAACACTTCACTGACAACTTCTGAGTTGAAAAATACACAGCTTACTGCCTAGTGACTATATGCGGACTGCTTGTTGATACATTCAACGCATAGTGTTTCACAATTCAGTACTAAGAGTTTCTGATATCCCCACATGGTCTTGAGCAAAGCATCTCTCGTCCAATGGTTTTGATTTCCAACGCCGGGCAGGAAGATACGTAAATAAAAGCCGTGGCCGTAAACATTCCCACGCTCAGAGAGTCGGAAGAGAGGGAATTCCCCTAGTACTTACGCCTTGAGAGACAAGCGACCCCAAGGTCGATTTCTACGCTCACAGCTGAAGCCCCTCTCCTTCAATGACCGGCTGCCACGACAAAATCGCGTGACATAGAGATAGAGAATTTAAAACAGGCTTGCAAATGCGTTAATTTCATTAAGAACATCTCGCGACTCTCTGCATATTGCATTAAATTCGCAGGAATTCCTTTTTATGAAGATTTTCCCCCCTGCAGGACATGAAAAACCGTTCCGTTTCCGCGATGGAGAGGTTCCATTTATGCTGGATAAATTGTCATTTAACTTCACTGGCCGGAGAAATTTTCCGATTAAGGCAGGTTTCCTGCTTGTACAGGTTCCGGTTTAGACAGGTTTCACTGTAATAAGTTTACTATTATTATTAAACATCATTTATTTTCTTTTATATTCTCGCCTCCGCTTACGCAGTAGTGATAAACTTTTGTAATGCTGCGGGAAAAACGGCGAATTTTCGGCAGAAAAATTCTAATTAATGAGCTCTGGTAACGAAAAAGCAGAGAAAACCAGTTGTTAAATTATGGGGGGGATCCTCTAAAACAACAACGTTTTGCCGTCATTCCATTTTTGCTGACATATTGCTTTCCGCTCAGCAAGCCGATAAATTTCAGACACGTAACAGTTATTCATTAAAACTAGTGGGGATAAAATAGCACGTACTTTCTAGTACTTCCGTACTTTCAGACCAAATTACGCGAAAAGAACTCAAATATTCGAAAAGTTGTACATATTCGTATTTCAAAACCTTTCTTTAAGGAACTGGTTTCATTGAGGAAAAATATTTATCTTCATAATTGTAGTTGTAAGAAGACGCTGTTTTTTTTTTTTTGATTTTTGCAATTTTCGAAATATCAGGGTTTTCAACGAAAATGGGACACGCATTTTTCTCTAAAACGTCCTTCTATATACAACAAAATTTATTCAAAAAAGATGGACCAATTTTTTTGAAAATTTCCCAGAGGCTTCATGTAAAGTACCACCCTAAATTAAATTATCCGTTTCAAATTCAAGGGGCCGCGACATCAGCCAGGTCGACTGGGGAATATTAATTTTGGACAAAATCGTCTGAACGGTTTAGCCGCTAACTTTGTTCACAGACGAACGGACGGACGAACAGACAGGTTTTTGCCATTGGATTGTCATTCGATTGATTGATTGTTTCATTTTTCCGGGCGCGTCAACTGCTTTGGTCATTAGTCTCGTTAGTGTAGTGCATGTTCTTTTTCTGGGGAGATGGTGATCTTCCCCCGCTGGACGGCGAGATCCGGCGCGGACCTACCGTCGGCTAGCGGGATTTCTCCCTAACCAAGACTATCAGACCAGCGGGACACCGCCCCAGCCGGGACTAGCTCTCAGCTCCCGCCCGGTGTCCCGGAGTGTGTGATAGTGTAGTGCATGTTAGTGTAAGTGTGTGTGTAAGGGGAGAGGATAGGAAAGGAAGGGGAGGGAAAGATCGCGCGCGGTCCATGGCCCGTTTCTTAGGATACTGCTCCGGCATTCGCCTGGTGTTGATCGGAGAAACCTCGGAAAACTACCGGTCAGAGCAGGCGGCCGCTAGAATTCTCCTCCAGACGGCGACTGAATTCGACCTAGCTGAAAAGCTAGTGTCGAAAATCCTGCCGCCGTGGGGAGTGGGAACCTAGAACCTCCCGGTCAGAGGCGTTGCAGTACAGTCATTCGATTTTTCGGTATCAAGGACCCAGAAAACATGGATATTGACGACACTAGTGTAAGAGGAAGTAATTTTCTACAGGTACGTGCTCCGAGTGCTCAGATTAGTCACTTCCATACACCGTTTTGACAGATAACCTTTGACAACAAAGAAGTTATTTCTTATTATTAATGTACGTAAGTGGAAGTCATTCAAATTCGACATTTGCGCGTGACGTATTCATACCTAGTCTTCGTGTGATTGCTTTACGAGGCTTGTTCGAACTTTTTATTATGGGTAGGAACAAAGCTATCAAGAACACATTTATACAGCCATTAATGTTCCAAATCATTTTCATGGTTTCAATATTTATCTTCACCAATTAAACAGCGGTTTGTACGACCCGAGTCCCGGCTTTCTCCTCACAGTGTCTCGGAAACCTTCTAGACTCCGGTTAACTTTTCCCCCCTTTCGTACTCCGTTCCGCCACTCAATTGTTTTCGACCATTTAAATTTGTTTCGCTAATAGCAGCTGCTTCTTCGAAGAAGGTCCGTCGGCCCATTTCTGAAGATGGCGCCTGTGTTTCTTCTGGTGCTTCTCCTCCGCTTTATCATTACATTCGCCAGAGATGTTATGTCCTACGAAGGATACAAAGTCTATCGCCTAAATTATACCAACATCGATAAGGTAGATATGGAAAGTATTTTATTTATTGAATGTGTTGTTGGAAGTGCGCGTTATGATATGTAACACGCGGGTAATTCCATGCCAAACCGCAAGCCTTCCAACATTTGTGAATTTGTTTAATTTTTTGGTATAAATTTTTTTTTTTTTATTCATGGATGAAAACAAAAAACGCATATTTTCCATTTTCCTAATTTTTTCGAAATTAATTTTTTTTAATTTATCAAACAGTGTGATCTTTCAAGTGTTCTTATTTCTAAATTTATTTATCGTAGAAGTGTAAACTTGGGTTCAAATTAAAATAGAATCATCCTTTTCAATAGAAATTACTAAAAATATGCATACATATTGTTATTATATATTGGGAAAAGTGTATTGTTTTTAAAAACTAGTTTTGAATCTCACTCTTTCATTTAAAATCGACAACTAGAAGTAATGAAAACAGTAACACACTATATGTCGCTTATACTTCGTCTTTTATAACATGGTGCGTAAGGGCCTTGTCTTCACGATGGAATATGGCACGGTTCTTCGAGTCTTTCTCGTTCGTGCCGCTAGATGTCGCTTGATCTGCAGCACTGCTTGATAGATCGTTTATTAGTTTCCCCTCCACAGTAACCCTGAGGAGGCGGGAATTTATTTCACTATGGCAATAGAATTTGCGCTGCTGCCTTGCGGCTTAAGCAGCTAAGAGGGAGAGGTAAAAAAAAGCTAATACTAACTAAAGCTAACTTAATTCTAGCTTAAATCTAATTTAATAATTATGTGATAGCACTTTGGCATACTTAACTTACACTAAAAATATTATTATTATTTTTCTTAATTCTAACTAATGTTGTTGTTTTTTTTTTTTTAGTGTTTGCTAGTTGATACGATCGCGATCATGCGACACCTAGCAGCACCACCGAGAGAGACGCAAAAAGCTGTGCCTTATTCCATCATGAAGACAAGGTCCTCGCACGCCATGTGATAAAAACAAATGTATAGGCCTCCTTAACCGTATTCTTCGTGCGCTCCGTGTTTATTTCGACGGCAGGATTATTATCGTTGCCAACATTTATTATTAATTCAGTTAATGTTGGCAAAGGAGTGGGAGTAGGGACTCGGGTTTCAAGAAAACTTGTGTGTATAATACTAAATAGCTCAGTCTTTTTTTGGACTTTCGGCTACACTCAGGGCCGGATTAACACTTGCGGGGGCCCCGGAGCGGTCTTCCTGTTAGATTGAACAAGATAAATCCCCTTTTTCATTACCAGGATCCGGAAATAGGTTTTCCTAAGAAAATTCACTGTTTTTTCTGCCTCATTACAATACTTCCTCTACAGCGTACGCAATATGCGAGAAAGTAAAAGGTGCATTTGTGGAGTTTAAAAAAAAAATTAAAGCAAAAGTGTGGTTTGTCATGTTATGCATTTGTCATGCCATACACTTGATATGTCATGCACTTGTAGTGTAATGCATGAATTATCGCAACCTAAAGTTTCTAGAACAACTTTCACTTTTCAGGATGATTTCACTTATTTTAAGCACTTGCAATCATAAATGCAATAATAATTCAAAATTCAAATAAAAATTATTAAATATACAGAACCAAACTAAACTTGCAAAATGTGTGATAATACAAATAATATGCATATAATATGCATATATATATATATATATATATATATATATATATATATATATATATATGATGTTCTCCATGCTAAAACAAAATGTAGGAATAAATCACTTTCTTACACACAATTTCATATTCTAATAATTTTATTACAATGGAATGGAATGAAACGTAGATAAAATAGCATATTACTCTGGGACATGTGTGTTTTGTTCTTATCGCAGTTTGATAAGTTACACAATGCACTACTCGGCGATGTCCAAGTGGATTTTTGGTCGAAGGATGACGTCATGGTGAGTCCGAGCCGCCAGGAATCTTTTCAGAAGCAACTGAATGAAGCGGGCGTGACCTGGGAAATCTTGATCAACAACGTGCAAAAGTATGTTATACAATTTTTTTTTTTTTAAGAATTATTTATATGAATCAACAATTGATAAAATTTCGTGTTACAGAAAACGTTTCTAATTATTTTTAATTTTGGAAAAAAAAAAAAAAATATATACAGAATATGTATAAAATTCTTGTAAGTATTATTATAAAAGACTAGTTCTAAAACCAATGTACACATGAAATTGTCTGAGGTACATGCAAACACTTATTTCACATACGTTGGAAGTATAAAAACATATTTAAACATGTGACATACATTAGTCCATGTAGGAGAGCCATGTCAAAGAGAAAATAACCCAAAACAGTTCCATTATGAAACGATGTCAACCTAGGAATGTCTGTGCGTGTCCACGTCTCAATTGGGAACGGGAGGAGTTTGTAGACTGCTCAAAGAAGAAAGAACAGAGTCGCCTGCCACGGAAAGACCGGAAGAGGGCGGGGGAGAGAAGGTCTGAAGAGAGGGTACAGTAAGACAAAACACTGACCGTTGAGATACACTTTTCTTCCACATCACAAACTAATGGCTTCCTATTGAAGTTTTTATACCTGATATTGTACAAAAGACAAATGGCGACTGTTTTCTATATATTTATTGACAATCTTCTGGGTTTGATTCATTGATTAATGATTCCGGGCGCGTAAAATGCTAAGGTCATTATTCCCGTAAGTATTGTGCATGTTGTTATCGAGGATGGTGGTGATCTTTCCCTGCTGAATGACAAGATCGGACGCCGACCTATCTGTCTGCTTGCGGGGTCATCTCATACAGGTATTTCCCACCAGCTGGAAAAGTTATAAGCTCCCAACTGGTCTCGCGACATATGTGGTAGAGCAGTGTATGTAAGTGTAAGTATAAATATGCGTAAGTACGGGGTGAGAATAGATTAAAGAAGAGGAAGGAAACATCGATCGCGGTTCGTGGCCCTTTTGTTGGGGTACTGCTCCCGCATTCGCCTGGTGTTGATCGGATAAATAAAGGAAAACTACCGATCAGAGCATCCGGCATCTAGAATTCTCCTCCAGGGGTGAAATCAACTTAGCTATGCAGCTAGGTAGGTATCGAAAATACTAGCATCATCGAGACTCGAACCATAGGACTTCCTGGTCAGAGGTATTGCGGTGCATCACCTGCTGCTGCACAAGTACATCAACTGATGCCCTGAGCCACCTAAGTCGGTATAGTCTTTTGGGATTATAATTTCTCAATACCTTACAGACTGTGTTCAAATTTTGTTGATGAAATCTAGATTCAGCGAATTTGATAGCCCTGTCTACTAAATTATAAATTATACCAATGTTTTGTTTGATGAATGTTTAAGTACTTAATTTAAGATCATCCCCTGTTGATGGTTTTTTGATACTACTTCATATAAAGTTTGATGTTACCTTATGAATGGTCAGATCTAAAAAGTAAATGCGATGTTTTGTTCATAGTAAATTTTATCATAATAATAGTTGAAGACTCTAAACATGTTATCAACAGATTGATTGAAGATTGAAAAGGTATGGTCCACGTAACGGTAATAAAATAGTATGTCAAGTCACAAATTGTATCAAATATCACAGACTATTCCAAAATTCTCTTTAGGAGTTCTGAATAAGAACTACTAAGGCCATCTCCAATTGGGGGGGGGGGCGTCGACTTGTTCGTAGGTCTTGCCATTAAATGAAAAATAAATATTGTTTTATATATATTAATTAGCTAACATGATTTCCTCATCTGATATTGGTATATAACAACTTGTCACACAGAGCAGTTCGTAACGATTATACGATTAGTTGAGGAATGGATGGGAACATTAAATCGACTGTTAGTAATAATTCCTGGATCATTGTCTCCAAGTTAATACGAAATACACAGTCTAGAAAATGAACATGGAGAACATGTATTTGAATGACTATATTTCCCACTAACACCAATAAATGTTGCAACAAGTTTATTTTCGTTTTTTTATAAATAAATGTTTAAAAAATAAGTGACGTTAGGAGTTTTTTAATTTTTACATATGCAAAACTGAAGATGCCGTAAGAACGAATTGCATTCGCAATGTTTATGACATTGCTTTAGTGAATTAAAAAGCAGTTTTAAATCAAATATGACACTTTCAGTTGCCTTGATACATGCGACGTTACGCTTTATATTGGCAACATGTTTGTTATGACATGCAACTGCTCATGTAAAGGCAATATTTGCGGCCACTATGTTACATCACTCGTCTCTCGAAAACTGGAGAAATTTAACGTAAGGTTTGGATGTGACGAAAAGTAATTAAATCGAAAATTTATCTGAAGGATTGAAGAATTACTTAATTTATTGTGTGTTGAAAAAAGAGTTGAAATCTTACAAAATTCAGAGTACGTGAAAAACGACATATTGATTTAGTATCATGTATCTCATTTACCTTAGTTTTGTTAGCACTTATTTAATCCATGCTAATTTGAGTTTGGGGAGTTTTAATTTTATTTTATCGCTACTGTTTATGCAGTATTTTCATCATTGTAATCATTCGTATAAACGCGTAACCCTTTGCGTTACACCGAGCAGAAAAGCGATAACTTATTGATGAGTCATAAAAAGGCGTATTCGGAACAATTTAACGTATGGGAAAATGCCATTTGGAATGATGGTATACAAAAAATATAACTTAACAAACAATTCAATTTCTTTCTTCAATTTTGTGTAAACTTCACAGTTTTAAAGTATTCTGTACCTTATGTTTTTAAACATAATTTCATCAATTTAATTTTTGTGTGTTTTGAATTCTTCCTTTCTTAATTTCTGAGCTGTGATCAATAATTCGAATTTCCGGCTATCCGAGCAATCGCGATCCCCAGATGTTCGGATATAGGATAATTGGTATTCAACTACGATGCTGGGGCATTGTGTTGTTGCAGGCTCATCGACGAAGAAAAGAAAAGTCAGCGGGACCAAGCACGCAGTTTGTCGCGGGATAAGTTCTACAGGTACCAGGAAATACAAAATTACCTGAAAGAGCTGGCAGCGCATTATCCCAACACAGTCTCCTTGGGCAGCATTGGTTCTTCCTATGAAGGCCGCGAATTGTCCATTTTGAAGATCTCCAGCGGAGGTAAGCACTATCTTTCGCTCAGTGGCATATAAATGTTTAAGAGTAATAAAGAGAATAAGACAATTTTCAAAAAGAAAATGGTGCCTTATGCATAAAGTGAAACAAACTCTGCTGAAGTATAACAAGTAGTGCAGTGTAGTAGCTGTAGTAGCGTGGTATAGAAGAAGTTGTTAACGAAACGGTTATTTGTTTAAAAATATAAAATTTACTTATAGAATTTAAAATTAAAATAAAGATCAATGAAAATTATGTGTGAAACAAATTTTAAATAAAGGTTTATTCACTATTATAGACATGTTCTTGGCACAATTCACAACACTGTCTTAAAACATTTAAAGTAATTATACAATTTTCCTGTATAGACCAGTTAGCTCTTTGCTTTCCTTGATAGTCACCAGTCCCTGACTTTGACTTATGAGCGCCCTAGACTATCAAATGTTTTATTTCCCTTTTTATAATTTGCTTCTTTAACAAATGCTATTTACAATATTTTAAATAAAAAAATTGTTGTACGGTATTTGAAACGATGCAAATATTGTATTCCTATAAATAATTGATTATATACTTGGAAATCTTAACATAAAATATTTTCAGGACAATAAATTAAAAATATAAATTAATTATAAAATAATTTTATATTTTTGTATTATTTGTATTTTGTTACAAAAATGTCGGCATTGAAGACAAAATAACATACAGATGTACATGAAAATATGCATTGTCAAACGGAATCTTATTTTCTCCCTTTAGTCTTGATAAATTTCTTAACAGTGTCTCCAAACTCTACACGTCCTTGAATGTCGTTTTCTATGTATAACAGAGATAATACATTCAATGTGTCTTGTTTAAGACCCAATCTCAGATAATTTTTACGCGCTTGAAAGAAGAGAAAGATCGTTCGCCATTTGCATTAGTCACAAACATATAGTCACACACACAAAAATAGGGTCGACAATTTCTTTAGGAATGGAAGAATTCCCTCCGAACTACCATTTTCTAAACCCTTTTATTTCACAAATGTGGCCCTTTATTTCTATACCGAACGAGATGGCCAGTCATACACGGATCAACTTTGGATATCAATGAAATGCAGCCTAATAAGTTTTCATTTTGTAACCAATAATCTGGTTTTACCGAGAAGGACAATTCTCTTTATGCTAAAGAAGACCACAGTTTCTACAATTCTTTTCAGGACATTTCTCCAATATTCCAATTCATTTTTGTGCCGTTTCAAAAATATCGACTTTCATCTGACTTTTATAGTTACAAAAATCTATTTCATCACTATGTTTTAATCCATCTTTGGCCACAATTTCTCTAAAGCCATCGTCAACGTTCCACTGTACTGGATGGTTTGAAACTTATCATATGTTTCTGTTATTATCTCTATATTCACGCTAATTTCTTGTTTGCGTGTATTATCTGGCGGTTCTGCTGGTATTTTTTACTGACTCGTTGAAGAAAATTAAATGTTTTCGACTCATTTCCTTCGCTTACGCGCGAGGGAATTAGCAGGGTCGCAGAGATTTACTCTTTGGGACCGGTAGCTGAGCGAGGAGCCTGCCAGTGGATAGGCACTGGCTGGCTCTGCCGCGCATGCGCAAAAGAGGGCGCGCGTTGTCTCCCTCTCACTCGCACTCACTGGGTAGAGTGCCGCAGAGAGCCTAGGCTCCCGGTAGGCACGGGTTTGTACCGCGATGCACGTCCACATCTCGGCCAGGCAAAGCCACCTCATTACCTGACGTTGTGGGAAAGTAGAGTTGTTTGTGTGATTTTTGTTCGTGTTTTCTTTATCAAACAATTAATGAACCTAAAGATTTACTGTTATAGAGAATGTCCCACTGACTATGTATCATCCTCATAACGGTCCACGATATCAAAATGCCGTTTTCGCTCAACAGTTTGAAATCATGAGGCAAGAAATATACCGCAGAGATAGAAATATTATAGATACGTAGTAATATACCATGTTAGATATGAAAAGACTATTGAAATCTGCATCTAAACAGACATGAATATGGATGAAATTTCAGGGTTAGAATTATTTCAAAAATACAAAATTTTTTCTTTCAAAATTATTGACACGGTAGTGATTTAGATGGACTACAGGTTTCAAGATTATGAAAACTTTCATTTTATTGAATTTCTTGACGAATAGCAATTTTCCACCGACAAAGCGCCCTTTCGTTTAGAAAATGTTCATAACCAAGTCATCTATCTTCAAAATCTCAATTGGCCATTGACCAAGTGCTCTCTATTGTTACTCCTGATTCCGCGTTTCCTTTCCAACATTGCCGCTTCCCTGACATCCCCTAAGCGCCAGTCATTGTAGACTTTTCGCATCAATTTTGATTCCAGCTTTCTTCTGAGAGGCGGTTTCCCAAATTCCGAGAATATTTTTGAATCGGATGAGAAAACGTCCTAAACTATTGTAAGATTTTCAAATATACCACATTCAATTATGTTTTATTCTGATGACCACTTCTACTTTCTCGCCTACTGCTTACGGAGTGTAGAGAGACTACTGTTCAGTGGCGAATCCTGATCATTATTTTAAGTATACCGCACTTTATAGAAGTTACCTCTACCCTTGTCTTATTTTGAGCTTTTCTGAAGTCCCGATACTATCAAATTCCGTCCTTAATAATTGTTCTATAAGACAATTACACAAACTACTAATTTCTGCATCATTAAAAAAACTCCATTTTCACCAAAACTTGAGAAAAGCGTAACTTACGAAGGTTCCGAGAAGATCTGTTCACCCCAATATTTTGCCGTGCCTACCGACCGTCCAGACGCGCATCCTCCCCTCTCCCAGTCTTTGAAACATGAGGAGCCATAGATTATCGCGGCCAGCATACGGTGTCTTCGCCTGCACTAGCGAATTCTCTGGACAGGGTTAAGAACTGTTTGAAACTTCTCGCTACCGATCTTCATAGCGCTCACGGATGCGGAACTCGCTCTCGGTAGCAAAGCATTGTTATTTTTTCGCATCTGTTTTAAATCTTTCAAAATCTCAATAACTTTTTAGAGGATTACCAAACTTTATTATAAACTTCGAATTACTGGGTACACCGGCGGTATACGCGGTGCATCGGAGAATTCGCCACTGCTACTGTTAGCTGCGGGAGAAATCGTGGTGATCTCTTGAATTTGAAACAGATACTTCGATTTTGGGGAATTATATACGTGAAGACTCAACATTTTCAATATTTTCTCAAAAATGGCCCCAATTTTTTCTCTAATAGAGTAAAAGACGCGAAATGGCATAGGACTTATTTTTATTGAATTGTAAAAGTTAAGTACATGCTACTGTAAAAACACTAGTTATCTTCTGACATAGACTTTCGAAATTATTTATGAGCCCTTCCAATGAAGACGACAAGGAATCGTTTTATATTTTCTCAGGAATGCCTATTTTACTATTAGATCAAAAATGTGGATTTGTTCACTAAAAATCTAAAAATGCTTGTTCAATGTCACTGAATTCGTTGAGAATAAACTCGATGGTGTTCTTAGAAACAAATTCAAAGTAACTGCAAACTTTATTAATGGAATTTCCGCATTACTTTAACTGCGCTCTGCATCAGAAGAGGTTGATACAATTAATTCATTCTGTTATTATAATATTAAAATATCCCCCACTGTTTAAATAGCGAGACCTAGACGCATTAGCATTTACACATTTATGCGTGTTTCTTTTATTTATCAAATTATACAGCCTATTAAAGAAATAATACCGCACAATTTTGCTCTTTCAGTGCCAAATTTAGGCGCCTAACATTGGGGATTTTAGGACCTAAAATTCGACCTCAAAGTATAAGATTTCTCCATCGAACGTCACATACAACTTTTACTATTTTTTGACTAAAATCAATCACATAAATCCAATCAAGTTCAATGATTACAATTGCATTTGGTGTCTCCTCAGACAACGACACTCGCCCGGTCATCCTGATCGACGCCGGCATCCACGCTCGTGAGTGGATCGCCCCTGCCATGGCCCTGTACATCATCCAGCAGCTGGTGGAGAACCCGTCCAACGCCGACCTCATCGCCAACGTCGACTGGCACATCATCCCGCTGCTCAACCCCGACGGCTATGAGTACTCCCAAACAACTGTAAGAGAAAGTATTTTTCCTGACTCGTCAGATAACGGAGGGGATGGAGGTCGAGGCTTCTTTTACGGAAAGAAATTATTAGCAAATTTACTAAAAAAAGGTGAAAAATTCTTAACATTGATATATTTTTCAAAAAAATGTAAATTTTAAATACTGAAGTATAACACGTTATTTTCTCGGATTAAAAAAAATATTTCCAAGCGAAATCTCAGTTTCTTAGTAGGTTAGTAAAAAATATATTATAATTGAATAATAATCTCCTCGATATCGCAGTTCCTACAACGTTTTGATTGATTGTTAGTGATTTCGGGTGCGTCAACTAACGAGTCATTAGTCCTGTAAGTGTAGTGCATGTCTTCCTCGTCAGGAATGGTGGTGGTGGCGGTGGCTATGACCTTGCCCCGTTCGATGATCCCCGTTGGATTGCCCCGTTGGAGGTCCAGCGCCGATCTACCGTCGACTATCAGCGTTTTCCCCAACTAGGTATCTCCCAGTAGCGGGTCACCACCCTAGCCGGAAAAAGGTCTAAGCCTCCGACCAGTCTCTCGGCATGTGTGGTAGTGTAGTGCATGTTAGTGTAAGTGTGTGTGTGTACGGGGTGAGGATACAAGGAAGAGAAAGGAAAGATCGCGCGCGGTCCGTGGCCCGTTTATTAGGGTACTGCTCTGGTCGCCGGGTGTTCATCGGAGCAGAGCAGCCGGCCGCTAGAATTCTCCTTCAGTCAGCGACTGAATTCGAACTAGCTGACAAGCTACAATCGAAAATCCTGCCGCCGTCGGGATTAGAACCTGGAACCACTCGTTCAGAGGCACTACAGTGACATAAGTTGAAGCACTGAGCCACCACTCCCGGTTGCTACAACGGAATTTAAATAATTATATTATTTATTAGCACTAATAAATAAGAACAACGTACCATCGTGTTGATCGTAGAAACCACGGAAAACTACCGATTAGAGCAGCCGACCACTAGAATTATCCTCCAGACAGCGACTGAATTCGACCTAGCTGAAAAGCTAGTGTCGAAAATCCTGCCGCCGCACGGTGGTGCATTTTCCCGAAATCCTGGCCAAAACCTCAAAAATGAAATCGCGTTTACTGAACTTTTGCAAATACTACGACACACTGTATACTTGGGGGCATCCGTTTCTGCCCACTTCGTGTCTTTGGGTCAATTCCCCTGGCCCCAGTAGTCACCCGAACTTACCCTTCGTGGCGTTCGGTAGACCTGCAGTGCGAGAGTAACATAGAGAGACCGTCTTTATTTGTAAGTGGTGGCCATACAAAGTTGTGCAGAGAAACTGGCTGTATGGATTCTCTTTCTGAAAGTTTGTAGAGTATTTTCATGTTTGTTTTATAATGCATTAATGCATAATACCGACGTGGGATGAATTATTAAAATGCATGAAATTAATACAATAATTTTAATTACTCATAAGTTCACGTAGGCTGAAAGTTACCAATTTCGCGGAATTCCGCGATGTTTCTAATTTCATTTACTAGCTGAATCTATCCTCTTTCGAATCCAGTTATAAAATCATGCCCCAACTTGCCCCATTAGTAAATATAAAGAATTAACTTTTCGTCAAGCACGCGTGACCGCCGAATATGACTCATCGAGATACGTCCTGAGAACGGAAACTGCTTTTACAGGATTTCACTTTCTAATATACATGAACATAATATTTATGTACATTTATTCTACTGGATTACGCACATTTTATTTCATTAAAATTGTACATAAAGTAATATTTACATAATATGTGTCGTCAAAACTCGTCTTAAGGAAGGGTGTGCGCTAGATGAAAGGTCAAATACGTACGTGATATCAAAGAAACTCATCATACCACCTTTAAAAAATAAATCAAAAATATAATTGATCGTAAAGTAATATTTGTTTACTTAACTCCGAAGTTACATACCAACAATTATTCATATTACATTGTTATTGTTAGAAAATTAGTATTATATTATTTTTTATGAAATAATACTGCAACTTCAGTTTGAATATGGTCAAGAAACTTATTCAAATGCAATTCAAAGAAAAATGGTCTGAATGTAGAGCTTCCAAACAAGATTATGGTAATAGCAACGACAGTAATTCAGCATGACGCTTTTTTGAGAAATTTAAATATTCCTCAGAAATAGCGGAATATTCATGGTAATACATGCATAGAATCTATTCACATAGATATAAGGCGGTATCGAGAAGGATTTCCGCGAACATGTTCAAGACTGCACCCAGTCCAGGAGATGTTTAATCGCCTGTTGAGATTTTCTGTTCCTTCATTTCCAACTTGAGGGATGTTTAGAAAGTTAAAATTCTTGAACAAATATGCTTTGTCTCATTTGCCTGAGCCAAATATCACCGTAGGGAGAAATGTACCCTAGTGAAAAATGTGATCTTCCTTTCCGGTTCTTCGGATACTGTATATGAATTTTCTGTGACAGAGGGCATGAGATGGCATTAATACCATGCTTCCTTATGCCAGATGTTATCAATTAATATGTAAGTAATCCCTACGGTTTTCTAAAATCAATTTTGTGAATTGATACAATTTAACCAAGTTCATATAGAAAATACATATTTATATTTCACAGATTTAAGAAGTGCATTATTCCGGTATTATGTTACCAGCTCCCTTACATTATAAAGATAATCCAAAATAAATTTGGTCGTCGTAGAAAACATACTATAGCTCTCAGAGGTTTTGGCCAGGAAATCGCCAAAATGCACCACTGTGCGCCGTCAGGACTCGAACCTAGGACCTCCCGGTCAGAGGCGCTGCGGTGACATCAGTTGATGCACTGAGCTACCGCTCCCGGTTTACTGACAGAGAAAACCATGTTTCTCCGAGTCTGAATAGTTAAGCGCAGCCGTTGTGAGCCATGAGTAGAGCTTATTACTTCTTAGTTCTATCAGGTCTCCAAAGTATAGATGGATCGACCCCACCAGAAGGTTGCAAAGGAAGCGGTTGGTGGAGAGCGAATATTACGCCACTAATCGAGCGAAATAGACTGGTTAAAAGTGACGTACGCGCCCAAGAGATTTTTAAAGCTTCCGAGAACCAACTACGAGGACAACGCTGATAAGCAAATTTCCAAAACATTTATTCAACTGTTAAAAAATCCAAAGAAACAACACATACACCATAATCAGCAGGCCGTGCAAGCATGATGTTGGTATCTGTGCCTAGAACGCGGCGTCTCCCGGACAGCCAAGCAGAAAATCCGTGACCGTAGCATTAAATGCGAATGATAATGGGCGTTACCATTCCGTATCGCAACAAAATGGCTAGGCCATATCCAAAGTTATCCGCCTTCGCGGACATCGCAATTACTAAAGTGCCGGTGCGGTCACGAGAGTTACGAGCTGATAACATTGACAGTCCTGCGATTACGACAAATGCCTGGCGCGCACAGCGTCACTGCGTCCAAGGCGAGGCGGCAATGGCGGAGGTGGAGCGTGCGATCGTGACATCAGCAGGCGGAGGGAGGGAGGGCCAGCCCAAAACAAAAGATCTGATTCGTTCGACGAGTGTTCCTCGGCGTGGAATTTCAATTGTTTCTACTTTTACGTCGATGGAGAAAATGCTGTGTCCTTTGGTAGTAGCAACAAAAAATGTCTGCAGCTTCTTTACTGATAAAAGGAATCTCCCTTTATGAACGTTCATTTCTGACTTGTAAATGATTTTTGATAACCAGTACTAACAATAGTTATACAGATTATGACATAATTACTAACGTTATAATTTCTCCAATTTTCCTTTGGTTTCAATCTAGTGGTGATAAATTTTTTTACAACGTCAAAAAATGTCATAATTTTTATATCCGCTATTTGAATGAAAACATTGACTTCTTCTTGAATTAGAGATAGACTAGTACCGCAAACAATTCACATTCTTTCCTGGATTGAACAAATTTTCATTAGATGATTCGTGGTTTATGTGTCAACCCCAAAGGAAACATAACTTTATTCTCCTACGTCTTCTCCGCATTCACCAGCAGTTGTCAGCTGATATTCCCTCTATAATCATCTGAAGACCTTCCTCGTTATCGACTTTTTGGAGACTTGATGGGATTTCCTTCTTAAATACTTTTAATTACTCCGCGTTAGTCAAAAATAGTTTTAAGAATTTGTGCAGAAATAATGTTAGTCAAATATTTTCCCCAAGCACACATGATTTATTCTAGATCGAGTGAATATTTGTTTTAAGGGAAAGGTGTGACAAAATCAGTTTTCATTAGAAAAACTAGCTCAAACTGATTTGGGTTTTGACGATTATATAGTCTCCGCAACAAACTGAAACGAGGAATTGTGAAGACCGCAAACAATAACGTCACCAAATATTTTAAAACTCGACTAGCTACATTAGGATTGACAATTTTTGCTGATGATAATGTATAACGCTTACTTGGAAACTCTCGTAAATACATGTAAGAGGCAGTTACCTGCCGCCCATTATATATGAGGTTGATTGATTGAAAGATGATTCCGGGCGCGTCAACTGCTAAGCCCCCTGATCCCGTAAGTGTAGTGCATTATTTATCACGGAAGTTGGCGGTGATCTTCTCCAATGGACGGCAAGATCCGGCGTCGACCTACGTCGGTTACGGAGATATACCCCAACCCGGTATCTTCCATTAGCGATACCGACACAACCAAGACCAGGTCGATGCTCTCGATTTGTCTCCCGACATGCGTGATAGCGCAGTGCACGTGAATGTAAGAATGAGGAAGGAATGATCGCGCGCGGTCTGTATCCCATATGTTGGGGATTTTTTTGATTGTGATTATGATTTTTTCGTGTTTTCGGGCGCGTCAACTGCTTCGGTCATTGGTCCCGTTAGTGTAGTGCATGTTTTTTCTCGGGAGATGGCGGTGATCGTCCCCCGCTGAATGGCGAGATCCGGCGCCGACCTACCGTCAGCTAGTGGGGTTTCCCCCTAACCAGGACTCTCCCACCAGCGGGTCACCACCCCAGCCGGGACAATCTCTAAGCTCCCGACCGGTCTTCTGGGATATGTGGTAGTGTAGTGCATGTTAGTGTGTGTGTGTGTGTGTGTGTGTGTGTGTGTGTGTGTGTGTGTGTAAGGGGAGAGGATAGGACAAGGAAGAGGAATGACAGATCGCGCGCGGTCCGTGACTCGTTTGCTAGGGTACTGCTCCGGCATTCGCCTGGTGTTGATCGGAGAAACCACGGAAAATACCGATCAGAGCAGCCGGCCGCTAGAATTCTCCACCAGACAGCGACTGAATTCGACCTAGCTAAAAAGCTAGTGTGGAAAATCCTGCCGCCGTCAGGACTCGAACCTAGGACCTCCCGGTCAGAAGCGCTGCAATGACATCAGTTGATGCACTGAGCTACCGCTACCGGCATATGTTGAGGAACTGCTCCTGCATTCGTCTGGTATTGATTGGAGAAACCATGAAAACTATTGGAGGGGAAACGAGAGCGAAGGTAGGGGAAGTGTTCCATGCTCTTAGGAGCGCCTGGTTTCCCAGGCTGGTTGACACGTGGTCTGGCACGCATCCAACGTTGGTTGCCCGCGCCCAGAAGCGTTGACCTCCAGAGAACAGCCGCGTCATCTCTAGTTGTTTATGGTCAGAACATCAAGAAACCCGCGTTAACACTTCGCCGTGATAATTAGACCCAGTTGCGAGAATTCGAGCGGCAAAACCCAGAAACACACAGGGTTCCTCCGAATCGGCCGAACTCTCTGCTTTCTCTAGAGATGCAGTTCTGGCAATGTTCCGGAATTCTCCAAATGTAAGGTACATATCGCAATTCTGAGAACAGAACACCACGTGTCCTTCACGGGACAACTCCACACCGCGACCTACCTCAACAATTCAAAAAAACAAAGGCAGCCAGAGGTGGTTCCTGGCATCAACTCATATTACTGAGGTTTAAGTCCCGACAGTGGCAGGATTTCCGTTACTAGCTATGTAGCTATGTCGAATTCAGTCGCAGATTGGAGGCGAATTCTAGCGGCTGGCTACTCTTGTCAGCAATTTTCCGTAGATTCTGTTTAGTTCTCCGTATTCTTTCGTAGTTCTCCGATAATTACCAGGAGATAGTGTTAGGGCACTGCTGGAACAGTGCCGTAACAAACGGGCCAAGTACTCCGCGCGATCTTTCCTTCCTCTTCCTTGTCCTATCCACACCCCTTACACCCACTTACATGCCGTCTACAACCATATATGTCGGTATACCAGACGGAAGCTCAGAGCTCATCCGGCTGGGGCAGTGTCCCGTCCGTGGGAAATAACTGGATGGGGATTGACTGATTTTTTCGTGTTTCCGGGCGCATGAACTGCTTCGGTCATTAGTCCCGTTAGTGTAGTGCATGTTTTTTTTCTCGTGGGATGGCGGTGATCTTCCCCCGCTGGATGGCGAGATCCGGCGCCGACCTACCGTCAGCTAGTGGGGTTTCCCCCTAACCAGAACTCTCCCTCCAGCGGGGCACCGCCCCAGCCGGAACAAGCTCTAAGCTCCCGACCGGTCTCCCGGAATATGTGGTAGTGTAGTGCATGTTAGTGTGTGTATGTGTGTGTGTGTGGGTGTGTAAGAGGACAGGACAGGACAAGGAAGAGGAATGACAGATCGCGCGCGGTCCGTGGCCCGTTTGGTAGGGTACTGCTCCGGCATTTGTCTGGTGTTGATCGGAGAAACCAGGGAAAAATAACCGATCAGAGTAGCCGGCCGCTGGAGTTCTCCTCGAGACAGCGACTGAATTCGACCTAGCTGAATAGCTAGTGTCGAAAATCCTGTCGCCGTCAGGACCCGAACCTAGGACCTCCCGGTCAGAGGCGCTGCAGTGACATCAGTTGATGCACTGAGCTACCGCTTCCGGTCTGGATGGGGAAAATACCGTAAGCCAACGCGTAGATCGGCGGCGGATCCATCCGGCGGGGGAAATATCAACACAACTACCGCGATAAAACAAGCTGTACAAACATACTTGTTGGACTAATGACTTCTGCAGTTGACGCACCCGAAAACAAATCAATCAAGCTATGAAATGTTGGAGAGTAGCATGCAGCTTAGGCGTCTTTCCCTCGCAATCGCGTCCTTCCGCCTCAGCTCCCACTGCCACTTTGCACGGCGAGCAAATCTGTGTCTCTCGTCCGTGCCTGGCGAAGAATAATATATATTTTTTTATCTCAAAGCAATGAATATCTGGAATAACACCGGTAAACCAAGCCTCTTCCATCTACGCAGGTAAGTTATCAGTATTTTGGCGATATGAGGAATAATTTCCTTCGAGAAACGAAATAATCTTCGAAATTTCCAATCATTCAAGTAAACGAAGACGATCTATTTCAATGGGATCAAGCACCCTAAACGGCAATTTTTTCGTTTGAGTTCAATTTAGTATCCGTTCCAAGTTATTCATCTTTGCAAGAAAACGCTGTTGCGACATACCAGGGCCATGGTCTGATATTTTCAGGCAGTGGCTTTAGACGAAATAAAAGCACCGTGCTAATATCTAGCCTTGGCAATCAAAATCTAGATTGCACGTTTAAGAAGCCGCGTTCAAACAATGTCTTATAAATCCATTGTATGTATTTAACATGTTATAAAGCAACACCAAACTCCCCTTCTTTTCTCAAATGTTAAACTTCCAATGCATCAAACCGTAATTTACACTTAGACAACTCTGTTATTTCAGTCACGTATGTGGCGAAAGACACGATCGAGAACGAAAAGTGCAAAGTGCGTTGGAGTCGACCCCAACCGCAACTTCGACATCGATTGGAACGGTGAGTATCGATCGATTCCGAGAAAAAATGTTGGGTTGGACAATTTAAAGTAGTGGTGAAACAGAATGCCCCGATTTTTTTCTAACATCTTAATTTCCTTATCTCTTTAGTCTGGATATATTTTCAGTTTTGCCGCATAGTCTTTTATGGTGTTACGTATTTTCCCCTAAAAGGCATATTTCCACGTTTTCTAAATTTTTCGGATCCCTACCAGTAGAATTGAAATATGACTAGAAATATTCAAAAAGAGTAGAACGATCTTAGGCCCAAACTTTTGTTGAAACATTTGAAGCCATTTTCCAGAAAAGTTCGTTTTTAGGTACGTCACAATTTAGATTACATTGAAAGAAAGCATTTGAGTTTTCAGAAACTTCATTGGAAATCAATTGAAGCACTTCAATTCTCAAATACAATGTATCAATAACGCCCGTAATATTACATACAACGACCGTCGATATTACATTTGTGTTTATCTTGAAAAACAAAAAATGCAGCAAAATGACTTGTTTCCATTGAAATTCCATTGAAAAAACTTGGAGGAAACATTTGGGTCGGTTGGTAAGCAAATAACGTGAGTGCGTGTCTGAAAATTCGGAATTTTGAATTCATTTTCTGCGAAAAGTTTTCAGTTTTTAAGAAGTTTTGAGTTTATCAGACATCATTTGAAGCACTTCCACTTCAAAATGAATACAATGTAATAAAGTATACAAGCCGCCGGTAATGTAAATATTAAGGACATTAGAGATATATAAAAAAATTACATCAGTCATGACATCACATTCGGTGTATTTAGCACTATCCGTACATAACGTTTGAAGAATAAATGTGGAGCCGTTTCTGATAAAATGTTTTTAATATTTTTGTAATATTGCTCATATTTAACTCAAAACTGTTGGAAAACTGCTATATATACATGACGCATCTGACGAACAGATGGATATGGGTTCCTTCCATTTAGAAAAGATAGTACGCGGTTTAGGCGCTAGGTTTGTTCACATACGACGGACAGACAGACGAACAGACGAACAGACGAACAGACGGACAGACGGACACACAGACGGACAGACGGACACACAGACGGACACACAGACGGACAGACGGACGGACAGACGGACGGACAGACGACACAGACACACGAGACACACGAGACGAGACAGACGGACGGACAGGACGGAGCAGACGGACGACGACAGCGACAACAGACGACGGACAGACGAGACGGACAGACGGACGGACAGACGGACGGACAGACGAGGACAGGACGACGGGACGGACGACAGACGGACGGACAGAGACGGACAGACGGACGAAGACGGACGGACAGAGACGGACAGACGGACGGACAGACGGACGGACAGACGGACGACGACGGACGACAGGACGGACGGACAGAGACGGACAGACGAAGACGAGACAGACGGACGACAGAGGACGGACAGACGGACGGACAGACGGACGGACGACGGACGGACAGACGACGGACGGAGACGGACAGACGGACGACGACGGACGACGGACGACGAGACGGACAGACGGACGGACAGACGGACGGACAGACGGACGGACAGACGGACGGACGACGACGACGGAGACAGACGGACAGACGGACGGACAGACGGACGGACAGACGGACAGACGGACGGACAGACGGACGGACAGACGGACGGACAGACGGACGGACAGACGGACGGACAGACGGGACGAGACAGACGACGGACACAGCAGACGGACGGACAGACGGACGGACAGACGACGACGGACAGACGACGGACAGACGACGAGACAGGACGGACAGACGGACGACAGACGGACGGACAGACGGACGGACAGACGGACGGGACAGACGGACGGACAGACGGACGGACAGACGACGGCAGGACGGACGGACAGACGGACGGAGCAGACGGACGGACAGACGGACGGACAGACGGACGGACAGACGGACGGACAGACGGACGGACAGACGGACGGACAGACGCGACCGACGACGACCGGACGGACCGACGGACCGACGGACCGACCGACCGACGGACCGACGACCGACGCGACGGACCGACGGACGACGGCGACGACGCGACCGACGGACGACGGAACGACAGACGGACGACGGACAGACGGCAGACGGAGCAGACGGACGACGGACAGACGGACAGACGGACAGACGGACAGACGGACAGACGGACAGACGGACAGACGGACAGACGGACAGACGGACAGACGGACAGACGGACAGACGGACAGACGGACAGACGGACAGACGGACAGACGGACAGACGGACAGACGGACAGACGGACAGACGGACGGACCGACGACCGACGGACGACGGACGACGGACGACGGACAGACGGACAGACGGACAGACGGACAGACGGACAGACGGACAGACGGACAGACGGACAGACGGACAGACGGACAGACGGACAGACGGACAGACGGACAGACGGACAGACGGACAGACGGACAGACGGACAGACGGACAGACGGACAGACGGACAGACGGACAGACGGACAGACGGACAGACGGACAGACGGAGACGGACGCGACGGACAGACGGAGCAGACGGACAGACGGACAGACGGACAGACGGACAGACGGACAGACGGACAGACGGACAGACGGACAGACGGACAGACGGACAGACGGACAGACGGACAGACGGACAGACGGACAGACGGACAGACGGACAGACGGACAGACGGACAGACGGACAGACGGACAGACGGACAGACGGACAGACGGACAGACGGACAGACGAGACAGACGAAACGGACAACGAAGACGGACAGACGGACAGACGGACAGACGGACAGACGGACAGACGGACAGACGGACAGACGGACAGACGGACAGACGGACAGACGGAGCAGACGGCAGACGGAGACGGACAGACGGCAGACAGAGACAGACGGACAGACGGACAGACGGACAGACGGACAGACGGACAGACGGACAGACGGACAGACGGACAGACGGACAGACGGACAGACAGACGGACAGACGTTTTGCTTTCAATTGATTTTTCGACAGGACCCATAATACAGGGATACTGGCTACTCCACGTATTAGACGATTTTCTTCTCTTAATTTAGCATCTGCAGTTATTTATTTTTTTGTTGTAAAGTTTTTGTGCCGAAAATACGTCGTTTTTCCGCGCAGCATTGCGTAACTCCCTCTATACTAGGTATATTACTCCGCATATACGTACGTATAAGGTAAAAATGTGAAGCCATTTTTTAGAAAATCGCGTTTGAGCGTTTCTCAAAATGCGGGATTTTCAGCCCATTTTAGCAGAAAACAGTTGAATTTTCGAGAAACCTTATCTAATATTATTTAAAGCACATATACTTATATAAGTACAATAATGTGGATAAATTTCCTCTAATGTAAATATTACCGACGGAAGAGACAAGTCAAATAAATTACATTTTTGCAATTTGTGAAAAAAAAACAAAAGAATAGAGAAATATGGCGCTTATGTCGTCGTTTAGGGTTTCTTTGGCACTAACCCTATTAAAAATTTAAAGAAAAAAATTGGAACTGTTTTTGAGCAAATCTTATTTTTTCTATTTTTTAAATTGCAAATAGGTACACAAAAAAAATTTTCAAAAAAATCTATATCACCGTTATGAAAGAATTATTTATGAACAACAAATTTCATTTGAAGCAAAAATCTCTTGTCTTCAATTTTGTAGTTGGGAGGAAGACACCGAAAAAAATTCAAACTTTTGCAAGTTTCGAAAATTCAGAGCTAACAGTGAAAAACGGACCTATGCATCCTCATAAGTGTATTTTACCCTATTATTACAAGAACTTTAAAGAAATTAATTCGAGCCGTTTTGGAGAAAATTTTGAAAATCCGTGGGAGCTTCAAGTAAAGTTCCCCCAAATTTTAAAGAATTAAAGACTTCAGAGACAAATCAAGAAAATTACATTTTTATATTTTTTGCAAAAACAAAACAATGAAGCAAAATGACCTGAACTTCAATAAAAAATAGAATAAAACTATCGAATTGTGTCCTCAGGGAAAGACGGAAGCAATGACCCTTGCTCTGAAGTGTATGTGGGACCTTCGGCTTTCTCTGAACCTGAGACTGCAGCATTTCGTGACTACGTCATGAAGCATCTGAGGCCTTCGGGATCCAGAATCAAGTTATACCTCACCATTCATTCATACGCTAGCGTAAGTAACTTAGTGACTATGTCTGTACAAAATTCCGGATACAAAAACCTGCCTTCTAAATCCGATGCATGAATGTTCAATAATCGCGTAAAAAATTATTGGTTGAATGAAAATTGGATAAACGCAAGAATATTGTACATCAATTTTCATTCAGGTTTATACAATGCAATACTTCTTTCTAACAATAGAGATGTTATAGAGACTAATCTCTCTATTTTAATTTATTCTCCTTATTTCGTTTGAATAACCTAAAGCAGTTTTTTCCAAGGATTGTTCGTGACCATATGAATAGAAATACACTTAGACAAAAAAGAGTTGCACCCAGAAGGACATGTGCAAATGCAAGTGCACTGTGAGATGGAGGAAGAGGGTATCGAGGATGTGAAATGATTACATTTTCAGCTCACAGTGCACAATATTTATTGCATAATTCATTGAAAAATTTGATTCTCAATAGAGCGTGCAACCTTCTCGATTTCGCAAACAGTGTGCCAGGCGTCGCGGCAGTGACTTGTAAAGATGTCGGATTGGATCGTGCAATATACCGTACCAGACCTCTTGAATGGCGCAAACAGTATCCGAATATCGTGTGGGCGAGGAGCATTCTGTAGGAAGCGTCCCATTGCCATCCCACACGTGATCGACAGGGAAGATATCTAGGGATGCTGCAGGCTTGTAATGTCGCAGGCACTCCCTAGAGACGGCTTCTGTGAGCGGTCGGTCGTTGTCCTGCTGGAATATTGTCCCAGGGAGTGAGCCCAAGATCGGTAGAGCATTGGCTGCAGGTTCTCCTCCACGTAGCGGGTGCTGTTAAGGTGCCTTCGAAAAACACCCGAGGTGACTTGGCCTTTTTATTTATTTTACGTCAAAAAAGAAGTGAATTGTGTGCACATTTTCAGAATTCAGTGATCCCTATACTAAGTCATATACTACTTGAATTTTGAATGAATGAAGAGGGGAAAAAAGCTCCCATGTAATAAAAATCAATATTCAAGAGCAAATAAGCAATTTTGGGCTCTTATTCATGTTGTCCTTCGGAATAATACTTCCTGCAGCGACAACATGGAAACGATAATTTCAATAACATTATTTCCCACTGAATTCTAGAAATCGTGCACAGATAAAGAAATTACATTTTGCGGCATACGCAATGCACCCCACACCATGATACCAGGTCTTCGACCCGCTTAGCGTCCGTTAATAAACCGCAGGATTTCACTTTCATCAGAGTGCCTTCACACATGGCTTTTCTGGTCATCGCCACCTAGGCAGAAGCAAAATTCATCGCTGAACACCACGCTCTGCCAGTCTGCGTCCGTCCACGCTTCCCGCTTGCGATATCATGCCAACCTTTGCTGGCATTGGTGAACCGTTGATGGGAGTTTGTCTCTACGGCCGGCGTGAGCATAATCCCACGACATGAAGACGTCTCGCAATAATGCAGCGGGACACGGTGCGTTGTCTTTATATACACGTGGATCACGTGATAGGTGACCTCATTTTGGTATTGGTGTCTCGAACATCCATCCTTCCCTTCATGGTGAAGTCGGTCATGGTGAAAGTCGGTCAAGAGAAATCCGAATGATACACAGTGTGTTCAGTGTCGATGAACAATGATGAATGGATGTGAAGATAGAGGAACACAATTCCGAAAAGATGGTTTCTCTCTTGGTCAAACATCATAGTAAAAAAAACCCTATACTTAGTTATGCTTCGTCTTCCTTCGCTCACCATTGGTGACTTTCAGTGAAAGGCGAAGGGAAGACGAATCTCATTGTGGGTTGTTCACCGCGCTGAAGCTCCGCAAGCGACAATGTTGGCTCAGTCACAGCCTGTCTGACAATCTTCCCATATTCCCTTGGTGTGGTCTGCCAGGACCTTCCAGACCCTTCCCGTCGATGGCGCGCCTTCTTGTTGCCACTGCTGCCAACATGGTAGCAATGGTCGGTGCATGATCCAAATACTGCGCAATGCGTCGGTGTGACCAACCGGCTTCATGGAGTTCCACGTTGCTGCCCCTGTCGAACGCATCCAGCTGCTGATAGTGCTCAGGCATTCGCCTCCGCGGCATGTTCAACATTTCACAAAGCTACCACAGCAGATCCACGAGCGAATGCGACTGTTCGATAACAAAAACGCCCTTTTATAGCCGGGTGAATGGGTGGACGCCCGCGCACTCTGCGAGCGCACTGTGCGCGATCACGCATGTAAATAGTCCGTGAGTTGTCTTACGATGTGGAACCGGCCTTTTCCATATGAATCACGTTTTCTGCTTCTTCAGACAGATGGACATTCGCGAATATGGCGTGAAACATCTGAATGCAAACACCTGTAAATATCGCCGGACGAGTCCAGGTCGGAGGAGGCCGTGTGATGGTGTGGGAAATGTGTTCGTGACATTCCATAGATGATCTCGTCATTCTAGAAGGAATAAAGGAACAACAAAAGTATGCAGCCATCCTTGGGGACCATGCCCACCTCAAAATGCAGATAGTTTGTCCTCTGCAAAACCACAATTCAACGTGTCATATACCTAGCAGAGGACGTGCGTGGTTCGAAGAGCACCGGTATGAGTTTATAGTACTCCCCTGGCCACTAAACTTCCCCTGATTTAAATCCAATCGAGAATCTGTGTGTCTCATAAAACTCTAAATCTATTTTAAAAAATACAAAATATTTAATAAAATCCAATTTTACTGGTTTATATTTTTAAAATAAAATCATAATTACCAATAATTATGATATAATTTTTGGCATTTCCAAAAAGTTCTGTATCATTTTATTAAAAATCCTTAAAAATTGGAAACTTTTATTAAAAAATCCTGTAAATTGGACAGGAAATAAATATATTAAAAAAGATAATCTGTGTGGACATCTCGATCAGGCCATGGATTCGAATTGAAATGATTGAAGGCGTTGTCATTGTCAACAATAGTAATGTCAAGTCAGTCACAACAATAGTATTGTTGACAATGACAACGCCTTCAATCATTTCAATTATGTAAATGTGAACTATAACTCACCACTGAATCAATAACATGGATTCGAAGCCAATGAACCTAGCGCAGCTCCACGATACTGGATTCGGCATGGCTCCACATCGCTTTCAGTACCATCCAGGACCTAATTGACCCTCTTCCTTCACTTCTCACAGCGGTCAGCGCTGCAAAATTTGTTTTTTCAGAATTTTGATGGGTGGTCACATGTTACTGGACTGTGTAATATGGTCCTTAATTCCTGACAAGTTTGAGAAAACTCTGGGAGTTTATCTAAAGTTTTTATTATCTTGAATCGAAATTGTATGTTGTTTAATTGATGCCCTGTACTCTTGTATCTTTGTAATGATGTTGATAACTTATAAACATATAAAATATGACAAAGTATGAATAAAGAATTTTAGCGGCGCACAATCATTTGTGGTCAATCGAAAAAATGAAATATGACAAAAGACTGTCCATGCATAATCGTATTCAAAGCATATATATTTCTTATTTATATGAATTTGTTATGAGAACTTGTTATTGTGGAAATTGAACATCATACGCCAGAAAATACAAACAATGGATACAATAAATTGTGGACGGAGCGGGTTGCTTTCCACGGGTCACTAGTTCGATATCCGAAGCTCGAAGGACCATGGACGTGGCGGGTTACCTTTGCTTGTAGTGGACTGTATTATTGGTTGTTGAAAGTAGGTAGGCAATCCACTCAGTCCCTTTCGACGCTCGTTAGGAATTTTGTAATAATGTGGATTATCATGGAAACACACTTCTCACCTTGCAGAATGATGTTTAATTACCTTTGAGTTGTGACAATTGTTCTTTACAATAAAATTACACTAAGTTATTGTTCTCAATGTGAGAATACAGGAATCTTCCACCTTGAATCACAATACATTAATTAGTTCAATACATGTCTTAACAAAAATTAAAAAGGTTTTTTGGAACATAAGTACAGAATATTGCTTTCTGTGTAAGAATTTACGTGATCTTTTAACACGGAGCCCGAGACATGCTTCTAGCAAGGGTGCTACTCAGCGACTGACTTCTGTTCGGTTTGCGAGTTCTATCGGGCACGCGAAGAGGGGATTTGAACTGATTTGAACTGGCCAATTAGCGACTGCTTTTCCAGCGGTTGCAGTATGGCGAGGTGGGGTGAATTTGAACAGTCCAATAGGGAACTGTTAGAATTTGAAAATGTTCTAGAGCGGTTTAGAAGATTCGGGTCGCGAAAGCGAATATCACGCGGCGCAGTGGTGCCGCTTGGCAACTTACTTCCCATGCCGCGCTTCCGGTGTTGCCGCTTAGGGCGTAGGAAGCGTTTTACATTTATACGTCCTTTTCTGCTTTTGCGTGTGGGCCCGAACAAATTGGGACCATAGCCGAGGTTTAACCAACAAACTTCAAACGCATCAGTTAATTTGCTAAATATTGAACTAATGACATTAATAACTACAAGATAGAAAATTCCACAACAAATCTTAATTTGTAGTATTATTTTTGTTACATTTTCCATTTTTATTCAGTTAATTGATGGTATATTCTCCTACGTGTGTTGCAGTGCATTATTTACCCTTGGGGCTACACGACGCAACCTGCGCCAAACGAGAGCATACTGGTAAGAAATAAGCAATAAATATTCATTAAATCGATAGGTTCAATTATGACAACAAAATAATATTGAGAAATAATATATATATTGAGAAATAAGAATATTATGAATTTATTAGATTCTTGATCCCTTTACTCATTACGAGTGAGTTCCAAAGATGTTGGAGAGTATTACCTAGTTGCACATTTAGCGCTAGTGTAGCGTTACAATTTGAAGGGTGCGCCCTGCGCCATATTGTAGGCAAATAGTTCCCCTGCAGGTACTGACAAGCATGTTGTGTCCGTACGCGACGAGAGTTGTGAGTGTTTCTCATGTAAATTATCACTTTGCAGTGCTTTTGTCTTGCTATACAAAGGCTTATTTATGCACGAATAAAAAAATATAATAAGACCTTCATGGTTCGGTGACCTGAAGGCCAAAATAAAACAGCATTAGAGTTACGAGAAACAAACTTTCAAAAACCAAAATGATACAACTAAAATATGTTTAATTTGGTAATATATGACTATTTTCATCTAGTTGAAACGTATACTTTAATTTGGTCCTAGCACATCCGCACACTGCGTATATAATGTTTATTTATATTTTCTTACTCATAGTATTTTATTCGTTTGAAAATTTGTTCGCATTATTAAAAATTGGAAGATAAATTGCAAGAGTTGTGGTAATTCTTAAGAATGCTGTGAAATAAGTTGTTTGTGTGCTAAGCATCACTTAAATCATTTTCATTTTAAAGAATTGGTTAATTTCTAATGATCAACTCCATACAGAATTACACTTACCATCCATCAATCACCACATCGCTCATCTCTTCAATAATTTCTATTCAAATAATCCTCAAGAAATCAAATAGACCCCTAAAACCTAGCCACACTCAATTTCCCGGCCCCAATCCGAAATAGACAACTGCTTTATGTTTTCCTCCATTTACTTTACCATGTTACCTAAGCATAGGTGCTCAATGAGTATCCTAACGAATGTTGTAGTTTGAACAGAATGAGTTTTAGAGAATTAAGGATAACTACATTCACATGTGACGTGTGTCTCATTCACGTGTGTCTCAAAGACATGTGAAAAAGTAAAAGCTACTGAATCATGTACTCATCATTCGAACAATAAAATATATTTTTAAAAATTATAAAACTCTGGAGTCATTTGAATCTCTCCTTCAGATAAAGAAACTGTATTAGCTAAGGATGGCATCGAAGTGACGCAAGAATGATACAAAAAACTTAATTTAAATTTATTTTGGAATCATATGATTGATTTGTACAATTGGTCTGTTAACTGGAAAGAGGCTCTATTTTCGGCGTCGCGTCATGTCAACTCACACCGGTTTTCGACCCGAAAATACGTGTCAATTAATTCCAAATTGTGGCAATTAATTAGCAATAAATAATTTGACATGTTTCGTTGTGGTGTGCTGACTTGGCTGATCCAGCTTGACGCACATCCCAGCTGGGGCGATGTTCCGCTGGTGTGAGATACCTGGTAGAGGGAAACCTCACTATCCGACAGTAGGTCGGCGCCGGATCTCGCCATCCAGCTGGGCAATCTCATCGCCGCCACTCGCGCAAAAAGCAGTTGACGAGCCCGGAATCATCAATCATAAAATTGATAATATAACCTTTATACTATATGGGTTGAAAGGGTACCAATTGCAAGTCAAATAACACGAGCTATTTCCAATTACGTTTTGGTAATAACCCGTTTAAATTTTTCGCAATTTAGTTATCATAGTTGATAGGAACATTTACAATGTGATTTTCGAAGTTTTGAATCCGTAATATCTCGTAAAAAAAGATAAGATACACAGTATTATATGACAACGACCACTTTCCCCTCAAATATGGCGGAGAGCGGTGCAATTTGTTAGGCTAATGCTCACCTCTCATCATTGGAGTAGTAAGCCTTGGTGAGTTGTTGAGTTTTGAACCATTAACATGATAAATAAAACTAAAACACAAAATGTTTAGTGAAAATGCCTTAAAATGATACACACCTCGTACTAGTTGCTTTCCTAATCTCTTTAAATGGGGCAAGCTTTTTGCTTTCATTCCAGCTGCTACTTAGCGGTGCCTGAAAGACATTTTTCCCGTTTTCTCAATTGTTCGTCCCCCTAATAGCAGAAATGAAACATAAGAATATTAGAGAGAAGTAAAACCAGGTTTTAAATGAACATTTTTATTGACAAATTTACAAACGTTTTTTGGGAAAATACAATTTTTGTGTTTCCAAAAATCTACAACTGTGCTCATTTTTAAAATTTTTTTTGACATCATTCTAATTCAACGTTCTAATGTAATTCTACATCAACGTTCTAATGTAAAAATTATCGACTGAGAGACATTTCAGAAAAAATACATTTGTGTAATTTTGAAAAAAAATTACGTTTATGTGTTATTCTGTGTTTTTACCTCCATTCGTTTGAAAGTTTTAAATAAAAAAGAGCAGTTTTTAATAAAGAAGAGTTTTGGGTAAATATATTGTTATTTTAATTGCACATCTTCGCTGTTTCAAAAACTGTTAATAAAAAAATTAATCCGGGAGAACATTTTTTTCGAAGGAAAAATCTCAATCTGCAGTAAGATAGTTGTATGAAGGGGACCATTGGCTGAATTTAACTCGGACCAAGCATTGTACTTGAGGTATCGAGTCCCGGCGGTGGCAGGATTTTCGACTCTAGCTACATAGCCATATCGAATTCAGCCGCTGTCCGGAGGAGAATTCCAACGGCCGGCTTCACAGTCGATATTTTTCCATGGTTTCTCCGATCAACACCAGGCTAAAGCCGGAGCAGTACCTTAACAAACGGGCGCGATCTTTCTTTCCTTCCTTCCTTGTCCTATTCTCACCCCCTTACTTACTCACACATACACTTA
The DNA here is from genome assembly GCA_964035755.1 of Teleogryllus oceanicus. Taxonomy (NCBI): domain Eukaryota; kingdom Metazoa; phylum Arthropoda; class Insecta; order Orthoptera; family Gryllidae; genus Teleogryllus; species Teleogryllus oceanicus. The sequence goes on along the minus strand of CAXIVR010000009.1, from coordinate 20,633,132 downwards.
CATACACTCATACACACTGACCTGAACATTACCACACACGCCGGGAGACCAGTCAAAAGCTTGTCCCAGCTGGGGGCGCTGCCCCCCCCCCTTTGGAGAAAACCTCGCAAGTCGACAGGTAGGTCGGCGCCGGATCTCGCTATCCAGCGAACAAGGAATCACCATCAACTCCGGGGACAGAACGCTTCCTACACTAATGGGACTAATGACACAGCAGTGAACGTACTCAGAAACCTCAATTAATTAATCAATATATCAACGAGGAGGTCAAAAATTCAAAATTTTGCAATTTTCCAAAATTTAAAGTTGAAAATCGGACGTGTGTCACCTTTATTGGTGTATATTATTCTATTCTTACAAAAGATTTAAAGAAAAAATTGGAGCGATTTTGAAGATTTTGAAAATACCTCAAGAGCTTCATGAAAACGAACCCAAAATTTTAAGATATCTTTTCAAAATCACAGCGCTTCCAATGGGATCAGATCGATTGGGGGATATTCATTGTGGCAAAATTCCTACGAAAAGTGTAGACACTATTTCAAAGACGACAGATGGGCGAACGGACGGGTGGACGGACGTTTAAAAAAATATTTTTTCGATATCAGTGAACCTAAAAGAAATAAAAGCTAGCGGTATCACTGGGATTGCAGATATTTTCTCATATTATTGGAAAAGGTTACGTGTTCATATAGTGCACCTCGAGGAAAACGTAGGATCGGGACAAGAAAGATCGGCCCCTCATTTGCCATCCATTATGGGAGTGACGCGACTCATCGGGCGCAACGGGAGATGTGGCTCAGTGCATCAACTGATGTCACTGCAGCGCCTCTGAACGGGAGGTCCTAGGTTCAAGTCCCGACGGCGACAGGATTTTCTACACTAGCTTTTCGGGTCGAATTCAGTTGCTGACTGGAGGAGAATTCTAGCGGTCGGCTACTCTGATCGACAGTTTTCCGTGGTTTCTCCGATCAACGAATGCCGGAGCACTACCCTAACAAACCGGCCACGAACCGCGCGCGATCTTTCCTTCCTATTTCTTGTCCTATTCTCATCCCTCACACACACACACACACACACACACACACTTACATTAACATGCAATACACTACCACACATACCGGGAGACCGGTCGGGGACTTAGAACTTGTCCCGGCTGGGGTGGTACGTATCGAGATTCAGGACATACACCTGCTTTTCTACTTGTCCACGCACGCTACTTGTCCTGACAAATGACCTCTAACTTTTTAATTAACATGATGTCCTCGGATAACGTGAAGAAATTAAAATATTGCCAACACAATAACTTAAATTTATTCTCAAAGTTTAATTTTCGTTGAAATCTCCGCACTTTCGAAAATTGCAAAAGTTCAAAATTTTTTGGCGTCTCCCTATAATTATCGTATCAAAGATTTTGTTTTCTTATGATAACTATTGCTAAAAACATCTTGAAATAAAGTCATGTACAATATTCAGAAAATATTAGTGGTTTTCACGAAATTTTGGATAAAATTTAGGCAATTTTTAAATAATTATTTCCTCAAAAATGGCTCCAAATTCTAATTTTTTTTCCACGGAGAGAGCAAAAGTGTAACAATTGATGCAGATCTCATTTTGTTTGAATTCTCTGAGAATTGAAATATTGCGTAAGTTATATATAATACTAGAAAGTATGTGATGTTGCTGTGCTACTAGTTTTAACATTTATAACTGGAGTTTTTTGTGTATTTAAGGGAAAATGCTTATACTTGTTTCTTTAACCGATAATTCTTTATAGTACAACCTTGTGGATGTTTAATGAAAATGAGAGGAAGACGTGAAACGCCTAGGACATGTAGGGGTCAAAGATTTTCACATTTTAGCAATAATTTTGCGTTGGGAATCTCCTATAACGTGAAGTTTGACCTTCATTATTAAGTAATTTCCTACAATAGTGTTGGTCATTGACATGTTCTAGAGTAGGGATTCCCAAACATTTTCTTGCTTCGGCCCCTTTTAAAACAATGATTTTACCTTCTCGTATACGGAGTATACGAGAAGTGGAGTATACTAGTAGTGGAGAGAAAGTTATGTAATGCTGTGCGAAAAAATGGTGTATTTTCGGCAGAAAAAAATTCATTGTCCTGATAACGTACTAGTGAGGATGCAGAATGACTCAGACTTTCTTGTAGTAAAGTTTTCTAATTTCTTTGGTGCGCACTGACTTTACGGTCTTGCCCCATCCTCTTGTTAGCTGTCATCTATCGTCGCCCAAGTCTTTTCGACATTTTCTCAACTTTTCGGTTTCGTAATAATAAAATCGAAATATTACTTCATTAATATCAAAGAAGAGTAAAACCTCGTCCTAAATAGAAATTTGTATTCAAAACTTTGAAGCCGTTTTTAAGAAAATAGTGTTTGAGCGTTTTTCAAATTGAGGAAATCTGAGTTAATTTCCCTCCACCACTAGTTTTAAAATTATTACTTTCAATAACATGGCTTTCGGAGCACTGAAATTTACAGCAAAAGGACAGTCGTTATGGGTACTAACAGAAACCTCTTTAAGAGGATTTATGTAGGTAAAATTAAAGAATTAGAAAAATATAAATATAAGAATTTTAATATGCAAAAAAATTATAAAATACAAAGAACTGAACATAAGTGACGAAAGATACCAATTAAACCAAAATGAAACACGATTTGAAAATAAAAGTTACTTTCTTTTTTTTTACTATTACTATTTTTAAACTTACAAATATAAACAAGCTTTCAAAAACAAAATCACAGATTATAATAGCGCTAATGGTTTATTTATTAATGAAATAACGTGAAATTTCAAAAGATGAACGAATTTGTAATTTATCATTACATGTTTTGTAGTTTTATACAAGAAAAATATGAATACAATTCATTAATATACATTGTAATCAATGGGATGTTGATCTTTATTTTATCAATCAGTCGCCGGTGCATATTTGGATAGCGACTCCTTTCACAATGTCATCGACCCCGGGGTTCACACCGACCCCGTTTGAAACCCCTGTTCTAGACATTTCGGGTAGGTACCTGCCAAACACTAGTACAAGATAAATTGCATCTGTGAACCTTCGAAAAACGAGTTTTCATCGTCAAACCCTTGAATTCCCCAGAAGTTTGGAACATTAATCTGATACAACTAGGTACAACTTTACTCAAAATAAATTGAACAAATGCGTATATTACAGATTTTTTTGTATATTCTCTATGTATATTTCACATTAGGTTAGCGATCTCATTTGTAGTTTATTTCACAATGAATTGAACGCTCAGCTGATACCGAATATTTACACCACGGGATTTTGTGTAGAACTAATGATTGTACTGAACTTTTGCAGAAAGCTCTCGCCAAGAAGGCGAACGAGGCGCAGGTAGCAGCCGGGGGTAGTTCCTTCACCGTCGGCCAAACCGCACGCATCTTCTGTGAGTACAGAAAATGTCGATACCTCTTTAACATCAGGGAGACGGACGTGAAAGCGCGTTCGATTACAAACAAAACTAGTGGTGTAAAGAGTAGTACTTTCCAGTATAACAAGTAAAAGTTAATAGTATAATATGGCAATAATGTAACCTTTAACGATTATTATTATTCAGTAAGGTATTAAGTAATTCAATGAATTGTTTTTATCATTTACAGCTGCATTGGTTTTCTAATTGAATTTAGAGTTTATTTTAATATGAACTTAAAATGTAATTAACTCTTAGGCGATCGCGGTCAAAATAGTAACGAGAGTGGCGGCATGTACGGCATGTACTGTCTGCTAAAAATAATATTAACTTTTTATATAAACAAAATCGTGTGTTTGCTCATTCACAAATAGGTAAAGATATCTCAAAAAATTATCAGTTGCCAAATTTTGTGAAATTTATTTACATTTTGTAGTATCCAATCAAAGGCAAAACTTCATAAAACGATTTTTATTCAATAACCAGGTACAATAGCCAAAGTTCCGTATAATCCGTAGAGTGTGCCAATTGCGTAGCCGTTTCACCGTCCAGAAGTCCCATAAGCTGCCAAGTCGTTGAATATTCACTAGAGAGTTCCTCTTCCGTTGCACAGGTCGCCGTCGTAGCCGATCACCACTCTTCACACCGCAAATCACTCGCCAGAACACAGTCGCTAACACCGTCTCTCGCTGTCTCTCCTGGCGTCGGGTCGGAGCCCTCTTATAGTCTGCTAGAGCTAGCGGCCCGCCGACTAGCTGCGGATTAGGGGCGGTGGCGAGTCCTTACCCGCTTGCTCGGGCGTGACGGCCGCGCGCGGACAGCTCTGGCCGCCCCGCAACTGTCGCCATCTTCTCCGGTCGAGGGCGGTAACGCCCCGCTGACGTCGCTCGGTGGCGGGTCTTTCAAACGCGCGCGGGCAGTCACGACACATTTGTTAGCAAATTACAGATGCAATGAAATGGTATATAAACGGCAAATATTTTGAATTTAAACAAATTTACTTACAAATATGCGAGCAGCTGCGTGTTGTTAAAGCGTCTCGTGGTCTTTATGTTTTGTGCACTTGACAAACTTTATCTTTTACAGCACATAAGGCAGTTGACCAAAATTGTTGAAACATTGTTTTGCAGTATTCTGGTAGTGTTTCAGAGTCCGCAACATATAAGCATCTTACACAGATATTTTATGTGTGTTCTGGACACACCCGCAATAGGTACACAACTGTTCACACAATCTTCGCCCTCTGATGAGTGTTCTTGTTCCATTAAATGGTTGATTTCAATGCAAGTTTCGTCAGTTTTAGAAATGTCAATGGTGTTCTGTGTGAGTAATTTTTATTTAATATGGCTTGCCATCAAAATAAAGTTCTTCAAACAAAGCATTCAGTTCTACTTCCTCGTTTAATACTGTATCACATTTCCAATGAAAACAATTTTTGATTTTCTCTATATACGTATTGGTAGACATTAAAAAAACACAAAACTTTCTCGTCCAGTAACAATTAATACTGTGATGAAGTCTTCACATTTCACAAACAGAGTTTAGAAAGTGACGGGTGAAAGACAGTTATTTGCACAAGTGCGCGCATTCACCAGCAGCGCAATTTTATTCTAATTTATGCCGCATTTCTCTACAAAGATTCTACTTGTGTTATCAGGCATTTCGTTGGCTTCTCTACACGTCAACTGTTCTCTGTTGAGCAATGGTTCTAGTAATTAGTCTTTTTCTCTGTTATATTTATCTTCTGAAACATAAGTACATTATTTTGAGTCTCATACTTCTTTTTCACTCAAGACAATCACTCTCAACCTCTAGAACAACCAGACCTCACAGACAACAACGTAGCTCACATAGCCTTGCAACGCACGAGACCCACAGAGTCATGGTCGACGTCCTCGGTCAAAAACTGTATCGCGAGTGGTCGCGCGGTCTGCTACTGAAGTTCAAGCTACATCCGGAGCTTGTCGCATGGGCAACAATAACTACTTGAGTTATATTTCGCCACAAATCATGGGTTGAGGCAGTCGACGGTAGGTATTTAAATATATATTACAAATTTCATTAACTTTCGTTGTAAACAACGAATCAATAAGAATTAATTACAATAGTAATACACGAGACCACTGAAAGATAGTTTGGGAACGGGTCATTTAAACCCTGATAAACCTTTTTAAAGATTTCAGATTTTGACCATTTGATGATACTAATGAAAATGTTCATTATTGGCATTAGTTTGTAATGAGTGCTGCTGCAATATTTCGTAAGCTGATGAATTTGGATATCCTATTTACTTTCTTTACAAAGTCCTTCTATGTTATTTTTCAGTTAGAGGAAGGAACACACATTGTCTGCGCATTTATTTACCGCAATTAATTATTAGTCACGAAAAAATAAATTCCATGTGTAGTGAAAAAAAAAGTGACTGTATCTCCACCCCTACCATTCTCCCACTTCCGCTCACGTCGGCTCTAATCCGCCCCGGCCAAATCTCAACGCAAACCTTCATGCGGTCGTGCAGAGCGGGTTGCGTGTAACTCTTTTCTCCCAGGGGCTTTCATCCAGCGACCGAGCAACAGTCGGTTACCCTTTACGTCGCGATTGGACGCATATTAGACCATACACTAGACCAACACACTTGCGGGCTCCTCTGATCTGGGGTCAGCAGAACGCGAGGCCCTCCGCTACAACACATACAAAGTCAAGGGACAAACTATGCCCAAGGCGGGACTCAAACCCGCGACCCTTCGGACCGAAGCGCTGAGTCGGTACTCGCTCTTAGCCACCTCGGCCATCCAGGTCTGCACAGAATTTATACTACTTATAAAAGTGCATTAAACGGCATGTAACCGACATCGACAACAAAAACTTTATCTAGATGGGATAGCTAGATGGGAAATGTTTACAGGCTGTTCTTCAGGATTGTTGCAGTGTCCTTAGTAAGAAGTTTGGTCAAGATTAATACAACACAAACGCGGAATAGTAATTAACGAAACGAGTGAATATAGAAGGGTATAATTGCATGAATGGTATTTTCAAGAAAACGAGCGACGATAGGTGCAAGTGTTCTTCTATACCATGAGTGCAATTAAACGCGCATTTATACAATATTTTTTCAATATTTCAATTTTTTTCGTTTCCATTCACGAATAATTCAAATTTTAAGAAATTCAAGCACATCTTTTCCACCCGAGACATGCATTTCATGACGTGGAGTATTGGTTCTGAAAAGATCTATTTCAGTGGGCCTTGCATTGTTTTTGTTTCCACGAAATATTTAGAAACGGACGGTACTGAACATATTGCGGATAAAATATTAGAAGCTGACAAAGTCATGATAAAATTACTTCCCATGAGGTAAACAGGTATGAGAGAATACAACATGTATGAATATTGAAAAAAAAATACAAGTCACTTCTGACACAGTTTTGGTGTAGCGTGCTTTTTAGAACTGGTAAACATAACTGACATTTACATTTCTTATATTGGTAATTCTAAGACCAAATGTTTTACAAGTAAAACATTTCATTTATTCACGTATTTTATGCTGTTCATAAGTCAGCTAGCTAAACGATTACTTCCCGAATTTAGTTTTATTCATTCGTTGTTATATATTTGTTGTAGGTACGTAACCTGTGATGTACATTTTTGTTCATCTTTCATGGCCGACTGCAAAATACCTTGGCAATGTCTGTATAAATTCTTAATTAAACAATTTGGCTCCTTTTCTGAATTCTGATTGGGAGGTGTGTTGTTTTAATTGCACGGTGGAATTTTAATTGAGCGTGTGCTATTAACATGGAGATTATTAACGATTTTTCATCGAATTACTGGACATATTTCGTTAACTAAACGAAAAATAAAAAATTTAAATTATCTGTTGGTAGATGCACAATGTTCATTATTTTTTCCTGTCATTATGTGTGAATTGATTCCTACGACCAGATCTCAGTAGCAGTGCAGCGGAACAGATACCTAATAGATTTTCTTGAGACCAGTAGCAGTGCGTATCAAAAATAAGTAATAAAATAAATTTGCACCAATTACAATAAAAATTATAAACTTTTGTGTGAGCCTTTAATTTGAGCCTTTAGTTTGAGCCTTTAGTTTGAGCCTTTAGTTTGAGCCTTTAGTTTGAGCCTTTAGTTTGAGCCAGCAGTTTGAGCCAGCAGTTTGAGCCTGCAGTTTGAGCCTGCAGTTTGAGCCTGCAGTTTGCGCCTGCAGTTTGAGCCTGCAGTTTGAGCCTGCAGTTTGAGCCTGCAGTTTGAGCCTGCAGTTTGAGCCTGCAGTTTGAGCCTGCAGTTTAAGCCTGCAGTTTGAGCCTGCAGTTTGTGCCTTGTGCGACAATTTTGTGCGAGTTTTGTGCGACCGCTTCGCGCGACCGCTTCGCGCGACCGCTTCGCGCGACCGCTTCGCGCGACCGCTTCGCGCGACCGCTTCGCGCGACCGCTTCGCGCGACCGCTTCGCGCGACCGCTTCGCGCGACCGCTTCGTGCGACCGCTTCGTGCGACCGCTTTGTGCGCGACCGCTTCGCGCGACCGCTTCGCGCGACCGCTTCGCGCGACCGCTTCGCGCGACCGCTTCGCGCGACCGCTTCGCGCGACCGCTTCGCGCGACCGCTTCGTGCGACCGCTTCGTGCGACCGCTTCGTGCGACTGCTTCGTGCGACAGTTTTGTGCGACTGTTTTGTGCGACAGTTTTGTGCGACGTTTTGTGGACTGGCTGCTTCGTTTTGCTTCGACTAGTTTGAGTAGTTTGAGCCTTTAGTTTGAGCCTGCAGTTTGAGCCTGCAGTTTCTGCAGTTTGAGCCTGCAGTTTGAGCCTGCAGTTTGAGCCTGCAGTTTGAGCCTGCAGTTTGAGCCTGCAGTTTGAGCCTGCAGTTTGAGCCTGCAGTTTGAGCCTGCAGTTTCAGCCTGCAGTTTCAGCCTGCAGTTTCAGCCTGCAGTTTCAGCCTGCAGTTTCAGCCTGCAGTTTCAGCCTGTAGTATGAGCCTGCAGTTTCAGCCTGCAGTTTCAGCCTGCAGTTTCAGCCTGCAGTTTCAGCCTGCAGTTTCTGCCTGCAGTTTCAGCCTGCAGTTTCAGCCTGCAGTTTCAGCCTGCAGTTTCAGCCTGCAGTTTCAGCCTGCAGTTTCAGCCTTTCGTTTGAGCCTTTCGTTTGAGCCTTTCGTTTGAGCCTTTCGTTTGAGCCTTTCGTTTGAGCCTTTCGTTTGAGCCTTTCGTTTGACCTTTCGTTTGACCCTTTCGTTTGACCCTTTCGTTACCCTTTCGTTTGACCCTTTCGTTTGACCCTTTCGTTTGACCCTTTCGTTTGACCCTTTCGTTTGACCCTTTCGTTTGACCCTTCTCTCTTCTTAGAATGCATTGATTTGGAAATGAATCTCTGTGGGCATTGTTTTTCCAGTGTTTTTCTACAGCTGATTTCTACAGCACCCAGTGCTTTTCTACAGCTGATGTCCCCGATAACATTCATTAATGAACTGTTAGATTTCAATAAAACGTCTTCTAGTTTGTGGAAAAGTCCCGGATTTTTTTCTTTTTTTATATTTTCAATGTACAGTTGACTCCGGCTATAGAGAACTTCTGCGGCGTAACATGTTTGGTTTATTATATCCAAGGTTCACTATAACCCATGATGTCAAAATTACATAAAATTTCTCCATGACGAATGATATTATTAATATATAAATTAACAGCACAAATAGAAAATTTCAAAATCTTTGTTCTTAAAAATCAATTATTTTCAAATGTTTGCTTCGTACGTGCTATCGTCATTCTTGATCTGTATTGTCCTCTGTGTTTAAGTATCGTAATCCAGACTTCACAATCTTCAATGGCTCCTGCACTATTGGAACACCGTCCCATACGAGGTGCTTTCGATGACGGGATGGCGCAAGTGACTAGTGAAACCGATTGCTTTACCGGGCGGCACGGCGGATATCGCCAGGCTGTGGCTGTCGCTTGGTTCCTGTCGCCTACGTAGAACTCAACGCGCTTTATAGGACTATCAAGTGACACCAAGATGGAAATCGAAGCAAGCAACCATGCGTCGCCGCTGCTAGTTTTAGCCCACACAGGAAACGGCCTTTTTTCCCATAGTGAAACTGAGTGGCATAAGGTCATCAGGAAGGTGCCCATTCCGTGTCCGCAACCTTCACCTCAAGGGAGACTTCTTCAATTATGACCTTTTGCCGACGATATTATTTTCAAGCTGCCTAGAGTTGGAATTTCTGACACTGAGGCGACGTATCCTTTTCAGGAGGGAATTAATTTCTAGGACGTTGTATCTCCTACATTCACTACAGCCGAGGTTCAGGTTCACTATAATCGAATATTTTGAAGCTTATTTGTAATGAAAGTGAAACGGGACCAGTGACTTAAGTTCACTATAACCGAGAGTTTACTATATTCGAGTTCACAATAACCGGAGTCGACTATGCTGAGCATGTTTTAAATATTTCTTCCTGATTCCCGAAATTTTTCCTCGTAATTAGCAAAATCAGATCTAAGTAGTTTTATTCTTTTTTCCAGTCGTCTCCAAGTTGATACCAATGTTTTCTCGATTATTAAGTTGCTATTGCATTTCAATTATTATTCCGCCGCTTTCCTTTACGACTGTCAGCGCTATGCAATAAAAGAATGAATCAAGTTGGCCATATGTCGTCTGTCTCAGTTGGTGAGAATATTTTAATTTGCTATTTTAGCTAAGGTTTTCAGAGTTTTTGTATTGGAAGTCAAAAGTCCAGTTCCTAAGATCTGGCTTTCTCCTTCTAATATTATTCTTTGAGATGTTGAATTAAGTCATGAATGAAACTGAGCATTTGCAATATTTAAGGGGGTGAGACAGAAATCACCCCCTCCTATAGCCTTGTGCAGAGTTAATGTTTCTGTTCTCTCATAGAAGAACTTTCTCATTAGAGAGATTTGATTGGCATTGCTATTGGTTATATTTGTAATGCCTCGACCTTCTTTTTCACGTGGTAGATTGATTATCTCAACAGCAGATTTAGAATGAAAACGATATTGGGTCATTGAGTTCTCACATGTCTATTGCTTCAAAGTCTACATGAGTAGACTACATCATTATGCCATCGAGTAGGTGATTACAGTAACAGTAACATAACAATATTTCGCGAATTCAATGATGTTTTAAGAACATTTTTTAGTCAGTTCTTGGATTTTGCAGTTAAGCGTTTCGTTATTTCCCAGTGGAATACTGTTCTATTCCAATATATTTATACACTTCGTTGTATGGTAATGATCTAACAAATTTGCTGCTTTTCATCTCGTATACCAGTCCTCCTGACAGGTTTCCACGTGGTACTACGTTTACTGTTCTACACTACTCTCTACCAAAATCCATTTCGATGTCTTCAGAGAAACATTCGGCGAGATTCAGGATCTGCTTCAACGAAATATCTGCAAATTATCATAACACCACTTGTTATGGCAATTTGGAAACACGTGAAATATCTTTGGCATCTCTTTCACTTTTAGTGACCCCCGGCCGCGTGCTCTCAGATTTTCGGATGGGAGAATGTGATTGATTAATTGATTGATTTTTTCGTGTTTCCGGGCGCGTCAACTGCTTTGGTCATTGGTCCCCTTAGTGTAGTGCATGTTTTTTTCTTGGGAGATGGCGATGATCTTCCCCCGCTGGATGGCGAGATTCGGAGCCGACCTACCGTCGGCTAGTGGGGTTTCCCCCTAACCAGCACTCTCCCAATAGCGAGGCACCGCCCCAGCGGGGACAAGCTCTAAGATCCCGACCGGTCTCCCGGAATTTGTGGTAATGTAGTGCATGTTAGTGTGTGTGTGTGTGTGTGTGTGTGTGTGTGTGTGTGTGTGTGTGTGTGTGTGTGTGTGTGTGTAAAAGGAGAGGATAGGACAAGGAAGAGGAAGGACAGATCGTGCGCGGTCCGTGGCCTGTTTGGTAGGGTAGTCACCGCTCCGGCATTCGCCTGGTGTTGATCGGAGAAACAACGGAAAACTACCGACCAGAGCAGCCGGCCGCTAGAATTCTCCTCCAGACAGCGACGGAATTCGACCTAGCTGAAAAGCTATTGTCGAAAATCCTGCCGCCATCAGGACTCGAACCTAGGACCTCCCGGTTGGGAGAATGTGGCTAATTTTAGTTGGAAGAAAGAGAAAGTACGTATCCTGTCCTTATTACTCTTTAACGTGTTGCAGTCACTACTCAAAAGAGTAAACGCTTCTCTCTTGGCAAATGATAACCACTTTGAGAGTTTACTCTAAGGGAAGTTCATTGTCATTTTAAGGAAATTATATTTTATTATTTTCAATAATTATTAATTTACTATTTATATTTTAATATTATTTTATTAATTTTATTAAAATTGGCTTAATTGTTGATTTTGTAGGTTTCATAATAAAATATTGTTGTTATAAATAATTAAGAGCTTGGCGGTAATGTTTCATGAGATATCTTTCTGATTTATTTCCAAGCCGGCTTTCATTAAATAAATGTAATTATTGTCGTATAAAACAAAATTATACATACAAATAATATTACATACAAATTATTGTTACATTGCTAATAAATCTTAAAGTCAGTCATTACTTCCCTAAACATCTTCAATGTCACAGTTTTGTTTCTTAAGCATACTCAATCGCATAACATGTTTTGTTTCTCCGTTCATCCCTCAGCGCATCCCACCCCACCCTACCCAATCTGTGCAGAACGAAAATATTCCAGCGCGTAAGCCGCATACCTGCCCCCCTAAACTCTTGAATGGAAGAATCACAGAAAGAGGAATGTGGCTGCAGCTTGTGATTTGACTCCCACCTCCTCCTCCGCTGTCTCGATGAGCCAGCCAGGATTGTCTTGAAAGCAGGGAAAGGCACGCGGCCAAATTGCCAAAACAAGAGATGATGTTCCCAGACATGGCCCAGATATTGCAAGTTAAAGTAACGACCCGTCGGGACACTGCTGTTGGGTGAGGGCGGGTTAAGGAGGAAAAAAAGCGGCTGAATTGGAAACCACGGAGAATTAATTTTATCTGCAATAATACCTTAGATTATTTCAACTTGAGATGGATATTGAATATTTTAATACTTCCTTTAGTCAGTCGTTTGAGGCCGAATCATAAGCTTTCTGATGATCTCTATCTTGAACAAATTATTATTATTATTATTATTATTATTATTATTATTATTATTATTATTATTATTATATTGTGATCGGTGAAGAAGTACACCAATCAGAAGTGAGGTTCTACAGTAATAATCTTATAGATATGAAGTACAAAACTGTTTCTATACAATTAGAGACTTTACTGATCGTCAAAAAGAAAAATAATGTTTACTTCAACAAAAACTAATGTACTTCCGGGTCAATGACCCCCATCTCGATCGGGGTTTTGTCCAGTTTCCCTGATCCTTTGAGCAAATGCTGAGATGGCCCCTTGATTTGCATCTGGACGTAAATGTAGCTTCACTATGCGCACGTTTTGTTGAGCTTTCCTTTTCCTTGTAGTGGTAGTAGAGCTTAGGGTGAGTTTCAATTTTGTTAACAATACAGAAAAATCAAATCTGTTTGTTCCTTTACCGTTAAAAATAAGTTTTCTATAATTTGGCAACGAAAATATCTAGTTTTTGAAATGGTAATCCCTCGCTTTTTAAAATGTGCTGTTATTATTATTATTGAAATTATTATTATTATTATTATTATTATTATTATTATTATTATTATTATTAATTTTTCAACTATTAATAGTTAAATTGTTGGGAAGGGATTCTGAAACTCAAGAAAGTGTGCGCAGATGATTTTCTCCCCCATACGTCACATACAGTTTTCGACTAAACAAATAGAAATAGAAGTAAGTGGGAGATAACGAGACGTCATCTCCCTGAGAGCTTATTTCCTCGCTTGCAATGTCTGTAAAAGCTGTTCCAAGCAGGAAGGAGTGCGTGCTAGAGCGAGCGTTGTGTGCGCAGACGCGGCGGCCGGGGGCAGCGACGACTGGGCGATGGCGGCGGGGCAGGTGCCGCTCGTCTACACCATCGAGATGCCCGGCGGCGGCCCCCGGGGCTTCGACATGCCCGCCTCCGACATCCACCGCACCGTCACCACCTTCTGGCCCGCCGTGCGCGTCTTCGGAGAGCACGTCCTCCACTCCTAGAGCACTTCGGAGAGCGCTCATCCACTCGCATTGGCCTTCAAAGAACCCACACGTAGACGCTCAAATTTCAAATGCTGGGATTCGAATTTCAAAACTTACTTATAAATATGTATTTTCTAATTTCACAAAGTAGTGTATTTCTGTATTATTCACCTCGTATATTCTCTATATTCGTAAGATATTGTATATGTACTACATTATTATATTCACATAAAATGTATAACCACCACGTCAACTATTCATTTTTACATTAATGTAATTCCATTAAACTAAAACGATGTAAACTTGGCCTGTAACTAATGCATCTATTTAGTTTTTTTTTGGCTGTTTGAGCGATGATAAATATGTCTATTTTTACTTCGCATACTACTTACGTAGTGTGTGAGTAAAAAAAAGTGTTGCACTACTGTGGCAAAAATCCGTCGATTTTTTCGACACAAAAACTCGGTTTGGTACCGAAAGCGTGGATCATTCTTGTTCCTACTCGTAGTAAATAGCATTCTCTTTATTCATTTGCGTACACTTCGATTTATTTAAGTGGCTCTTGACAGACGTCAGCTGATTCGCTGTGATCCGATCGGGATCTTGAATGTCACTAGTTACGTCACTATGGTGACGCTCATGCTCCCGATTAGATGACACAGTAACAATTAATTAAACGTAAAATACCATTATAAATAAATTGAGGTATAGTAAGAATCAACATTTTGTTGGTTCTTGATGCCGAAAGCTCGGTTAAAGGTAAAATGTGTGTCCGTCCGTCCGTTCATCAATAAAATTGGCAGCTAAACTATATACAGAATTTTCATGAAAATTGATACTCGTCGATCGATCTTCTTGATGTCGCGAAGAATTTCAAATGAATAACTTAATTTTTATACTTTTCATGAATCCTCATCGACATATTCAAAATTTTCTCAAAAATGGCTCAAATTTTTTGGGATAAATGTTTTTCGAATATTCCAAAGAACATTTGTAAAAAGGGCACAGGGTCCATTTTCTTTCAACTCTCTATATTTTCGAAAAAAGATAGTTCAAAAAATATTCGGCGTCCTCCTACAACTACAGTATTGAAGGTAAAGATTACGTTTTAAACAATCGCGTACATTTCTGTTACACTTGTAGTAGCGACCGGGAGCGGTAGCTCAGTGCATCAACTGATGTCACTGCAGCGCCTCTGACCGGGAGGCCTTAGGTTCGAGTCCTGACGGCGGCAGAACTTTCGACACTAGCTTTTCAGCTAGGTCGAATTCCGTTGCTGTCTGGAGGAGAATTCTAGCGGCCGGCTGCTCTGATCGGTAGTTTTCCATGGTTTCTCCGATCAACACCAGGCGAATGCCGGAGCAGTACCCTACCAAACGGGCCACGGACCGCGCGCGATCTGTCCTTCCTCTTCCTTGTACTATCATTTCCCCTTACACACACACTTACACTAACACGCACTACACTACCACTTATTGCGGGAGACCGGTCGGGAGCTTAGAGCTTGTCCCGGCTGGGGCGGTACCCCGCTGGTGGGAGAGTCCTGGTTAGGGGGAAACCCCACTAGCCGACGGTAGGTCGGCGCCGGATCTCGCCATCCAGCGGGGGGAAGATTTCCGCCATCTCCCGAAGAAAAAACATGCACTACACTAACGGGACTAATGACCAAAGAAGTTTACACGCCCGGAAACAAGAAAAAATCAATTAATGAAGCTTGATGTGCAGAAGGAATATCAGGGGTGCGCAGCTCCCACCACGCGTTCCGGGCAACGACTCGCGCTGAGAGGATACGCAAGGCCATCTATAATGGACTCTATTCTAGACGGCCTTGAGATACGCTAGACTGACTGGCGCCGCACACCGCCGTCTCCCAGATGATCGCTGGAGGGGGGGAGTGTCTCACCACAGCCCCTTGTACAGCCGGCGCGGATCCGAGTAGCACCAAACCGCGGGCAGCACCGACCCGTGGCGCCCGCTGACGGACACGCAGAGCACTGCAGGACGCACGGCTGATAGCACGCTCTCCAAGAAAACAACCATCACGGACACATAGTATATTAATTACTATTATGCGAGGAAACACACAACTTCCATCAAGGCGAGAAATTAATCTGTTGAGATTGTTCGCTGAGGAAAATGTGCTAACAACATACCCGATTCATTGCCTCCTAATCATAATTTACTGGTATTTTATAAATAATTGCAGTAGAAATACGTAAATACGTATTGTTGTATTTAAAAAATTTAAATTTTAAAAAAATACGAAAAGTCTGTCAAATGGATTTACATGGGGTTAACCAAAAACTTCAAGTAAAAATTTGAAGTCGCTTTTGAGAAAATGACGTTAAAGAGTTTCTGAAAACGTGCAACTTTGAGCTCAATTTTGAGTTTTCGAGAAACTTTATAGAAGATCATCTGAAGCACTTGAATGAGAAATAAATTATGTAGACAAATCGTAGGTAATCTAAATCGTAGGTATCATGAATGATATAAAAATATTACATTTGCCTGATTTTTTAAAAAACAAAAATAGGCTTTTATGTTATCTTAAACAGTGCAGTGCAAAGAAAAAATTTGGACCCTTTTCTGAGAAAATAATGTTTTAAATACATTTTGATACTGCCCAATTCACTCAAAATTACGTGAGAATTACTAGTTTGTTCAAAAAACGCTCAGAATAGGCATAAAAAACTACTTATGGAAAAAAATTTATTTGAACAATAAATCTCAATATTCAATATTGTGATGACGAATAAGTTAAAAAGTTTGCAATTTTTAAAAATTCGAGTTTACACTCAATATCATACCATAACATCTTGATAAGTGTATTTTCTCTAAGAAATTTTTTAAGAACAACGAACGGACGAAACAAAAAAATCGGCGTCAGGAGATCCCATAATGTTTATTACAGTTAAAATTTTGAAATCAGTTTTCAGCAGCATTTCATAACTTTCTACATACATTGCTCAGTATATATGTACGTGGAAGTAAAAATTAAATCTGCAGTTTGTTTACAGATGCAAATAAACTGTCTATAACTTGGAAGCGAAAATGTCTAGTTTTCAAATCTTGCAAAACTGGTTGTGTTGGTTCTATTATTCATCATATACGTATGTACTGTAAAAGGTTTTGAACCTGAAAATAACGCGTGTAGATTATTTCCTTCATATTTAACCTTAATGTTATTCCTTTTTTTCGAGTAAATAAATTAAATCAAAATCAAACTAAATGCTTCGACAACTAAGCTATGGTAGTTTTACGAATAATAGTTGTGATAATAGTCGTAATAGTTGTGACATACAATTTGCACCCTCTTCGAACTACCAAACAATATTAGAGCTCAAGAAATAGTGCACAGATTATAAACATACACATAAGATACAGCTGAGGCTATGAAAAATTCATTTAGCTGAGAAAGTCACTTGAGGTTAAGACGGGAACACCATCTAAACCAACAGAAATAAAGTAAACACTTCAGCAATGTGCATATAAATTTCAGAAAAACTTCGTATAACTCTTACCTTAAAATATATAGAAGGCACATTGATGCATTCGCAAGCAGCAATAGCCATCCAGCAAAATTCTGCGCGGTCCTGTACCCTTAGAAAAAGATGTACACAATTGAGCGATGCTTTCGCCTGGAAATCGACGCTGCCCTGACTGGCAGGTGGCGCTTTATGCGGCGATTTTATGAACTGAAAAGCTAACAAAAGCTAACAACAAACTACGAAGATTTCTGGTCATTGGAAACTTTCTCTTGGGGTTTAAATTAAAAAAGATTTTAATCCCACCTAATGATGTTCACAGCGAATGTGTGACGTAAAATCATTGTGATGAGAGTTATTCAATTCTGTCAGAACGGATGCTTGCTACTTTAAACATACGTGTTGGCGTAGAGATAAAGTGATACATTCATAGTTCGTCATGTGCCGAGGCAAAAAAACTAGAGGTACTACAGAATGGAGCAGCCTTTCTCGTTGTAATTTTGTCTAATTTCCTTGGTATGGTCTGGCTTCAGTCATTCTCTGGCCAGCTGTCATCTATCAACGCCTAAAGAACATTTGTTTTTTTACATTTTTTCAACTTCTTGTTTTCCTAATGGTAGAACCGAAATATTTCAAGAATATTAAAGAAGACTAAAACTTCCTTGAAAATATAAATTTTCATTGAAAAATTAGAAGCCGTTTTTATGAAAATGACGATGAAGCATTACTGTAAATGCGAAATTTGAAGCTCTTTTTCACAGGAGTCTATTGAGATTTCGAAACACTTCATTTAAGGTCATTGGAAGAACTTCCACTAACAAATTCAATAGTGATGTACACAAACCGATGGAAATGTGCATATTAACGACGTGAAACATTTAAAAAAAATACATTTGTGTAATTTTTGAAAAAGCAAAAGAATACACCAAAATGAAATTTACGTCATATAAAGATTATTCAAGCCATTACCACTATCAGTTGAAAAACTTTGAAGAAAAAATTTTGATGCATTTTTGAGAAAATGGCATTTGAGTGTTCCTAAAAATGCGGAATTTTCAGCTAATTTTAACAAAAATATGTTGAATTTTCGAGAACTTTATATGACATTGTTTAAAGCACATGTACTCATAAGGACAATACCTTGAAGAAATCACAATTTTTGTAATTTTTCAAAAAAGAAAAGAGCAATGTGACGTTTATGTCATGTAGAGTTTGTTTGGCACTAACCCTACCAAAAATTTAAAGAAGAAATTTGGAGCCGTTTTTGAGAAAATCTAGTTTTTGTAATTTTTAAAATTGCATACATTGTACTTGCACGAAAACTACTAAAATTTTCCGAAAACTCTACATGACCTTTATGAAAGAACTATTTATGGACAACAAATTTTATTTGAAGGAAAAATCTGTCTTCAATTTTTACTTTTTCGTATACACACGTATATACGGGAGTAATATACGTAGTATAGAAAAAGTTACGTAATGCCACGGAAAAATGATTTTGAGATTTAACGGAAATACACGTTTTGGGATCCTCTAATACCGAAAAAGTATTTTTTTTTTCAAAACGTCCGTCCGTCCATCTGTCCGTGTATCCGTCCGTCCATCCGTCTGTCGTATGTGAACAAATCTACCGCATCTACCACACGTACTATCGTTTCCAAATTGAAGAAACACCTGTGCATCTGACTCTAAGGTAAGCTTTGAAATTTTGAAAAACATTCTTTAAAATTTGGTAGTTCTTTACATGAAGCGGTCCGGACATTTTTAAAATTTTCTCAAAAGCAGATCCTAATTTTTTCCTTTAAATTTCTTGTAAGAATGAAGTAAATTACACTTACAAAGATGGCGTAGGTCCGATTTTCACGGTTAACTCTGAATTTTCGGAAATTGCAAAAGTTTTAATTTTTTCAGGCATCTTCCAACAACTACAAAATTGAAGATAGAGATTTTTCCTACAAATGAAACTTGTTGTCCATAAATAACTCTTTCGTTAAGGTCATGTACATTTTTTTTGAAAATTTTAGTAGTTTTCGGGCAATAGTGCATGCAATATTTGCAATTAAAAAACAAAAAACAGATTTTTTTCATAAACGGCCCCAAATGTTTTCTTTAAATTTTTGGTAGGGATTGTACCCTACCCGATGGGGTAGGATTAGCCTTAGGGCAATGCACCCTATCCGATGACATAAACACCATATTGCTCTATTCTTTTATTACCCAAAAATTACAAAAATGTAATTTTTTGATATGTCTCTCATGTCAGAAATATTTACACTAGAAGCGATTTCTTGACTTTATTATATTGATGAGTACATGTGCTATAATGCCAAATAATTTTTCTGGAAAACTCAACGGTTTTTTGTAAAAATGAGCTCTAAATTTTATTTTGCTGTACTGTTTGAAATATCACTTACGCCATTAATATGCATATTTCCATCGGTTTTTATACATTATTGCATTTTGTAGTAAAAGTACTTCAAAGTACTGAAGTTTTCGAAAAATTCAAGAGATTCTTGCGAAAAAGAGCTTCAAATTTCGCATTTACAGTAATGCTTCATTGCCAGTTTCTGAAAACGGCTTCAAATTTTTCAATGAAAATTGCTATTTAGGACAATGTTATAGCCTTTTTTAATGTTCTTAAAATATAATTAGGATCTACTATTAAGAAACCGAAAAGAACCGAATTTTAAAAAATTCTTTGGGTTGCAATAGATGGGAGCAGGCAAAAAGGTCGGAGAAGACTGTAAAGTACCAGTTCACACCAAGTAAATTAGAAAACTTTACTATGAGAAAGTCTGAGCCATTCTGTAGCACCTTCAGTGGTAGTTGTAGGAACACGCCGAAAAAAATTGCAATTGCAAGAGTTAAACGTGGAAATCGAACCTATGTCATCTTTATAAATGTATTTTACTTTATTCTTACAAGTAATTCAAAGAAAAAAATTGGAGTGGTTTTTCAGAAAATTTTGAAAATTTCCGGGGTACTTCATGTAAAGTACCCCCAAATTTTAAAGAATGTTTTTTAAAATTTCAAAGCGTCAATTAGAACTGGATGGACAAGGGTTTCTTTAATTTCGAAAAATATTTTATGTATGCCCTAGGCGCTAGTAGTGTTCATAGACAGACAGACAGACTGACTGACGGACTGACGTTTTGATAAAAACCACTTTTTTGGTATCAGAGGTCCCCAAAACGTGTATTTCCGTTGAAATCTTGAAATGGATTTTCGCGGCATTACATGACTTTCTCTATACTACGTATATTACTCCGTATATACGTATGTATACAGGAAAATAAAAGTCTTTCTAACGTCGTCAATGTTCGAAAGATGATGTTCCAATAACAGATTCCCTTTAATTTTAGGGGGTAAAATAATGCTATACTAATGTATATCTGTTAAAGAGAATAAAGTGAAAATGACCTTTGCGACGTTTATAGTCCGAAATTAAATTCAATAATCATTTCAGTATTTGCTTCACAAAAAAATTATTAGTCTTGAATATGTTTCTAGGAGAAAGGAATCATGACAATTTAATACACGCAATAATACAAATTAATATGTTTTCATTCACACATTTATTTACTATTATTTATTAACACAATTTTTTCCTTGTATGTTATCCATAAAAACTTCTAAAAATTATACTTCTCTCACACTCCACTTACATCTTTTACCGCTTTTGGCAAAAATTATTCAAATTAAATCATGATGTCTGAATAGTTGATAAGATCATTAACTGGACTCGGTATCTAAATTAGTAAATATTTATATATTTTCTTTTTAAGTTAGTTTTCAACATCTCCTTGAAAGCATTCCACAAATTCTATACAAGGATCATTAATAAAAGGATCATGTTTCTTGTCCATGACAATGAATTAAAATAATATAACTCGCGGTGCTACACCAGCACGCATTTTCTCCCATTAATTCTAACTTTAGCAAGTCAGCGAGTCCAAACGCCTTCGGACATTCCTCGTGAAGCGTATGTCTTTATAGGTTAACTTATGAAATTTATTCCCTGTGAAAATTCAAATATATTGATAATTATATATTTCGTGTTTTGTTACAAATATTTCCATTCCATTTACCAAACGAACTAGCACATGTTCAAACATGTTTGTTTCTTTCATGTTTATTAAATAAATAAACTTTTTATACAAATAAGATCAGAACATAATCCATTCGAAATCAAATTTCTTAATTAATACTTCAAAATTAAGAAGTTGTTGAATAATTCTAGCTAATTAATAAATAATATTTCTTCAAGGAAGATTATACTTGTCCCCCATACACCACTTAATGCTTTTAACTGTTTTTTGAAGAATATAAATCACATGAATATTTTACAAAAAGGTCATAACGTATAACATGAACAGAACTAAAAAGTAGCCAAAATTGTGATTTGAATCAATCCAGTAGATAAAATAGCATATGGGGAATCATCGTCAACATTTTGCTTCAATATTTCGAAGAAAGTAATTTCGCCGGATAAATATAATTTTAACAAACATTTAGTTGTCATTGCAGATTCATACCCAACAAGAGTACAAAGCAATTCACTGATCTGTTCACTTCCTTTCTTCCACGGAAAGTCAAACACTACACTTTTGATCACATTTGTATATCGTTCTTTTACTTACAGCACGACCCCTCATTACGAACACTTCTTGGACGCCCGCCGATTAAGAAAATAGAGTCAATTGAATCGTTTATTTCAGAAACCCGTCAAACACCAAAATTTAAAATGCGCTTTAGTGGTGCAATATTCTTCCATGAGTATTGAATCATTGCTTATTCCCTATTTACTTGAAATTTTTTCATTTATTAACTGCATTAATATTTTTAAAAAATTTGAAATCGAAAAAATTGGGACACTTTTTCTCGATTTTCTCGACATGAGAAATTTGGCGTTTGACTGGTTTCTGACATAAACGGTTCACGAACTGCTGGGTGTAGGGTGAGGAGGGTGAAGGGCGTGGCTAGCAGCAGCCGAAGACGTCGCTGACGAAGCGGCCCATCGTGCGGAAGCCCTCGAAGGTGGGCATCACGTAGCGCTCGATGTGCAGCGCCGGCGTCGTGAAGGAAGGCACGGGCATCTCCAGCGTGTAGGAGAAGTTGGCGCCCGCCACGCCCTTCATCCAGTCGTCGCTGCCGCCCGCCGCCAGCTCTCCTGCGATCACGAGCCACGCTCAGCACACACCCAGCCACAAGCCCACCCTCACACACCCATGCCCTTCATCAGGTCGGTACAGCCACTCACCCCCACACACGCCGATCTGAACACACGCCCTCCCTCAGACAAACCACGCATTTCATCCAGTCACTGCTTATGGCCGCCGCCAGCTCTCCTGCGATCACAGCCACCTCAGCACACCCCGCAAAGCACCTCAGCAAGCCACACCTTTATCCGGTCGTTGCTGCGCCCGCCGCCCGCGATCCCCCCCCCATCCAGCCACTCACCCCCCACACACACACACACGCCGATCTGAACACTCGCCCTCCACAAGCCACGCATTTCATCCCCCCTCACACACCCATGCCCTTCATCAGGTCGGCCAGCCACTCACCCCCCCCCGCCGTCTGAACACCGCCCCCTTCATCCAGTCGTCGCTGCCGCCCGCCGCCAGCTCTCCTGCGATCACAGCCACGCTCAGCACACCCAGCCAAGCACACTCAGAAAGCCCCTTATCTGGTCTGGCTGCTGCCCGCCGCCAGCTCTCCTGCGATCACGAACCACGCTCAGCACACACCCAGCCGCAAGCCCACTCTCAGACAAGCCACACCCTTCATCAGGTCGGTCCAGCCACTCACTCCCCACACACGCCGATCTGAACACACGCCCTCCCTCAGACAAACCACGCATTTCATCCAGTCACTACTTATGGCCGCCGCCAGCTCTCCTGCGATCACGAGCCACGCTCAGCACACCCCACCACAAGCCCACCCTCAGACAAGCCACACCCTTTATCAGGTCTGCCCAGCCATTCGCCGCCAGCACCCCTACGATCACGAGCCTCGCTTAGCCCATACCCTCCACACGCCCACCCTCAGTCAAGCCTTGCTCTTCATCCTGTCGTCGTTGCCGCCTGCCGACAGCTCCCCTGCGATCACGAGCCACGCCCAGGGAATACTCCGCCACACCACCCGACCCCGCATGCAAATTTCTGTGTCCCTGGTATGGACTGTTGAGTAGTTTTTAATATTTAAAAACATTTCTAACGATTTGTTATTCCATAGAGCCTAAAAGTGTTAGCAAGCAGTTTCTGTGCGTGTGGAGTGAGAAGCACGGTGTTCGCCGCCTCCTCCGACCTGGCGGCTGCAGCCCGAGCCTTAGAGCATAGAGTTCATTCATGAGCTGGCGACCTAAATCGGTGTGGTTTTTAATTACAGCAATGATAAGAATCAAACATATTGTTTTCCTGTCATTAGGTACGAAGATATTGGCTATCTCCCAATGTCCTTTAAATGTTCGTCAATAGGCAGTTCCTTTCCCGAAAGCCGTATGCATGGAAACAAACAAACGCCCCAGAGAGCCACCTACAAAGCCAAGAAGCCAAGAAAGCCGCTAAGCGAGGTCGTTGCACTCACCTAGCATCTCGAAGCAGTTGCCGACGTCGAAGCGTGGGATCCCAGCGCGGCGGATGGCGGTCGCCACCTCCTGCCCCAGCGCCACCTGCACACGCGCGCTCTTAGGCACACGAGCGGTACGTCGACGCGCGTCGACGCGCGTCGACGCTTGCGCACACGAGCCTCTTAACGGGCGTATTAGGTTAACACTGTATCTTATGCGAAACGGCACACGAGCGCTCTTGGCGACGTGCGTTGTATTCACAGATCATGCTACAACGCGTTGGCAACAACACGTGTCTCCCAGATCACTCTCCTGTGCTGTTTCGCATAAGATACAGCGCAAATCTATGACGCGCGTTAGGTGGTGTCGCACGTCAAAGCAACGCAAGTGTGACTCAGAACCTAAACAATACTAGGCGGAGAAGAGACAAAGTTATCCAGGCACGTCTCAGTAGATAAGTGTTAATCCCAGCTGTCGTAAGTAATGATATCCCCCAGGACATGGTAGTTATTTTTCACACCTAAACGTCAGATCCGCCGCTAGCCTATACGACGACCTGACTTGCGTGGTTCCTTCCTCCGCGTATCTCCTCAAGGGAGAAGTACCTGAACCTGATCAAGCAGTTGGTTAGTTAGTGTTTCCGGGCGCGGTAATAGCTTTGGTGATTAGTCCCGTAAGTTTAGTGCATGTTTTTCTCGGGAGATGACGGTGACCTTCCCCCGCTGGATGGCGGTATCCGGCACCGACCTACCGTCGGCTAGTGGGGTTTCTCCCTAACCAGGACTCTCCCACCAGCGGGGCACCGCCCCAGCCCGGACAAACTCTAAGCTCCCGACCGATCTCCCGGAATATGTGGTAGTGTAGTGCATGTTAGTGTAAGTGTGCGTGTAGGTGGAGAGGATAGGACAAGGAATGGGAAGGACAGATCGCGCGCGGTCCGTGGCACGTTTGATAGGGTACTGCTCCGGCATTCGCCTGGTGTTGATCGGAGAAACCACTGAAAACTACCGTTCAGAGCCGCCGGCCGCTAGAATTCTCCTCCATACAGCGACTGAATTCGACCTTGCTGGAAAGCTAGTGTCGAAAATCCTGCCACCGTCAGGACTCGAAGCTAGGATCTCCCGGTCAGAGGAGCTGCAGTCACATCAGTTGATGCATTGAGCCACCGGTCCCGATCTGATCAAGCAGTAAGAGGGTAGTGTTGCACATGTGTAGTGAGTGTTGGGGAGATGATGCAAGAAAGAGGAAAGATAGATCGCGCGCAGTCCGTGTCCGTGAATCAGAGTACTGCTCCAACATTTTCCTGACCTTTGTCGGTGATGATCAGGAAAATATAGCGATCATAGTAGCCAGTGGCTGGAATTCTCCTTGAATGCGACCTAGCATTGTAGCTAGTGTCAAAAATCACATTCTAGCGGGACGCATATAATTTCACATGTATTCGGCACTGCAGCGCCTCTGACCGGGAGGTCCTAGGTTCGAGTCCTGACGGCGGCAGGATTGTCGATACTAGCTTTTCAGCTAGGTCGAATTCAGTCGCTGTCTGGAGGAGAATTCTAACCGCCGGCTGCTTTGATTGGTAGTTTTCCGTGGTTTCTCCGATCAACACCAGGCGAATGCCGGAGCAGTACCCTACAAAACGGGCCACGAACCACGCGCGATCTTTCCTTCCTCTTCTTTGTCCTATCCTCTCGCCCTTACACACATACGTACACTAACATGCACTACACTACCATATATTCCGGGAGACCGGTCGTGAGCTTGGAGCTTGTCCCGGCTGGAGCGGTGCCCCGCTGGTGGGAGAGTCCTGGTTAGGGGTCGGCGCAGAATGTCGCCATCCAGCGGGGAAAGATCACCGCCATCTCCCGAGAAACAAACATGCACTACACTAACGGGGCTAATGACAAAAGAAGTTGACGCGCCCGGAAACACGAAAAAAAACAAACCAAACTAAACCACATGTATTCGGCACCGGGCTTCCCTGATTGGTTAGCGGACGCGGGGCGCGAAACCGCGCGAAATTCGTATGTTTTCCTTCCACTGATTACCGTAGCCATAGCGAGAGTTCGTGACCGTGGGCTCGGCTACTGTGTTCGTGGACGCATCGATCGACTCTGTGTTTTCCTTGGACATCAGCTGTGACATTAGTAATTTCCATTATGGGAATTAACAATACAACGTGTTTTGTTAGTAAGTTCTTAAACTTATATTTTGGTTTTATATGAATGAATGCGAACTAGGAAACTAAATTATATTTCTTTCCAAGCGAATTACAGTTAGAAAAGGAAGAAGAAAAACTGAAGTTCATTTGAAGACATTAATAATTGGGTAGAGGAATACACGAAGATCACCCACACGAAATGGAATGTTAGATCATGAAAACGATTTGTTTGGTCGTAAGTTCACAGAAATACACCTTATGTTTTTATTTTATTATAGTAAATATTGACCTGTATGTCATCATAGTACATACAGAAAAGTAGTAGGAGAGAAAAATTGAACTTTCTAAAAATGCTGGCTGTCCAGCTACATTGTCTGTAAAAATAAAACTTACACTGCTAAAAAAAAAAATATGTTTACTGACGTCTTGATACATGTTTAAAAAACTTTTCCATATACTGTATTTGTGAAGACGTGAACATTAATTTCGAGTTATAATAGTTCTTCTAAAACTGATATTCTCGATTCTCCATGGAACCATGACTGGTTCAAGTCATTAAAAATTGGAACTACTTGTGATTGTTGTCATTGCGTGCCTCGTCCCATAGAGGAATTTAATTTAGTTTTTCTGAAACTTCGTTAGGTAGTTCAGGCACATAGCATTCTCGGAATCAAACCGCGTGTGCATACAAATTTGGGCCCATTGTATTCGTAGAACTTTCTCACAGGTAGACAGGCAATCAGGCGATTAGGATTGCAAACCTACGACGCATCAATTAATTCTTGGAGATAATCAAAGAATGAACAGTGATTTGGACTGTCCATTTATATCTCCCCAAACACCATTCGTGCTTTTCTTCAGTCCAGTGTAAGAAAATGGAGATTACGAAAATTTATCTTTCTTCTGCCTAGCAAACTAAATCTTTTAAGAAATATAAAATTGACGTATACAAATAACATCAATAAACCCATTTTTCCTTCAAAAATCCTACTTTGGCAATCGTGGAATATATATAAATAATTAAGATGGGAATCAAGTAAATATCCAAAATTTAGTAGAATCAATAACAATGAAAAAATGGTTAAATGTTCAATTTATGTATCAATTAATTACACAATTAATAATTAACTATTCCCATTTTGATTGATACACGTATGGCTTCTTATAGTATATAATCAAAAACTTGAAAATGCTATTAAAATTACTGTGATTTATAATCTGTAATACTACTATTTTAATGTTAAAAATTAAACATAGCAAAAATTAATATTATTTTATTTTATATTCTTAGGATAAAGAATTGTCACTTGTCATAATGCCACACAATCATTGATGGAAAAGAAATAGGTTTCCATTTATTGAAAAAATTAGGAAAGTCAGAAAAATATTTAAATAAATAATATTAAAATATTATTCGAAAAGGTTGATACATTATAACTTGTATTAGGATTAGGTGAGCATTATAACTTTTATTAGGATTATCCCTTTAAATTGACAAAAAGTTTCATTTTAACAATTAAACACCTTATTTTTACTTTCAGAAAGAATTGTACAAGGTTATAACAATAAAGAACAGTCATAACCGCATTGTAAGAACTGCTGAAACACTGTGGTTTCAGCTGATGAGGCTACAAGGGAAGCATTCCTTCAATATTTTAAAATGAGAATGAGTATTGCAGAATCATGTAAATATCATCAGACCCTTCGTGAATTGAATGAAGTGATTTGTGAAGATTATGAAAATGGTCGTACAAATCCTACAGAAAGAACTGTACGCTACTGGCATGATTATAACTAGGGACTAGGTCAGGCCAAGTCCCGTAGTTAGTCACTCTATATCATATTTACATTATTGTCTTGCTTTTTGTGTTTGTTTCTTTGGTTGATATTGTTTTTGCTAGTGTTCACAATGTAATGAAATTCATTAATTTCAATAGTATGAAATACATGATCAATCATTTATTATGTATATATGCAGATTTTTAAGATTTCAGGCACTAAAACTGTTATGAAAAATATCTTCAATATATCTGTTCAAATTGATTTAGATGCTATTGAAAAATTTTAAAAATTATTTCTTGTAAAACATTATTGAGAAATTAGAAAATCCTTGATATTACAACCTATTTACCCTCCTGAAATAAATCAAAATACCGTCAATAAGATTACAATATAGTCTAATAATATAAAATGTGAAGTTCTGTAGATATTTGAATAAAATATTTAATATGCAATCTAAGTTAATTTTATTTTAATTTTGCACAAAATTGGAAATAATACTGAAGAAACTTTGTTTCAATCAACCCCATCAGCCTCATTTGTTTTGGCCATATTTTCCTTCCTCTAAAACTAAACATTTGTTAATGCCCCATTACAAATATTGAGGGATGAACAGAATAAAATAATTTATTCACCTGTCAATGAACAATTAAATATGTATTAATAGAAAAAATAAATAAAACTGAATAACAAAATATGACCAGAAAACGGAATAAAACATCTATGTATAAGTAGTAATCAAATTAAAAGAATATATGAAGTTTCCAAAATGACAAAACAGCGCTTAAAACGAACCTTCAACACTTCCATAGAAAGAGAACATACGAATCTCTTGCGTTTTCGCGCTCCGCGCCCGCCAGCCAATCAAGGAAGCCCGGTGCCGAATACATGTGCAGTTTGCTTATATGATAGCGGGACAGGATCATCGTCGTCCCCAAAGGGTATATCATGCACTACATTAACGAGAATAATGATCACAATTGGTGACGCACCCAGAAACACAATGTAATCATTCAATCAAGATAAAATTTCATCCTCGGTTCCTTATAGTACAAAACAAGCCCGATTTTCCTTCTCGTAATCGCATTGATACGAAAAGCTTTGGCGGTTGGTGAGGTAGTATTTATACGTATCTCAGACGTTGAATGAGTATTTTAACAACTAACAGAGAGATACAATTGTGCATAGTATTTCTCTTCCGACCGCAGCGACTGCAACATAAAATAAAGGTAGTTTGTTCCTCAAAATAGACATAGCTTATTCAAACGAGTAGCATTGCAACAGCACATTTTCGCATTCTGTCTACTTTTAAATTTTTGAAAATTCAGAGATTTGAACGAAAATGTGACCTGTTGCATATTTAAAGCGTTCTTGAAGCTTTTCGTAGAAAAAGTTTAATCAAAAAATTAGGAGCCAGTTTTGCGAAAATTTTGAAAATGTGTCGCGTGGTATCGAGAAAGTATTAATGCAAATGCAGAAAGTTTTAATTTATCACGTGAGAAAGTAATAATAATAATATTGATAACCCGTGTTTGTTGGTAAAGAAAACGAAAGCTAGTCTCATAAAAAAATTGGTATTACACAATGCAAAAGAGTAAGTTTCATATATAACAAATATCATTTTTCACGCAAAGTGAATAAAAACTGAACGCAATGAGAAATCATTAAAACACACTCCACAATAATGCATCATAATTAGCAAGGGAGAAGTGTCATGACGATATTAATAATTGTATAATTCTTTCTCTGCAAAGTGAGCTAATTTGAAGATGATTTGTACATTTCGGACGATTTCAACAAGAACAACAAGAAAGTCTGTAGATTAAATAATGGCATCTTAAGATGAACAATCAACTACCCGACTACTCTGTGCTACGAACGAGTCATTATCTCGAACGACCGATTCATTACCTCCAGTATTTCAGGTTGACGAGCCCTTTCTTCGTGTTATTCCACTCACATCGAATGTCACAGATCATTTACATTTTAAAGTTTACCGACATCGGTATTATGCTATTCTTTTATACACCTTTGCTTAATGTATACGATTCACTTATCATTTGATCGTACAGTCAATAGCAATGAAATGTTTCAGTGCATCATTAAGCTATCCTTCGCTACAAACATAACATCTACTTATTCCAGAAAACACTCCTACAAGTAGTAATTGTAAGTAATGCAATCCCGAGATACACTTTTGTGTTCATTTATAGATAAAAGAGATTGATGAAGATATAAAGTCATCTCCGTCAACTTAATATATTTATTTATATAGCCGGGTTTTGACGGCTTTGCCGTCATCATGGGTCCAGCTGCTTTCGGCAAAAGTCGGAAGACTGAGATGACTTCATTTATTTTTTTATGTATAGCGTCAACAACACCGCATCAGAATTCCCACAATTAAAAGATATTGAAAGAAAATAAAGAGTTAGGTACAAGTTTTTACCCGCGATATCTTCATTTTACTTGAAAAGACACGTAGCCGTGAGGAAATCAAAAATATTTTCATTGGTTATTGTGAAAACGTACGATTAATGGAAACCTTTTGACATTGTCAAACAGAAAAGGTACAGCAAAAAAGTAATATCATGCGAAAAACTAGCGACGCTACAACAGCACATAACTTCTCGGTGCGGTGAAACATTGTTCATATAAATGAGCGGAAGTGGAAAGTTACCGAGCACCATCCGTCATCCTGCCAATTGAAAATGAAAGGTGTGTTGAAATACGAAACTAAAATAATCTGTATTAAAGAGCATTCTTTATTTTAGTATTATACTCAAAAGTAAAGCCTTTGGACATCTGCAACGGTCTTAAAACCTGTTTTAGAACGTTTCATCTTCTTTTATCAACGCAATTGCTATTACAATCGATAAATTTGTTTGTTTTATTTCCAATATTTGTTTGAATTATAATTGTTTAATATCATAATAAAATAATTTAATTTTTTTCCAATTAAAAATTCATACTCAATTATTTTAACTATTTTTCTGGATTAATGAATTGTGAAATTTTTTTTTAAACGAATTGTAGAGGACAGTTTATAAAACTAACTTACATCGTATTAATAACATTTCTTGAAACACTTTTAGGATACTTGAAATATATGTAAAGTTGATTACCTGTGTTCCAAAAGTAATGTGCAAGCAAGACGTCGCAATGTGAAAATAATCGCAGCGCGTACTCTCTAACGAGATTAATATCCCTGAGATTATATGAATTTGGGACGTTCGGTGACCTTCCTAAGTTATCCGGTGAAGTTCTTTGAAATTCCCATATTTCTGACTTCACTCTGAGTTAACTTCAGAGTTCCGGAAAATATTTACATTAAAGCTTCTTCTTTCTAGACCAGTCGTATGTCTCGGTCAACCACCAAACTCGTGAATTGGTACAAGATGGACAGATTTTCTTATTTTAACATCAAGCCTTAAAATGTCTCCAGATCTCGGTGCAACCCGTGTGAGATGACCGCGAAACACATTCCCGACTCGCCGAGCAAACATTACAATGACATTCGTCGAAAGTGAGAAAAATATCACAATTGCAGTTATGGCAAAGCAACGCGGCATTACTGCAGTATCTC
The DNA here is from genome assembly GCA_964035755.1 of Teleogryllus oceanicus. Taxonomy (NCBI): domain Eukaryota; kingdom Metazoa; phylum Arthropoda; class Insecta; order Orthoptera; family Gryllidae; genus Teleogryllus; species Teleogryllus oceanicus. Next base: position 20,601,976 of record CAXIVR010000009.1, on the reverse strand, counting down.
TTTGAAATATTTTGTGAGCAACACCTTGAACAAATTCATTTTGCCAAGGTTTGTACCATTTGACAGGCAAATCGGCTGCGAGATGCTGAAATAAACTCAAATAAATCGTAATCGAAGTTCACTCCAAATCGTGAGTGGAACCAGGGTTGGGCGTATTTGAAATACGTATTTGATATACATTTTGTATTTGAAAAACAGTATTTTTAAGTTTTTTGGGTATGTATTTTCGAAACATATTTAAATTTATAAAATAGGTGACTTTAAAAACAGAAATGCTAAAAATGCGTTAATAAAAATTAAATTCGTTGAACTTATTTTTGCTTTCATTTTAAAGTTTGTGAAACATTAATCCAGCAATGCCAACATTTTCTTATACGTTCGCTGATTTGTTGGTTTATTACATTAAGAAAAATCATCTGGATGTAAGATATAGTATAAGTTTTGTAATGCAACTTTTCAGAGTTGGGCAGTATTTAAATACTCATATTTTAAATACACTATTTTCTACAATCATTGAGACCCGGTTGACTGGATTAAAATTTGTAAAAGTACATTTACGCCTAATCAATTTATGATTTTATGCATTTATAGTTAGTTATTTCTCAGAAATATGTATTACTGTCAATTACTACTTTATTGTAATGCATATATTGTTGCACGCAAGATATAACACAATTTATTTACACTATTTCAATTATTTAAATACGTATGTATTTGGCAAATAGAACCTAATGTTTTTATATATATTTACTAATATACAAAGTATTTTGGAGGAGTGTTTAAATACTAAATTGAAATAATTTTGCCCAACCCTGACTGGAACGACATGGATATTTTTGAAGATGCGATTGCGTGGAAACTACGGAGAATAGTCACAAGATGTTAACAACATTTTCGTCTTTATTTCATGTGTTCTTTCACACACGACACTTTCTCAAATGTCAAGACAGTCTGTGACAGAACCTTCACTTACCAGTTTGGGTGCGTCAGCTGGCTTCTGATGCGAGTAGCCCCAGGGGTGAATGAACACCTGCGCAAAGCAATACGTATAAACAAGAGAAATCAGCACCCCAAATAAATAACTGCAAGATACACACTTCCCCAAAAATAATAAACTGAAACAGACAAAAAAGACAAACCTGTTAACTACATACCTGCGTGAATTTCACGGAATTTTTTCGGCATCTAGCAAATGTTTATTCGTGCCCTAAAGGAAATAATACTAGCAAATTCCAACGAATTTATTAAAATAATGATTGCGTAAGCTTCCGCGGCCGAAGTTTTTGTAGTCTAGGCTATCCAGGATGTCTCTGTCATGGTGGCTGACGTTTTAGCCAATATGTTGTGTTGGTTTAGTGGTGAGTTGTAGTTGACATTTACATAATTGCAATGATTGAGGGCGTTTCATTGTCAACAGTACTATTTATTTCAATAATAGCAGTTTTCGATGGCTTAGCCATCATCATCAGTTTTCTGCTGTCTGGGAGTCACAAAAACGACTACTACTTCGACTAGTAGTCGACTATTATTATTGAAATAAATAGTATTGTTGACAATGACAACGACTTCAATCGTTTCCATATGTTGTGGCCTTCGTCAGAGCGTCCCGCTGCAGTATGCTCTGAGGAAGGTCACAACATGGAGGGCGAAACGTCAGCCACCACAACAGGGACGTGGCTCACTCTAGATAGACAATCGTGAAAATAATCCCAACACAATGATTATTCAATCATATTAATGTCATAAACGCGATTTATTGGTGCCCTAACTACTGCTAACGAACTGAAGACCCGGCGAGTTATGGCAAAATTGATATTTTGATTTTAAGGGATTCTTTACATGAAGCCTCTACATTTTATAAATTTTCTCAAAAATGGCTTCACTTTTTAAATAAACTTTACCTCAGATAACATACAGAATTTAAAAAATTGCGCAGGTCTCACTTTCATTCAAATCACTAATTTTTCGGAAATTGAAAAAAGGAAAAATTAAAAAATGGTATGCTTCTTCCTGGAAATACAATATTGAAGATAGAGATTTTACCTTATTAAAATATTTTTTTCACAGACGTCTTGATAAGTCCAAGTACAATTTTCTAAAATAGTAGTTTTCACATAACTTTGGGTAAAATATACGCAATTTAAAAAAATGTTCTAACAATTATTTTCTCCAAAACAACTCCAAATTTTTTGTATAGTATATTTCTCCCTCGTATGTATCAAAAGACGGTTTACAAATGGTGCTGGTCTTGTTTTCGGCGAACACTGTTTTGAAAATTGCAAACAATTAATATTCCAAAAGCACAATATTGAGGATACCATTTTTTCTGGAAAATAAAATATGCGCTAAAAAATCCGTTTTTAAAAAAAGGAATATATTTTTTAATAAGAGTTTGAGAATTTGAATTTCCCGCGCTGGAATAACCAAAAAACTACTCCATAATAAAGGAATTAGAAAACTAATTAGTACAAGAAAGTTTGTGTCATTCTGTAGCATAACTTGTTTTATTTCTTTCGGCGTTGCAAAATGTCTTTTCGGAACGAATGTACTAGAAATGGTCACCTTTCTTGTAAACATATTAGTATTATTAGTAAGTAGTCACTTGTTAGCAAGAAAGTTTCGTACTAGGTACAGTTTTCATTCAAAAAGAGAGAGTTCTATATATTTGAGATACATACTTCGATTTTTAACGTGGCGTTTCAAGGTCTCGCACGAAAAAGGGGGAGGGAAGACAGACTCCACCAGGGAGCCGTAAAAGTGAGAGCTGTAGTGACGTTGCAGCTCTCTATTGTTGTTTGCCTACCCTCTCCCTCTTTCGTACGTGACCTTGAGACGCCACGTTAAAAAATCAAAGTATAGTCCTGAATAATAGATTCGAGTTTTTTTTTATTTGTTGCGTCTACACCTTGACGCAACGCGTCTCCAAGCCCCTTAAGGGGCGTTGAGCGCTTTGCACTGGGGAGTAATCCTCCTTTAATGCGCATTTTTTAAAATATTTGTCAAGTCTCGTCACGTCGCAGTCAGTCAGTGCCTTTTATCCCTTCGGCCAGGGGCTCGACGCCGTTAGATCCCGGGGTCCCTGGCCGGTCACCCAACCACGAACCCGCGAGTCTCGAATTCGCTTAACCTTCGTGACTTCACGGAGTGTACTAAACGAATTCGGCTAGCGCCGCCGGCGCCACCGCCTAGATTCGAGTTTTAGATTCAAAGTCTAGATTTGAGTTGCAAGAAGTTAGATGTAGGGCTGAGAGTGTTGTGAGAGGAGCTCACCCCGCCGTAGCTGTGGATGGCGACGTAGAGGCGAAGCCGCCCCCGCAGGCTCAGTCCATACATCGCCAGCGCCTGCGCCTCGGCCTCGGAGAACGGCTCGTGACCCGCGTACGTCTCCTTGCAGGGGTCCCAGCTCACCCCCACCACTGCAACCAGGCAACGCTACACAATCACATGAAATATTTACTTCGTCAAAAAGTAGATTTCGGTTTATTTTGAAGTCGTAGGCGTCCGCGGCCTGAGTCGTTTGAATGATCTTGGCTGTCCGGGTGACGCCGCGTCGAAGGCTGTGTTGCCGACGTTTCGAACATATTTTCTTAGTCTTTCTCAGTGCTGGAAGACCACGAAAAGATGGTCGAAACGTCGGCAACACAGACTTCGATGCCGCATCACACGGAGAGCCAAGATCATTTTATTTATTTTTTTGATTTTCATTTACCTCCTTTGTGTTGAAGGTGCTTGGGTAGAATACGCAACATCGTGCATTGCTACCAAAATTACATGCCTTCAAGGTTTCTCAAGAGTGTCATGCATATTTCTGTTTACAAAGTATGTTGAACGTTTGCGCGGGAGGTTCTTGAACGGCTCTCCAAAACAATTTTTCGTCATCGAAGTTATTTACGTCCTATAAGTTTCGTAAACTCAATTTAGAACCAATGTCTGGAGAAAGACGAATGCCGGAGCACGAAACACCAGACGAATGCCGGAGCAGTGATTTAACAATCGGGACAAGGGCCGCGCAAAATTTTCCTTCCTCTTCCTTGCCCTATCATGTCCCCTTACATACACATACACATGTATACTTATACTAGACTACACTACCACGCATATTAAGAGCTTTGAAATTGTCTCACCTGAGGAGGTGACTCTCTGAAAAAAAAAAACCCTAGAGGAGGCAAAATCCCCCCCTATAGATAGGTCAGCGCCAGATCTCACGAAACACCGCCACCTCGCGAGGTTTAATAACATGCACTCATTCTCTTGAACTTGACCTCGTGTTATAAATATATTATAGGGAATCGTGAGGGTAGGTCAATAAAAAATATTGTTATCTCTGGTTTGGACTATTAGCAAATTGTATTTTAAATATGCTGGTTTGCTTATGTAATGACAAATCGTGTTTACCAACTGCAGTACTTGTATATTTATCTTGTACGTTATAGTTTTCGTAGGAAATGGTGTAGCGTTAACGACATTTGCATCATGTAAATGAAATTGAGGCGTTGTTTTGTCGTATATATTTATTTTAGCATAAAGCATAACAAGACAGCTTGTTTGGACCGAGGCCCCCAGCCGCCTCAGAATACCACTGAAGATGGCCGCAATGCGGCCGAAAAAGCTTTATGCTGAAATAAACATATACGACAAAACAACGCCTCAATTTCATTTTCATTTACGTTATAGTTAATTTATAGCCCTGAAGTGTGCCAAATCAATGGTCGAAACGTTGGCACTGTAAAAGAAACTCTTTTTATTGACCTACCGTCACGATTCTCTACATTATAATAATAACATGCACTGCATTTTCGGGTGGAGTGGCTGACTCTAGCAGAACCAATATTCACTCACTCACTCACTCACTCACTCAATCACTCAATCACTCACTCACTCAATCACTCAATCACTCAATCACTCAATCACTCAATCACTCAATCACTCAATCACTCAATCACTCAATCACTCAATCACTCAATCACTCAATCACTCAATCACTCAATCACTCAATCACTCAATCACTCAATCACCAATCACTCAATCACTCAATCACTCACTCACTCAATCACTCAATCACTCAATCACTCACTCACTCACTCACTCACTCACTCACTCACTCACTCACTCACTCACAACATGTATGTTTGCTTTTGTGGTGAATATTATCAATGGGCACTTACCGCCCCAGTAGAAATCGAAGTTTCGGTTCGGGTCTGCGCCGAAGCACTCGGGCACGTCCGTCACAGAGCGAGTCTTCCTCCACATCCGGTCCTGCACGAAATATTGAGCCAACGAAGACAACTTTAATGACTGACTTATATTCTTAATTTCTTACAATGTTTACACTTCTTGCAAACTCAGTAGTTCCTACTTTGAGTAACTTGATCCATTATACTTCACCAGAGGCCTCCAGAAGGGACGAGACATGTAGTGGATCCATGGAAGACCTTCATTTAATACTAAAGATGCCCCCTTCCAGTACATAAACAACAATAAAAAATAATTCATCTTTTCTATCCAACAGAAATAACTTATAGAAATAACTATAATCTGAATCTGGAGCTGCTGAAAAATATCACATGAATTAGAAGTACGCTGAGAGCAATATGTTTAATCCACCTTTTTTCTAGAGCTCTAGAAAAACAGAAATTTTAAACGTATAAGCAGTTGATAAAATACTATAAGCTTTCACGGCTGGCGACAATATTTAAATTCCTTTGCAGGCTGATAGTCCACGGTCCAGTGGCCGTGCTGACACTTCATCTGCAGCTGCGGCAAATGACTTTGGGAGGAGTGAAGGCCTGAGACCCTCCCCAGAGTGCATCCAGTGAAAGAAGGGTCAGCGTTATACTGCAAACTGGTTAATAGGAGGAGGTAATACACGTACATCTAGGTGCCACTGCCTTTCATTTAAAGAAAATATCATCATATGTGGTTGAGTAGAAAGATCGAATTTCTTTCTAAACAAAACATCCTGGTGTTTTCAGTTTAAAAAATATCGTCAAACTGGTAAATCATATTGCAACAATTCATAATACGTCGACAATGTAGTGTAGTTATTCACAGCACTTCACCACTGTCCGTGCCATTAAATCCTCTCAATGATTTTCCAGAATTTTTCCAGATCACTCCAGAAGTATCCGGCTACAAATACCTGCCAATCAATTCGCTTTGTCTGGGGAAACTGAATGAACTGTACGTCCCTTAAAACACCCTGAAAACAGCCAATCATATTTTTCGAGAATTCTCGTAGTAAGGAAAGCATTTGACCAAAAATGTTCGCTTCGATGCGATATTCAATTCAATTCAATTCAATTGCCTGCTCCAAATGGGAGGAGGAGGTGGAAGAGGCCTCCCCGCGAGCAACGAAGGTTATGTACGCACGTGGGCAACGAGTATGTACTAGAAACTTCTAATTCATTATTGTTTAGCTTTGTCATGGCTCCGACTGAATGCGTCTTTTCCCTTAGTACATGAGTTTGTAATCTAAAATCGGCCCTAAGCCGTCGCCCTGGCCGGGTGGTTGTGTGCATTCTCATATTGTTTTTTATGATTTATGAATGTATTTGAACTTTTTGTTAACATTTGATACGTATTGATAAATTAATATCTCTCACAATTTATATTCGGGCACACCTTTAGATTTTTCCAGTGTCAGTAATGTTTGTTTGTTTTTAAAATTATCTTAAATATATTATTTTGTTGCTCAATGTTGACGAGCATGCACACTTCCATTGTTTTCCCTGGTTTCACCGGCCGCTGAAAGCAAATGCTGGGACGTTGTATTCTTGTCGCGTTTGTGAGTCCAGGGGCATGACATCTCTAAGTTGTATTCTATTTTAATTTACTAAATGTATCTCTGAATTCAATTCGTATCTATACATTTATGTATTACGTGGTTAGGCGGAAGAGCAGGCCTGATGGTCCGAATCTCGTCACATAAATAAAGTCCATATTATTATTATTATTATTATTATTATTATTATTATTATTATTATTATGTACACGGGTAACCTTCGTTGCACACTGTTAGTTTTACTCTACGTGCGTGCAATAAGCGTTCTGCTTTTGTGCGATCCTACCGTGGTGTGTGAGTACTCATAGCCGTCGGGGTTGAGCAGCGGGATGATGTGCCAGTCGACGTTGGCGATGAGGTCGGCGTTGGACGGGTTCTCCACCAGCTGCTGGATGATGTAGAGGGCCATGGCGGGCGCGATCCACTCGCGAGCGTGGATGCCGGCGTCGATCAGGATGACCGGCCGCTGCCCTCCACCGCCTGACGAGATCTGCATCACCTGCGCCCTCAAGCACGCGCAAACTCAGGGGCGTTAAAACACACTCGCTTGTGACAGGCAATCAACACTACAGTGTTGGAGAGGTCAGGGGCAGCAGTTATTCTATTAAACAATCGACATTTGATTCATGATTAAATCCTTTACCTATTACTATGTCATGTTTATTTTCTTCTTAAGTTCTGCGATGTGTAAACGTTTCTATCAAAGGGCAGAAATGTTTGAATGGTTAATTCTTTTCGTTTTTGTATTATGTTTTATTAAATCATTCCGTTATTGGTTGTATTTTACAATAATGTGAAATAAATTAACAAGTCCCTGGAATTTTATTTATTTTCTCCTTACAGACGGACATCTTTTTATCAGAGAAACAGTATTAAATTTCGTAATCTGGACGTAGAAGTTAATGCAATTATTGCATGTAACGATTACAAAATCAAGACATTTTGATTCAAAATAATTAATTTTACTTTCAATTGACAAATTTCTGCTCTTCGACGATTAAGCTCCGATCTTGATGTTTTAGAACCTCAAAAATTAATGAAACGTTATTTTCAGTTAAATGTTGCACCAACGACTCGAGTTTGAAATATTAGCAGCACTAATGCCAACTAATGCACCAAAAACCTACCTTACCCCGAAAAATATACCTTTAGTATTGATACATAAATAACAATTATATTAATGCGTATATGCGGAAATGGCTGGTTTCCGGAATGCGTTGAAGACTGACACAGAGCGTCGATAGGAGCTTACCTTCATGTCGCGGCCCTCGTAGCTCTGGCCGAATGTGGCGACTCTGGCAAGATGCGGATAGCGGCGTTGCAGGTCATCCAGGAATTCGTTTATCTGCGAAAAGCCACGAGCATCAACTCGTATCGTTCCACTCCTTTATTACTCGTTCTCACATTTAACCCTTCAAAGATCGCGCGTCTATAGTATGTAGAACGGTGATGGTCGAGTGGGTGATTTCTACACTTCACAACAAAACTGCGCTACGCAAAATATTTTGCATACATTTGAATACTTTATCGTTTCACTCCTTTATTACACGTTCTCACATTTAACCTTCAAAAGACCGCGCATCTATAGTATGTAGAACGGTGATGGCCGAGTGGGTGATTTCTACACTTCACAACAAAACTGCGCTACGCAAAAATTTTGCATAGTATGTAGAACGGTGATGGTCGAGTGGGTGATTTCTACACTCCACAATAAAACTGCGTTACCCAAGAAATTTTCATACATTTGAATCCTTTTTACGTATACATAGTTGTTTTAAGGATTGATAAATAATACTATACTATTTTCAATACCTGCAAGCGAATGGAATGAAAGAAGAATCAAGAGATGAGATAACACGGTTCTGATTATGGGAGAAAGTAATAGTTGTTGATCTTTACCTTAACAGCATAAATGATCAAGCTAACCGAGAACACACTGATTTTTTCATCACAGTTTCGCTAATTGAAGTGTTGGTTCATAATATTATAGAAACGTTAATGATCGTAATGTCCAGAATGCAATGCTGATTGTATTATTTGCATTAAAATTGCGTGAGATAGCTGGAGGACCCTAAGATTAATAGAAAAGGACACGTGTCAAAGAAGTGCAGTTTATTCCAATGACGTCAGAGAAGTAATTATAATAACATCTTGGACGGTACGTGTCTCGTGCACTGAAACATCAGACAACGGGATTGACCTTTCGTTTGAACTCAGTGAGACCTGAACACCAAGACAGTGCACGGGCTTGCTCAACAGGCGAGAGGAACTGAAAACTACACCGAAGAACTACTGGATCGCAGCGAAGCCGCCATCAATTATATCTCGCGAGAAGGAATGCCGGAGGCAGGAATTATAACCAGCAAAAGGAAGCTTCCAGACTAGAGAAAATCCACACTCAGTAGTGTCTCGACAAAACTTAACGAGGTGAAAAGCATTCGTTGGCAAGCTCGCAAACATAGCTTCTTAGAACAAGGTAAAGAGAGTTTTCGGACAGCCCGTAGCATGCATCGCGACGTAAACTTCATGACATTGTTACTGCTGATTGACACTTCTTTAACTTACATTCTGGGGATTGTTGATTGGCTGAAATGCGAATAATTAATTATTCATCATAAGTCCCCATTTAAATAAATAATTGTTGGTTGAAATGTTCATGCACTTCCATGAAACGTCACTAAAAGAGATCTCAAAATATTATTAAGTCTTGAGTTGGAAAGTTCCGATTGGATGTTCCGATCTTATTGGCGGAGGAGAAGAGAGAAGCAAAGACCGAAGCGGCGGAGTCGCCCTCACCTCCTCGTAGCGCAGGTACTTCTGCAGCAAGTCGTGTGGACCGGAGCCCCTTCGCTGCAAGTCCACGCTGCGCTCCCGCCGGATCTCCCTGCGCACGCACAGCCACACTCCGTCACCCTCCCACGCTCCCACCCTCCCACGCTCCCATCCTCCCACGCTCCCACCCTCCCACGCTCCCACCCTCCCATGCCCTGACCCTCCCACGCCCTCACCCTCCCAAGCTCTCCCCCTCCCCGCTAATACCCTCCCACGCTCTCGCTCGCCCACGCTCTCACCTTCCCACGCTATCGCCCTCCCACGCTCTCGCACTCCAACGCTTTTCCCCTCCCACGCTTTCCCCTTCCCCGCTCTCACACTCCCTCGCCCCACCTCCCCGCCACATCTTCACTCGCCCTCCCCCTCCGCCGCTCTCAACCTCCCCGCCCCCCGCTCCCTCCCCGCCCTCCCCGCCCTCACCCTCCCACGCCCTCACCTTCCCACGCTCTCATTCTCTCATACTCACCCTCTCCATTCACATGGACAAGCCATGTCCATTTTAACACAGTGAGAGTCATTGGAGATTAAGAAAACGCTGCAGTGCGTTCCTCATACTTTAAACAATAAAATTCTCTTGCTGGTTTGGCCTCGAACACGGATTCTTTCAGGAACATTGTTTTGTAATTTACCCACATCTTCACATCCTGTATGGCACCGGAAATGGGCATCATTTTCAAGACTCTACTCGATGCACACTCGGGAGTTCATTAGCGTTATTTACAAACAGGGTGTGCATTGCAATTTTGCCGGCCGCCTCTCGAGCTAAGATTCAGACGGATGTCGGGGGCGATCGCAGGGCCGTGTGCAATACAGTAGATAACAACCCCCATTTCGTTAATTCGCAAAATGTCGTTTATCCACGTTTGTGTCCGAAATAAGTAGATACTTCTTTCGACATTACTTAAATATGTTCTCAGCTTTGACTCACTTTACCCGCGACCTTCCAAGGATCATATCTATGAAAGTTCTTCGAAAAGGGAACATTTAATACCTTTGAATCATAAAATAGAAGGGTATTAGAGAGAACATAAATTGTGTAATTTACGTAATAATAATAATTTAAGTAATTCTTTGATAATAAACTTCCATACTATATACATGTTGAAATATTTTATGCATATTTCACTGGTTTTAATGCATGCATATTTTGGTGATTTAAAGTGCGCATCTTCTATCCCCTAATGAAGAGAACCTTGTTGTTTGAAAAGTGCATGCACTTCTATGAAACGTCACTAAAAGAGATCTCTTCTGGTGCACTCGAAGGGCCAACGCCCACCAAGTAACTCAAGTGGCTTTATTAGTTGAAGCATTTTTTGACAATACACACACGTTTATGTACTTATTTTGTTTTTGCCCGTATTTGACAGATTTTCAGTAGCGCAACGGACATTTTTCTTGGAAGGGGGTCTACAGGGCTGGTATCACGTGAAGTTAAAGGTTACGTATAAAGAATTTTTCATGTATGCTAAATTATAATTTATTTTTATTTCTTGAATTGAATTATTTTTAATGTACTGTATGGAAATTCCGAATGACACTTCTGTAGAAAACGAATAAACACTGTGAATGTGTGTCATCTGCTTCTGGGAAGGGCTGCTACTGTCTGACGTCTTGAGAACGTCACTATAGATTCTGTAAACACCAGTCCGCCCTCTGTCGCTGAATTCTTTCTAGACTTCACCTGAGAATCCTGTGCATACGGCGCCGTTAAAAGTAGGAGCCAGACACACAAGGAGCATGTCTGCGCATGCGCACAACCCCAATGCGAGCGAGGGCCTGTGGGACTCACGCGCCGACGTCCGCCACGTGCACGCTGGCCGGAATGCCACGTGCGCCCAGCGCGCGCATCACCGCGTCCGCCACATCCCCCCGCACCAGCACGTCCGCCGCCGGCCGCCGCCGCCACAGCTGCGACGCCCCCCCCCCAGCGCGCGCACCAGCGACTCCAAGTGTTGCAGCTGTTCAGCTCGCCGGCGCGAGCACCCGCCACCTGCGCAGACACAGAGCTTGCCCCTGGCCGATTGGCAATCCGCTACACGCACGTGCACACAGGGTTGCCTAGCGTACAGGGGCAATATCACGTGTGGAAGTCCTTAAACAAAAGTTGAGTATGATTATACAAAGTGGCACTCAACTAGAGTCGCCATTTGTTTTTTACAAAATGTATGCGTCGCACTAGATATCCCGTTGAGCATCTCAACAGCAGTAGCAGTAGAGCTTGGAGACAAATGAATTACGAAACAACGCGTAATTCATGATACTGCCGCTGAGAGACTAGTTTATATAATAATGGCCGACGAAGGAAGACAGATGGCGCAGCAGTAATAGGCGGCTGTGCTTCTCTTCCATGAAACGAAAAGTCTTGTGACTCAAAGGTGTTTTCGACAACAGTTTAACACATGATGGGCTCCTCGCAAGGGAACCATCGATAGGCTGTATAATTAATTTCGATTTCTTACATGAGCGTTTCGACATGTAGATCATTTCACTCAGGTGTCCAGGTCGTTTCAATGACAGACAATTTTGGCCCCCAAATAGCCCAGATCTTAACCAAGTGACTTCTTTCTTTGGAGGTACCTAAGGGGGGGAGGAAAATCCAAAATGATCACATGAGTTAATGGAGCTCAGAAGAATAATTCTTCAAGCATCACAGACTTTTGGCGTAGAGTTATCACTAACATCAGGGTTAATTTGCAGGACTTTATGAATCGAAATGGTGGACGTTTTGAGCATGTGCTGTGTAAAAACAATTCCCCAAAAACTGTTTTCCATTGTAGTATATGTTCCTTTGAGTTTGTATTAACAATACATTTTTTATTTAACAACAAAATGGAGACAATGGTTTGTACCTAACTTCCACTTACATAACAAACTCGGCATTACTCCTATCTCCGTCCATTTCTCCCTCCTATCCTCTCGCTTCTATCCTAAAATTCCCCAGATTCCCTCAGCCGTACATTTCAAAATCGGAAAACAAAATCCTCGCCACAATAGACTAAAGCGAAAACTACCGCGACAGTTCTTCAACCCTCCTTGATTATCATGTACCCCATGTGGCTTCTCACATTTAATTCACATGTACTCAATGTATTCATGTCTATAATGTTTCTTAATCAATGTTAACGTAATTCAATGTAACATCACTGTATCGTACTCGGATGCTGAGGGCTTTTGGGCCAAGCAGAAATAAATGAAGAAAAAAAAAGAGACTCATTTCGTACGGCGTGGTCGGTCTTCCTTTATCAGTCATTGTTATATAAACTATACTTGTTTTTTTAACGTGGCGGCTGAGAGTATGGATTCGGCACGAATTTTCTCTAAGATGGAATTCGGCACGAATTTTTGATTCATTGTCAGTCCTGTCGCTGGAGTCGCTTGATCTGCAGCTTTGCTTGATGCGTTCGTGATCATGCGACATCCTGCGGCAGGACTGTGAATGACTCTATCGGCCGTGCAGAATTCCATCTTGGAGATGCTGCCGTCAGCCGCCACGTTAGAAAAAACCAAGTATAGTGTCCCAGTGGCGGTCTCATTAATTACGGGATATTTCGTCATTCATTTGTTTCTCAAAGCTCTACCGTTACTGCCGTTGAGATGCTCAACGGGATATCTAGTGTGACATAAATTATGTAAGAAACAAACGGTGACTCATGTTGTGCGCCACCGTGCGTAATAAATCAGCGCAATGAGATTTTAATTTGTTAGGCAGCCTGATTATCTGGGCGTATTTACATTTCCGCGATAGTAAATACTTCAAATTGGATTGATTTCGAATCCTATGTAGGACTCTCTCTTTGAATATGCGAGGAAGGCATCCAACGCAAATATGGATTAGGTAAACCTAAATATGCAATTTTCCATCAGTCAATCAAATTGCAATTTAGGGCACTACAACAAGAAGACATTGTGTAACCGGTAAATAATGTGTAGGTTATATAATTAGTGCCGATAAGAATGCAAACAGACAACGTAAAGTTTGCAAGTTTTGGAAATTTTTTTATGTAACAATATTGAAATGCATTTAAATTATATTTGCTCTTTTCATTTTCGACATAAAGTTATAGTCTGTTTTCATACCACTAAAATTAGTAAACATTAGTTGACAACATATCAACTCTTCTTTAAAAAGCGATCTGAGACTTTGTTTCCGGAAACCTTCAGGGTGTTGTGTATTCTCAACGTTCCAATCAGCTTCACCCAAGTATCAAAATATTTTTAGGAAACTGTTTTTTCTACCTTTTGGACCATATCACGAATATTTAACTGAATTTTATAAAATAAATCAGGTATTGTAATGATTGGAAAGAAATGTGTTAATATGAAATTTCATTGGAAAGAAGTCATCCCTAGAAATTTCTAATATTAATTCTGGGACATCCTCGACAGATATTTTGCTCAGCGCAGCGTAGAACATAGAGGAAAAGCAAGACCAGTGGTGTGTGAAGCATAAATAGATTTAACGTGAGTATGTTTTAAGGCTGGGGACTTTCCTGGATCCTCGCACTTCCCGCCCGTTCCCCACCAACGCCACCGCTTCAGCTGTCCGTTGCTACATATAATTTTCTGGAACACAGTACTCCACTTTGATGTGTACAGGCGCCGAGTTCATATCATTCAGTGACGTTTCACCTTGTTCTCGCCAATGACACACTTCACGTATTCGCACAATCCCGAAAGCATTCACGTAATTATCTCATCACGTCACTGCCTTCAATTATCTCACCTTGTTCCTGTTCGATATTCGTTTTTACTCCAAATATTCGGTTCTACGTCAAGCAACAACTGTATATTATGCTCAGATGCACCATCACTCATGATTGATTGTTAATGATTCCGGGCGCGTCAACTACTATGGTAATTAATCCCATAAGTGTAGTGCGGTTTTTTGCTCGGGAGGTGGCAGTGGATGGCCAGATGGATGGTCAGATTCTGCGCCTACCTACCCTCGGCTAACGCAGATTTCCCCAACCAGGTACCTCCCATCATCGGGGCATTGCCCCAGCCGGAACAAGTTCTGTCCCCAACCGGTCTCCCGGCATGTGTGGTAGTGTAGTGCATGTTATTAGGGCCGGTGCAGAGGAAACAACGGCATTAAGGACACAATAACAGGAGGATAGGATAAGGAAGAAGAAGGAAAGTTCGTGCGCGGTCCGTGGCCCGTTTGTTAGGGTATTGCTCCGGCATTCGGCTGGTGTTGTACGGAGAAACCACGGAAAACTACCGATCAGAACAGCTCGCCGCTACACTCCTCTTCCAGACAGCGACTGAATTCGACCTAGCTATAAAGCTAGTGTCGAAAATCCTGCCGCCGTCGGGACTCGAACCTAGGACCTCCCGGTCAGGAGCACTGCAGTGACATCTGTTAATGCACTGAGCCACCTCTCCCGGTACCATCACTCATCCACATGGCGTCTATTCACTGTTACTCTTACTCATGCACATGTCCACTCATTCAGCAGGAATTATTTTAGTTACATACTCCCTTTTATACTTCTATATACAACACTTCCGAAATCAACAGTTATTGTGTCCTTAATGCCGTTGTTTCCACTGCACCGGCACCAATTCATGTTACATTGCTCGCACCTCTAATACGCCATGTTTAGCTTTGTCGGCGGTCGACATCCAACTGGTTTCCTTAACCGCCGTCTCGCAGTGTCTCGTTCACGTATTGTGTTACACCCGGTCGTGCGCTAACGCCTCGTGCTGATCACATCCGAATTCGCGCCCAAATGATTGCTCACTGATTTGTCTCTATGCTTGCTTCTATACAATGGATTTAACGTCATGATTGCTTCACTACCTTACCCTATTCTTCATTTTAAGCGTTTCTTGACTGCTAACGAATGAATAAGCGAGATGAATTGCTTAATTAATGCGCACGAGTACACTTTAGAAACCGTAATTGTTTGAAGAACACCCACATGTTTCAAGATACTCCGTTTTGATGGATATGAATTAAAGGCGATATAAACTCCGTAAAACTCGATTGTTACTGAAATTATTGACAGAAACATTATAGTTTTAGCACTCTACTCTGGGCTAAGTGTCTTTTTGCTAGTTATTGTAGGCCGGCTTTGGTGGCTCAGGGCATCAATTGATGTCACTGCAGTACCTCTCTCCTGGAGGTCCTGAGGTTCCGACGGTAGTTGGATTTTCGATACTATCTACATAGCTAAATTGAATTCAGCCGTTGCCTGGAGGAGAATTCTAGCGGCCGGTTGCTCTGATCGGTAGTTTTCCGTGGTTTCTGCGATCAACACCCAGCGAAGGCCGGAGCAGTACCCTAACAAAAGGGCCACGGACCGCGTGCGATCTTTCCTTCTTCTTCCTTGTCCTATCCACTCCCTTTACATACACAATTATACTAACATACACTACACTACCGTATACTCCGGGAGACCGGCGGAAGCTTTTAGCTTGTCCAGGCTGGGGCGGTGCCCCGCTAGTGGGAGAGTCCTGGTTAGGGGGAAACTCCACTAACCGACGGTAGGTTGGCGTCAGATCTCGCCATCCAGCAGGGGAAGATCACCGCCATCTCCCGAGAAAAAACATGCACTACGTGATCGCGCGCGATCTTTCCTTCCTCTTCCTTGTCCCATCATCAATCATTACTTTCACACACTTAATCTAACATGTACTACACTACCACATGTGCCGGGAGACCGTCGGAAGCTTAGAGCTTCCGCGATATTACATGCCCTACACTAACGGTACTCGTTACCTTAGCCGTTGACCGCTTGGAGTCACTAAGCAATCAATCTAGTCAATAAAATAACATTCACATTTTAATAAAAGAAACTCTACAACAATGGACGTTCTCAAATTTTGTTAGAGTCTATGAATACAAAAACGGTATACGTAATAAATACAAATACGGTAACCCATTTGGGTAAATAAAAAGTAGAAGTCAAAATAGAATGGGAGAGCAGAAGTATAGAAACAAGGCGTCCAAAAATGTACGTAGGAATGTGGAACTGATTAATGTCAATCAGCGCCGTTTCAAAATAAAATTGTAATTATTTATTGTACCAGATTGTCATTTCTCCTTTGAATTCATTCTCCTAAATTTTAAAACCTACCCGAAGGGGCACGTATGTACTGAAATCAAGTAGTGTTAAGGGGATGAAAGAGTCATATAGGTTAGCTTTTGGTGGGAAAACTGGTAACGTTTGGTTGGCGCAATCCAACTGCATCCAGTGAATCTGGCCGTGAAATATAACAGATATTTTGTCACCATGTGTAGACGTTAGAATCTCTTTGATAACACTAAATATTACTAGAACGATATGATGTGTCACCGGTCTTGGCTTAGTTTCACATTTTTACCAAATCTCTGCGAGGCTCACGTCAGCTGGCCTCTAAGTCCTGTGCACTCACATGAAGCTGCGTTCGTTAATGAAGCATAAATTACGTCGCCGGAAAAGATTCTCAATGATCACGAATACTCCAAGGGTACCCAACATCTCTTGATTGCGCGACAAGTCACTCTTCTCTGTATACGTGACGCAATAGGCGACCATTTATACTCCGCTCGGGATTCAACAATTCAAGTAAACGTCTTCTTATTTTTTGGTCACATGAACTACAAGGTCATAATGGGAAATAATAGTAAACTGAGCAATTATAGTAAAACAGTGGTGCTAAAACAAAACGTACTCTCTCGCCCGTACTTTGCGTGAAAGTTCTCAAATTTTCCAAACATTTCGGAAGACCTTATTTCAAAATCTATTTTTTTAGGAACAGATTTCATTAAGGAAACTAGAAGTGCTACAGAATGGCACAGACTTTCTCGTAGTAAACTTTTCTAATCCCCTTGGTGAGGTACTGTAGCCTTGCCCTTCCTTGTTGTCAGCTACCATCTATCACCGCCCAAAGTATGCTTTTCTTTTTTTAATTTTCTCATCTTTCGGTTTCCAAGTAGTAGAACCGAAATATTAATTTATGAATATTAAATAAGGCTAAAACTTCGTCCAAAATAGCAATTTTCATTGAACAATTTGCAGCAGTCTTTAAGAAAACGGCGATAAGCGTTAATGTAAATGCGAAATTTCAAGCTATTTTTTACAGAAATCTGTTGAGATTTCGAAAAACTTCATTTAAAGTCATTTAAATAACTTCGACTCACTAATTTAATAATCGATGAAATAAAAAATTTAAAAATCGATGGAAATGTGCACATTAACGACATGAAAGATATTTTAAAAAAATTACATTTGTGTAATTTTTGAAAACTTGAAAGAATGCACCAAAATGAACTTTACGTCATATTAAACAGTGCAATTAGTACTATCCGTTGGAAAATATTCAAGAAAAAATTAAGAGCCATTTTTGAGAAAATTCCGTTTGAGCGTTTCTGAAAATGCGTAAGTTTGTGCTCATTTTAACAGAAAACTGTTGGGTTTCCGAGAAAATTTATTTGACATTATTTAAATCACATTTACTCATAAGTACAATAATGTGATGAAATTGCCTCTAATTTTAATATTACTGACTTCAGAGACAAATTAAAATAATTATATTTTTGTAATTTTTGGAAAAAAACAACCAAAAGAATAGAGCAATATGGCGTTCGTGCCATCTTATACAATGCATTTAATACTATCCGTACCAAAAAATTTAAAGAAAAAATTAGTAGCTTTTTTTGAGAAAATCTCGTTTATGTATTTTTTTAAATTGCAAATATTTAATGCACTATTGCCGAAAACTACTATAATTTTCAAAAAATCTACATGACCTTAATGAAAGAACTATTTATGAGCCACAAATTTCATTAGTGGGAAAAATCTGGGTCTTTAATTTTATAGTTCTAGGAAAGGCCGAAAAACTTTCAAACTTTTGCAATTTTCAAGATTTTTCAGTTAACCGTAAAAATCGGACATATGCCACCTTTAAAAGTGTATTACACCGTATTCTTACAAGAAATTTAAAGAAAAAAATTGCAGTCGTTTTTGAGAAAATTTTGAAAATGACCATGGTGCTTCATGTAAAGTACTCCCCCCATTTAAAGATTTTTTTTAAAAAATTCAGTGCCTCAACTAGAGTCAGATGGACAGGGGTTTCTTCAAATTGGAAAATATCGTAC
Organism: Teleogryllus oceanicus; assembly: GCA_964035755.1. Classification (NCBI taxonomy): domain Eukaryota; kingdom Metazoa; phylum Arthropoda; class Insecta; order Orthoptera; family Gryllidae; genus Teleogryllus; species Teleogryllus oceanicus. The sequence continues at coordinate 20,583,278 of CAXIVR010000009.1, read as the reverse complement.
GTGTTGTTTAGACCCTAAGTTTGTTCACATACGACAGACGGACGTTTAGCTTTCAATTGGGTTTTCGGCATCAAGAATCCATGAAACAGGGATTCTGACAACTCCACGTGTTAGAGAATTTTTTTCTTAATTTAGTAACAGGATTTATCTACTTCCTTATTTGAGGGCCGGCAATGAGCTTTTTTCTGTCGAAAACTCGCCGTTTTTTCGCGCAGCATTACATAACTTTTTCTAAACTACGTATACTCCGTACTACTATACTCCGTATATACGTACGTATACGAGAAAATAAAAATATTTATCACCATAATTGTAGTTATAGGAAGATGCCAAAAAAATCGTGAACATATGCAATTTTCAAAGTATCATAGGTTTCAACGAATGTGACCTGCATCATTCTCTTAAATGTCCTTCACGCTACCCAACAACAAAATTCAGTCAAAAACGCAGCAGTCGTTTTTTGAAAATTTTGAAAGTGTTCCAGGAGTTTCATGTAGTGTATCCCCCAAAATTAAAATATCGGTTTGAAATTAAAGAGACCGCGACTTTGGCCACATCCATTGAGGAATACCAATTTTGATGAAAATCGGGTGAACGGTTAAGCTGCTATTGTTGTTCGCAGACGGGCAGACAGACGAACAGACTGACGGACAGACACTTTTGCCGTCATTCTATTTTTCGGTATTATGACCCCACAAAACATGGATTCTGGTTACACCACGTGACTTTTTTCTAAATTTAGCAACTCGATTTATCCACTTTTTCATTACCAGGACTCTGTAATAAAAGTTTTTGTTCTGAAAATTTGCTGTTTGTTGCGTAGCATTACTTAACTTTATCTCTACTGCGTAAACGGTAGTGAGGAAGTAAAATTAACAAAAATTAGTTTTACTTCACGCAATTAGCAAACACGTTTCACTAACAAGACTAATACAGCACACACCTATAGAAGCTTCTTATTCAAGAACGAAATTGCAACTGGTAAATAATTGATTTTCGAAACTGTTTTAGTGTTCGTTTCTTAGATTTTTCGGTCTCTTAGGTTTTTTGATTGATTAGTGATTCCGTCGCATAAACTGTCAAGGTAATTAGTCCTGTAAGTTTAGTGAATGTTTTCCTCGGGAGGTGGTAGTGGTTTGGTTTGTTTCTTCGTGTTTCCAGGCGCGTCAACTGCTTTGGTCATTAGTCCCGTTAGTGTAGTCCATGTGTTTGCTCTCGGGAGATGGCGGTGATCTTCCCCCGCTGGATGGCGAGATCCGGCGCCGACCTACCGTCGGCTAGTGGGGTTTCCCCCTAACCAGGACTCTCCCACCAGCGGGGCATCGTCCCAGTCGGGACAAGCTCTAAGCTCCCGACCGGTCTCCCGGAATATGTGATAGTGTAGTGCATGCTAGTGTAAGTGTGTGTCTAAGGGGAGAGGATAGGACAAGGAAGAGGAAGGACATCGCGCGCGGTCCGTGGCCCGTTTCGTAGGAAACTGCTCCGTCATTCACCTGGTGTTGATCGGAGAAACCACGGAAAACTACCCATCAGAGCAGCCGGCCGTGGAGGTGGTAGTGATCTTCCCCTGTTTGGTGTTGGGATCAGGCGCCGACCTACCTGACGGGTAGCGGGTATGACTCCCATCAACGGGGCACCTCCCCAGCCAGGATAAGATCTAAGCTCCCGACCGGTCTCCCGACCTGTGTGGTAGTATAGTGCATGTTAGTGCGCGCGCGTGTGTGTGTGTGTAAGGGAAGAGGATATGGCAAAGAAGAGGAAAGAAAGATCGCGCGCGGTCTGTAGCCCATTTGTTAGGGTACTGCTCTGACATTAGTCTGGAATTGATCGGAGAAACCACGGAAAACTACTGGAGCAACCGGCCGCTAGGATACTCCTCGGAATTCGATCTATCTATCTATAGTCGAAAATCCTGCCACTGACGTTACTCGAATCTAGGACCTCCCGGTCATGGCATCGCAGTTGCCCTGAGCCACCACTCCCAGCTTTCACTCTACCGTTAGGGTCACGCTCGGTGTCTGATTTCACTTCAAGGCAGAAGAGAACATTTCGACTTCGGTTCTTTAGTTAGTTAGTGCCTTATTTTACGTGGCGAGACTCGGGCCATCAGGCCCGCTCTTCCGTCTAACCACGCAAATTTCGTTACGCTCCTTTCACCACTTAGCGGAGAGAGGAGGTATTATCTTAGGCGACGAAACAGGTGGAACTCAATTTTGCTCAGAGGCTTCTTTTAGGCTTGAGGATCTTTTACATGCAGTAAATCTACTAACATGGGACAGCCGGCTTTACTTCCCCTCCGAAGGAAGGCATACGAAGGCCCTTAAAAATCCACGGCTTCCATCGGGTTTGAACCCGCAAACTCGAGTAAAACAGTCCGGTACGCTGACCGTTATACCACCGAATCCGCCGTTCTTTAGAGATTAAATAAATAAATCCATTCTGAAAGTCGTATGAAACCCTTAAGGGGAGCGCGGTGTCCGTCAGCAAATATGATTGAGCGACGACAAAGAGAAGAGGTAAAAGCAATAGAGGTTCATTTACTTACTCATATTAACGAAACGTTCGTGTAGTAGAGAACCGAATTGTTCTGTCAAAACTAATTTCTTTACACAGTACTTTCATCGTACATAAGTAATTCGAAATATAGGAGGCGGGACCGGAGTCGGTGGCAGAGGTGGGGTGAAAAAGGGGGCTGTTGGCGAAAGGGATGCGGAGGGCGTCTTCGAAACGGTGGAAGGGACGAAGGTGAAGGCGGAGGCAATGGTGGAGGTGGAAACGGTGATGAAGGCCGAGGAGGAGGCGGGGGTGGGAGCGGACGTAGGTGCAGGCGGGGGCAGAGGCGGGGAAAGGGGGGGGGGGAGCGGGGACGGAGGTAGGGTCAAAGGTGAGGGCAGAGGCGGGAACGTGGAGGGGGGGGAGGTGGCGTTGCTCGTTAGGCAATTGGCGGCGCCTATTGTGGGAGCCGCGGAGGCGGCGCAGTCGGCGGCCGTCGGAACGCCAGACGGACACTTCGCTCCGCATGCTCTCGAGTCCAAATTCCATGTACTATTTACTTAGGCCTAAGAGCCCATCGATGCCCAGGAGTGGCGATGTAATGAGTGATGTGAATTAAGGGGGAGGAATGTGGATTGAGGCGAGGGCAAGAAGTTTCCAACGTGTGCTCCACAGTTGGGAGGCGTATGTGCACTCCTTTGGAATTTAAGAGCTGACACCTGCCGTTCATTGGAGAACTTTTTTGTTCTATTTCGTTGTATGAACTAAATCGTTAAAGACACGTTTTAAGTTTAAAAAAAAAACCAAGCAATTAGAGTCTACGATAATTTATTTTTGTTGTAAAGAATTAAAGAGACACAACCCTAAAAGGGCCGCCGTTTTAAAGTTTTTGTTATATTTTGTTATATGAACTAAATACGTAAGGATATGTTTCAAGTTTATAATGTATACAAATAAAGTAAATCAACCAAACTCAATTAGAGTCTACGCTAATTTATTATTTGTGTCATAAAAAAGTCTGTAATGAAAATACTTAATTAATATAATATCACTACAAGATTCCAGGTATATTAACTTACTCTTAAAGAATGTTCTTGTATGTTCCTCCCATGTTGCAGCTGTCGAGACTTTACCGAGAGACATTTTTTCCTATTTTTAAAGTGTAGTGTATCCGTTTTGTAAACTATCCTTCCTCTAAACGCCATAAAAATATTCCTTTGCGAGTGTCTGATCATTAAACTGATGTTAATATCACAAATATATTGTTTCTGTTTTAGCAATACTCACTCACAGGTTGTTTCCTTCATATTGTATACAAATAAAAAATCTGAGAAAAATCTTTACCACGAAATTTAGTATTTGTGAAGTGCCGTAATGAATGTTTTACGGCGGAAAAATACTTTTGCGTTGTTCTTTTTTTGTATTTTTTAAACATTGCCATTTCTTTTGGGTCGAAAAGACCTTGGTGCGCTCCTTCGGTGTGGTTCGGCCCACTGCCGCTATCGTCCACCGCGCGCCACCAGCGTCCGTTGAGCGACCTCTCCCACTCGCGCGTCACCAACGAACGCGACCTCTAAAGCATTCTATTGAAGCAAATTTTCAAGAAATTCGTTTATGAAATAATTAAGAAGCAGTAGCTTTTATCGTCAAAAGAGAAATATTTTACGTCTATTTATTTTTCTAGATCGCGAAAACTTCAATTTTTCATTTACTTTTATATCAAGTTCCAGAGTTTGACATGTATGTAATCGACCCTAAACTGACGATTCAGGATATCATTTGCACAATATCCAAGCTTTCTTGACTCTTTATCGAAAATTATTACTTTTCTCCTACAAGTTGCATGATTGGGATCAGTTGTCCAGTAAGACATTGAGAGTTCCTGAGGTTTGGAGACAATTATTTCTTTTAGACTTCACAGATATTAAGTACTTACTTCGAATTATTCAAAATCTTTTACAATTCGAATTTGGCATCATTTTTAACGTTGGTAATAATTTCAACAAGAACTAGCTACTCTCTGACTTAACAGACAATAGTTATGTTTCTTATACAGTAATCAACACAACAAAACCTTTTTGGACACTATCTTTAGAGGGTATTCAGGGTAATCACTCTCCATAGCGTGGGTTGACAGAAAACTGTTGCTCGAAATTGAGTTCTAGAATAATTTTATTTTTCACTTTAAAACGATTTCTTTAATACAGACCAATTTTTGCACGATTTCAACTAATATGATGAAAAAACTAGATAACGAATGTACTCGACCTTCTTTTGTGATGAAGTATGCATTCAGTTCGTTTCAGACCCCTCTCTGATGGGAATCCGATCGGTCATCTCCTTACATTCTAAGTTATCCCAGAGTAAGAGGTAAATTCTAGTGATGTTTTCCAAATAATGCACCTATAATTCAAACAGTAAAGATAAAAGTATTTATTTTAATTGACACGTCAGAAGGACCTGTCCAGCTTCTTTAGCAATGGAGTTGCGTGTCGTAACCGGAAGATGATTCAGTGCACTGGCTGTCAGTTTGATTAGGTTAGGTTAGTTTGTTAAAGGGGCGACGTCTCTTGCCTTCAGAGCGTCCACTGCCTTCATCTTTTCCGCGTCATCCTTTCAAAAATTCCTATTTATAGTATTCGACTTTTCATCTTTCAGAAAACATGTGAGTGTAAGGTTGTCCTTAGAGAGGCTAATATATCGAGTTTTCTTAAATTCGAAGAGTGTTTTTAAATACGAGATGATTGAAGTATCATTAAGGTACATATCAGCACAATGACCAGCAATCGTTTAACAGATGTGTCCTTTCAGAGAAAAAAATCAATGATTATGTGGTGCCTTACTTTTTTTAAGGTAAGGTGAACGCAGGCTTTATTTGCATATTTCCCTTCAACCTACGTGTACAGATCTTGGTAAAGTCAACTACGTGTTTACAGTGAATAGTGATTGTATTGTTTCAGAATGTGCAAATCTCCCTCATTTAATTAGGATTAGATGAGGGAGATTTTCTCGGTGAGCATCCTTGCTGCTCGAAATTTTAAGATATATCTCAACTTTCCAAAACATTTGCGATTACATTGATTCACCTTGGATCTTTTCTGCATAACTTCATTCTGTTATAGATCTTTAAATGAAGTCATGCATTTCTTTTTTTCTAAATATGAATAGCTGTTAAGTAATGTCTAGTGACGAGTTACGTAACACAGCTTAATTGCTTTTTGACTTTCAATAAATAAAAAATTGTTTCAAAAATTCAAGAGTCGGGACAAGAATCCATGCGACCTCCCACTCAACAACGTTTCAGAATGTCTCTGAGCCACCCCAGTTATTTACAGAAGTCCAATTTGGCAGAAATACAACTTTCAATTAACAATAAAAATGCTTCTCTGTTGGATTTAACTCAAAAGACTCCCTAAACAGTCCTATCGCCAATACTAAGGACAAACTGAAGTTTTCCATGAAATCAGTCGAGTAGATATTGAGTCTATAGGGCAAATACATACGAACACTTTATCGATTGATTATAATGAAAATTTATTTGGTTAAATTAATTTTTATTGAAGTGTTCTACTTTGAAGTAGACCAAGGTACAACACATTGTTTGGGACCAAGGTACAACAGTTGGTCATATTTCACGAAATTACAATAAGCCATTTTTAGGTTAGCCTTTAGCTTGTTTTAAACTCATATCTTTGTAGCTAATAGAATGCTTTAAATGATTGAACTATCATTAAATAATGAAAAAACATAGATTAGTTAGGGAAGAAAAAGAAGTACAAGCGTAGACTTTCAATGACAGTTTCAAAAGTAGTTTCATTTTTCCCAGTAAAACTCTGCAACTATCATTAACTTTAACAAAGTTTGTGTGTTTGCTAACAAGTCAACAAACTACTGTAATTTTACACTCTCTCAGACCTAAATTACTGTAGGTCCAAGATACGCATATGTCCATGTTGTGCGTTCTACACCGCATGTTGCTAAGGCACTTTGCTCTAATTTGGTGCGCATTCTGGGGCCTGAAATTTTAGTACTCAAGCACGTCAAATGATTTTATATTATATATAAGGATTTTAAAAACTTGCCTTTATGTGTTTGTAATTATTTTTAAGTCTATCTCACCAAAATGCCAACACGTCTAGTATATCCATTGAGCATCCCTCCAGTTTAATGTATTTCCAGTCACATTAGTTCATAACCGCCTTTACACTCCAACCTGTTTGTGTTTCTTCTCATATTCCCCGAAATTCACAAAGTACGAATAAGTGTCTAGGAATTTACACTAACATTAGATTTACGTGTTCTACCACATCTATGACAAAATCTTATTTTTTGCAATTTTTTGGAAAAAATACCCTTTACGCAGCAAACACATATCTTCAAAAATATGTTTTTAAGAACCTCTGAAATTGATTTAACTGAGCTCCTTTGTCTCTTAGATACAGTTTTGTTTTCTAATAGCCCTTGACTAGTCTAATTAATTGTGAAAATATATAATCCATTCGATTTACATAACAAAATTTTCTGCATGTTCACAATATTTACAATTCCTTTCTACTTCATATTTCCAGTTGATATTTTTGCACTCCTGTCAAAATTAAAATGTAATAATACAAACGTTTAATATATTTTATTACATAAATAAAACAAAAGCACATTTTAATATAATCAATTATGTTAAAGACACTACATTACCTCACAAAAATTAACTCCATGTGGCACTTTATGCACAAGTATCATAAGCTACTGGCACCTGATTGAAAGCATCTATTTACAGAGGAATATTTTCTTGCGTGCCAATCAAAAACTGCTGATTTCTTCATTTGTTTTGTTTGGAGAGACCCATGAAACGAAAACAATTCCTCTTTCATGTTGTCATCCATTTTAACTTGTCATCAGAGACGTGCTGCCATTCATGGCAATCGTTAAGCATGCAGTCATTAACCACGCTCTCCGGCTGAAACCGGGATAATTGGCGTCTTTATTACCGCTTCTCAGATAATTCTGCCGTAAACATGCAGGAGCTCTCCCCAAATGCTGTTATTCGATTCTAAAATGTAGCCCAAAAGGTACCTCCACTGATATCATAACAAGATATAAAACAGAGTAACAGACACCTGACGATCAGTTTTAAAAGTGTCGAAAACCATGGTGTCCTTTCCCTTCTCTCTCTTTTCTAAAAAAGAATAACAAATTCACCACATGAATATACATACTGAAAAAGCATTACAAATTCAAACGCTTGGTCTGGTTTGAAATTTGGTTTAGAGATTCACATGCCGAAACTTAAATAATGAAACAAATCGTATATTAATTATATGCCTACAAATCTTTGATATCCCAAAATTCTGATCCCTAATTCAAAATAACCTCTCTATACAGATCTGACGTTTTTGTATTCGTATGATTTACAAATTCCTTTCATTTTTCTACAGCTGGTTGGAGAACCACCCATCAGGGGAGCAACAGAACACATTGAAACAAAAAAATTAGAATTGTTATTATGCTAGAAAGATATCAGGAGGCGCACGTATAAACCACAACAAACTTTAAGTTCCATTTACCTAACTCGCAAACGAAGTTTTCCAGGTCCTTAAAACCCTGTTTCAGGTCCTCGAAGGAAGCCTCGAGTTGTTTCTAATGTAATCTACAAAATTAAATATTTTTGGATCATTAGCTCTATTGGTGTACCAGTGTCTCTGTAGGACAGGCCCGTGAAACCGCCCCCACACGAGATACTTGCCCACCTGGCGATCCCGGAACTTCTACGGGCACGTGCAACTTCCCCTGACTCCGAAGTCGTTTTCCCTCCAAATCCAGAAAGGGGTGTACATATGCATGCTGGAGAGGCACGGGGAGGCGAAAAGTGGCTTCATACGAAAATACGGTTGTCAGATTTTTCCATCACATAAACGAGAATTGTATTATGTTTATATTCTTTACTACTTATTAATATTTACTACTAATTAATATTTCATTTTTTTTATTTTTTACTAATTTCTCCATTATAAAAACATCTTAGCTAAGTGTCAGGAATATGTTGGAATGGCGAATTCTTTTCTTATTTTCGTTTTTTTTAGCAATAATGTGAAATAAATTAACAAGTCTCTACGAGTTTACAATTCTGGCAAACGGATTGACAGCGCTTTTAACAGACAAGAATATTTGTCTGTTAAACCGTGTAACCTGAACTTCGGAAGTTCATGCTTTTATTTCACTCTAAAGAAAGGAGGATTACAAAATGAAGATAGTTTTGTTTCAATTTTTTTAAAATTTTAATCTCAATGTGAATTTGGAATCTGCTTGATCTATTATTTCATTTTAATGGATCATTTCTTTGCCTTCAAGAGAAAATGGGAATTAATATAGCTAAATTTGCGACAATAACTGTCAAGTAACTTCTCCCAAAGACTGTAATGAGCCAGGTATCTAGTGTCGTACCCCCACTCTATAGCAATTTGTACAACCCTTACTTTTAAATTTCGCCCCAGTTTCTCTGGACGCAGTGCCTGCGAGCTCTAGCAAGCTCTAGCAACCTTGCCCGCGACTTTGACATGCCTGCTGCAGGTTCTCAGAGACGTACACAATCTCCACATCTATGCATCATTTAATTGACTAGAATAAGATATTCTATATAATTTAATCGCAAAAGTTTGCCTCTGTTTTTCACTTTTAAAACAATGTCTTGAATGTTCTTAGAGAACCAGTAAGTATTATTGTTAGATATGTTACACGATTACTCATGTACTGAACCAAATATAATTCCATGTTAATGAAACTCAAGAAAGCGTGCGCAGATGATTTTCTCCCCCATACGTCACATACAGTTTTTGACTTTTTTTGACTAACTAAATAAATAAATAAATGAAATCCGTTTTAGAATGACATAGCATTTTGACTTTCCACAAGAAAATATAACATACGTTTTGTAAAAGTAACCTGTTTTTACTCATAAATACATGATTGCAAGTGATTTATCAGACATGAGGGAATTATTAAACTAAAAAAATAAATAGAATTAATTTCTAATAATAAAGTTATCCCTCGTTTATTTACTGATCATGTATCCTTGAGTTGGGTCATACCAATTTCATTCCACCGCAAACATATGCCTAAAAAAGGATTCACAAAACCTGCCCCTTATCCAACAAAATGGAAAAACAGGTGCTACAGAATGGAACAGACTTTCTCGTAATAAAGTTTGCCAATTTCGTTGGTGTGACATGGCTTTAAGGTCTTGCCCATTCTCTTGTCAGCTGCTATCAAAGTACATTTTTTTACATTTTCTCAACTTTTTGTTTTCCTAGTAGTACAATCAAATTATTACTTCCAGAATAATAAAGAAGAGTAAAAACTCGTCCTAAACAGAAATTTTCGTTGAAAAATTTGAAACTTTTTTTTTCAAGGAAATAGAAGAGATTACTTGCAAATCTTTAGTTTTCGAAAAATGATTTTCATATTCACTCACAAATGCAATAATGCATACAAATCGATGGAAATGTCCATATTAACGGCGTGAGGTATTTCAAGAAAATTACATTTGTGTAATTTTTTAAAAAAAAACAAGAGAATACACCAAATCAACTTTACGTCATAATAAACAGTGCAATTAGCACTATCTAATGGAAAATTTTGAAGAAAAAAATGGAGCCATTTTTGAGAAAATGGGGTTTGTGCGTTTCTGAAAATGCGGAATTTGTGCTCATTTTTACACAAAACTGATGAGTTTTCGAGAAACTGTATTTGACATTATTTAAAACATATGTGCTCATAAATATAATAATGTGAAGAAATCGCCTTTAATGTAAATTTTACAGACGTGAGACAAGTAAAAGAGTTCATTTTTGAATTTTTTGAAAAAACAAAAGAATACAGCAATATGACGTTTATGTCACGGCATAGGGTTCGTTTGGCACTAACCTTAACAAAAATTTAAAGAAACAATTTGGAGCCGTTTTTTAGAAATTCCTGTTTTTGTTATTTCTTAAAATTTCAAATATTGCACTCACTATTGCACGAAAACTACTAAAATTTCCAAAAAAGCTACATGACCCAATTCAAAGAACTATTTGTTCTCAAGAAGTTTCATTTGAAAGAAATATCCATGTCTTCAATTTTGTAGTTGTAGGAAGACGCCGGAAAAAATTCAAACTTTTACAATTTTCGAAAATTCAGAATTCACCATGAAATTCTGACCTATTCCACCTTTGTAAGTGTATTTTGTTCTTTTCTTACAAGAAATTTTAAAGGGTTAATTTGGTGACGTTTTTGAGAAAATTTTGAAAATGTCCGGGGGACGTCATGTAGAGTACCCACAAATTTTTAAGAATGTTTTTCAAAATTTCAAAGCTTCAACTAGAGCCAGATTGACGAAGGATTCTTCAATTTCGAAAAGATGGTACTTGTGGTTTAGGCGCTAGTAGTGTTCACAGGACGAACGGACGGACAGACGGACGTTTTGCTTTCAATTGGTTTTTCGGCATTAATGCCGAAAAAGTAAGTTCCCTGACAATCCCTGTTTTGTGAGTTCTTAAGGACTCACAAAACAGGGATTCAGGCTACACGTGTTAGAAAATTTTTCTCTCTTAATTTAGCAAAGGTTTTATGCTCTTTTTCGCCACCAGAGCCCGGCAATGATTTTTTCCGCCGAAAATCCACAGTTTTTTGCGCTTTACATAACTTTCTCTAGACTACGTATATTACTACTCGTATACGTACGTATACGAGAAAGTAAAAAGGAATTCCTCTGCACCGTAGGAAGTAAACAATAACAGCAAATAACACATGGCGAGTTTTATTACAGCTACGTTGAAAATTGACATATGGAATTTCATAACGTCGTGCCATCAATCAACAGGGTTTGTCTTTATCACCTTGAGCTTTTGCGTCCGATAACGAATTGTCACAGAAAATCTATACCACATGTCAACCCCCATTCTTTGTATTGCGTTGCTTGTAAATGTTAGACATTTAAAATGCTAGTGACGAAGATTAAGTCTGGTTTTTGTCAAATGCGCAAGTTCTATCAATTCTCCTAGTGCAAACAGTTAAAGCGCTCAATCCGCTAGTCTCTTAGGATGATTACTCTTATGAATTTTTATGAGAATAGCATCGAAGGAAGCGCGTACGATGGTAATCAGTATCTAAACAGACTTAACTTTAGAATCAGGAAACGTATTTCACAGAAAATTACCGTGGGAATAAGAATCTTCATCTTTTCATTCAAAATTTGCGCGTGAATGCCTCGAAGGTGTACCCAGACATCACAGCAACGATGTGCCAGGAATACAATGTTTGTAAAACTGGGGGAAGGTAGCAAATATTTCAAACGAACGTGCGTTGTTAAATTTGTTTTGTCATCACCTTTTCAGAAAAAAATAAATAATCTAAATTCGGAAATGGTCAAAACAGAGAGAATAACTAAAACGTCAATTCCGTGTCATCGAACAGAGGAAATCCGAAAAATGAAATTAATTGGAATATGCATGGAATATGCATCATTCTTTGCCCAAGCTGATTGAGAATGAATCTTCCATAAACCTATTCCACTACCAGTAATCGTTTATAGAATGATTTTTGTCTCATGGTATTTATTTTGAAAATTCGTAATCATAATTGACTGATTAAATTGATCATATTTGACTGATTCATCATCATAATCATAATTGACTGATTCTGTTAAATTTCTGACAACTTTAATTGCTACTATTAGCATAATTGGAATACGGACGTGCTAAGTTTGCTCAAACGTGATAATTATATACAGCACGCAGACTGCCGCTTCCTGGACGCATCCAAATCTCACAGGAGGCCTTGGGAAGTGGCTAACCTTGCGCTATCTTGTTGCGGAATGAAACTTAATGAGGCTAGTAGGTACTTTGAAGTAGCAGTAACAAACACACAATGCACGACCATGGTCACATCATTGAATAGGTAGATAATATAATGGAACTTCCATAATAGAAATATAGTGAATAGATATTATAGTGAAACTTCTTGATCAACATTTATTACTATTATTATTATTATTATTATTATTATTATTATTATTATTTACAATTCACTACTTTCGCCACATTCAATATTTATAAATTGTAGAAACAAGAGGTTCCAGAGTACATTAAGGTGTACAGATAGGGCTCCATAGAGATTCATTTTGGGTACCGCAGATATAAGGCAGGTGCAACGGGTTTACAGTCGCCATCAAAGCAGTTAAGGAGACTTTTAGGCCCTGATTGTTTAGGAAATAGAAATTTTAAGGGAACAAAATCGATACAATATTTTGACGTTTATTTCAAATTTATGTAGAGATTAAAATAAAGAGATAATTAGAAAGGAAAAATACATAAATCATGCGTGCAAACCCTACCAATTTCCGGGTTGAGAAGATGAATCGACGTTGTCTTATTATTAATAACTCGAGCACACTGCGTTTCCAGGATATTTATTCTCAATCATATATTCAAAAAAATAGTAAATTCTATGTGTGGGGTATCCCTATCCATCCTGTTTCTCCTTTCACCACCTTTCCTACCCTACTATGTTTGCTACAATCCTTGCTACCACCATCATTCCAATGGGCAACTGTAAACATATGCTTTGATACCTGTATTCCTAGCTTCTTCGAAACAATTTTGATCTTCAACAACTCAAAGCCCGATTGGGCTATTGGGATTAATTAAAATGCAATTAGTAGGGAATTTTATGGACTTTCAGTAACGTTTAATTACCTTTGGTAGATCACCTGAGTATTCTCCAGCTATTTGCAAAACATTGAAAAAGTGCACACTTAAATTTTGATTTAAGGGCTAGGAAAGGAAGGCGGGGTAGTTGGTAGTTTTTGGTATCTCATGAAGGCAGTAACCTTTCTATTATGATTTTCATGCGTACTTCTGCCATTCTTGTAAGCGCCCATTACACTATCTTTGGACAAATTTTAATAAAAAATGCAAGGCAATTTCAAATATGCAAAAATTGTAATCGAGCGTCAGAAAACTGCGAATTATCGACAGAAAAGTCTTATTGCAGAGGCTCCACTATCAAAAAAGTGGTTAAATCGTGTTCCTATATATAGTAAACTACTTCCTCTAATAAGGTATGTAGTTAGATTCCATGTTTCCTGGTTTCTTGATAACGAGAAATCAATTGTCGCTAAGCATCTATCTCTCTGTCTGTTGTCAGCGCTAGAGACTAAACCGTTCAAAAGATTTTCTTCATAAATTATACTCCTCGATCAACTTAAAGAAACTCGAGGTCCTGAGAGTTCGAAACGAATATTTTGATTTTTGAGGGTTCTTTACACGAAGCCACAACAACGTTTTCAAAGTTTTCTCAAAAATGGCTCCAAATTATTTGACTAACTTTGTCCTCGGATAGCGTAAAGGACGCTTACAAGAAAGGTGCAGGTCTCATTTTCGTTCAAATTCATGATTGTTCAAAAATTGCAAAGTTTTCTCCGCGTTCAAACCTTTTTCTCCGCGTCTTCCTACAACTACAATATTGAAGGTAGAGATCGTTTTCCTTAATGAAACCTATTTATTAAAGACAATTTCAAATAATGTCACGTACAATTTTTCGGAAATATGAATAGTTCTTGTAATTTTGCGTGAAATATACGCAATTTTTAATACTTTTTCTCAAAACCTGTTTCAAATTTCTTTTCCAAGTATCAAAGGGCGGTATAAAATTTTGTGTTAGTGTCATTTTTGGCGAATTCTGTATTTTCGAAAATTGCAAAAAGGTACAATGCAAAAGTACAATATTGTATACAGAACTTAGAAAATTTTATCAAAATGAAATCCGTTTTAAAAAATCAAATATTTAAAATGGGTAGTGCCCTTTTTTTTAAAGAACGTGTAGTTTTCATGTAGTTTCTTCTTGACTTCAACAAAAATTTAATAAAACATTTTCTCAAAACCACTCCAAATTTTTTAATCACTTTTTAACGAATTAAGCAAGACTCTTAACAGAGTGGCGGAAGTCTCATTTTCGTTGAAGTCTTTGAGTATCCGAAAACGGCAAAAGTTGAAATTATGCGAGAAAGTATGTGCTACCGTAACCATTAGTTTTCATCTTAAATACGTTGGGTGGAAGACTGGGGAGCAATTTTTAGTAACACACTAAAGGTTTTTTTTCCCGATGGTTTCTTATAAATAATTTACAAGTACATTTTGACAATTATTTTCAAAAACCGTGGTATATCTTTAGGTTATAGTAATTATACGGAGAGTACACGCGAGAAGAACAACAATATTAAACACATTAAAGAATATGAGTCCTTAGTATTTTTTCTACATAATTCTTAATGCTCGTAATACTTAATATTTTATAGGAGTAAAGTAAAGAAATACACGATTGTAATATAGCCCTGTAGCACTTCCCGCCTACACGAACTGTGAGCGATTCTTTTTCAGCAAAGGTCAACCATAAAATGTAGTTAATGCTATTATTGTTAGCATATTATTATTATTATTATTATTATTATTATTATTATTATTATTATTATTATTATGTCTTTAAAGAATTTAATGTTACGTTGTTAAGTAATTTAAAGTTAATATTAGTAATATGTAAATTGTAGAGTTCCGCCACCAGGTTGTATATACCTATCTGCAGAATAATAAATATTTATCTATCTAAAGCACTGCGCGCTAAAACAACCACGCACCCTGTGTAGTCCTTTTCGCCGTCCGCCTGGGCGGACACCAGCAGCACCAACGCGAGCAGCAGCGCCATCACCAGGGCGGGCGCTGGCGCGGGCGCGGGCGCGGGCGCGGGCGGCGGCTGGAGCAGCACGTGGGCGGCGGGGTGGCGGCTGGGAGCTGATCCTCCTCGTCGTCCTCTCGCAGGGCCCAGGCGCTCGCGGACTGACTGCCCGGCGCGCGGCGATGGAGGCTGCGGCGAGGGAGGGGTGTGGTCTGTGGGGGAGGGGGCACGGGCGATGTGGCGGCCGCCGGTTAGTGGCAGCGTTGACGACAGCATCAACGGCGATGGTGACTGCTCGGAGAACGTTTGCAAACTTGTAGCTCCCGCTCGACCGCTCGCTACACGCAATTCTTCAGTGCGCTCGCCCGCAACAAGCGACCGAATTCAAATTGCAGCAATCATCATGAACTTGTAAGGAACAAAATGGATTCGGGAAAGGACTTCTCAGAGTCGTTGCTTCCTCTACAATTTTTCATGCCATCTTCATCTCTTTCATCATTCCATTCTTTTCCTCACTCCCGCCCCTGTCCTTTAGTGGCTCATTTCAAATGCCTCTACGAAATCAACAGTTTTCTTTGGATGCAAAAAATGCTTCGAATCGTCACTTCAAACTATTTCGAGAGTTAAATATGGTTAGGTGCCGTTTTTAACAATAGCGCAACAATAAATTGTCTACCCAAACCACTCAATAAATGTGTCCCGAGGTATTCCACATTAGCCTCGAGAGAAAGATATGAATGAAGATCGATGTTTCCAGTTCTATGTTCAACGGCTCAAAAAAATCACGAATCCACTGTTTATTGCACATGCATCCTCCATCTTCTGTTGTATTTGACAGAAAATCTCAAATGCCTCATCTCAAATTGTCTTTTGCTTGAAACCCAACAACTTACGTTTACTGACGATCTTATTGTGAGCTTATTTGTCGAAAAGTAATCTCAATATCTAATCAACTTATATTCTTTGAACACGAGTAAAAGTGTTTTATTTTTGCATAATTTCTGTAAAATACTGTACAACCCAAAAACTGGCTAAAAGAGCATGGACATGAAATATGATAATACAATTCATCTTCATTCATAAACCACAATTCGATTAGATTGGCACGTTGATTTGTCGAAGTCTGATGTTTGAGTTGATTTTTTGATGACATGATATTGAGTCGAAGTTTGTCTGATTTGTCGAAGACGACTTACCGAAAGAGCTTCACCGCCGCTCTACTGAGAAGCTGAGAGAGGAGCGAACTCAGAGGGCGGACGCACACCGGAGCTCGTGTTGGGTGCTGCTCCTCATTCGACTGATTCTAATTAGGGAAACCACGGACGCCTCCGATAAGGCGGTCGGTCTTAGGCAGACGATTTTTCGGTATAAAGGACCTACAAAACTTGTATTCTGACTACCGTGTTAGAAGAAGTAATTTACTACATATGGGAACAAGAGTTATACAATTTTTACTTTCTCCTATACGTACGTATGTACGGAGTAATATACGTACGTAAATGCTGCGCGAAAAAAAACGGATTTTCGGCGGAAAAAAATTCATTGCCGGGCTCTGGTGGCCAAAAAGTACACAAAACTGGTTGCTAAATTAAGAGAAAAAATCCTCTAACATGTGGTGTAGCCAGAATTCCTGTTTTGTGGGTCCTTGATGCCGAAAAATCGATTGGAAGCAAAATGTCCGTCCGTCCGTTTGTCTGTCCGTTCGTCCGTCCGTCTGTGAACACTACTAGCTCGTAAACCACGTAAAGTACGATCTTTTCCAAATTGAAGAATCCTATGTCGATTTGGTTCTAGTTGAAACTTTGAAATTTTGAAAAACATTCTTTAAAATTTGGGGGTAGTTTCTATGACGTCCCCCGGATATTTTCAAAATTTTCTCAAAAAAGATTCCAAATTTTTTCTTTAAATTTCTTATATGAAGAAGAAACATACACTTACAAAAGTGGCATCGGACCGATTTCCACGGTTAACTCTGAATTTTCGAAAATGGCAAAAGTTTTGAGTTTTTGGTCATCTTCCTAGAACTATAAAATTAAAGACACGCTTTTTCCTTCAAATGAAATTTTTTGTGCGTAAATAGTTCTTTCAATTAGGTCATGCAGATTTTTTTGGAAATGTTATTAGTTTTCGAGCAATAGTGTGTGTAACATTTACAATTTTAAAAATAACAAAAACAGGATTTTCTCAAAAACGGCTCGAAATTGTTACTACAAATATTTAGTAAGGTTAATGCCAAACAAACCCTATGCCGTGACATAAACGCCATATTGCTGTATTCTTTTAATTTTTCAAAAATTTCAAAA
Source organism: Teleogryllus oceanicus (assembly GCA_964035755.1). NCBI lineage: Eukaryota > Metazoa > Arthropoda > Insecta > Orthoptera > Gryllidae > Teleogryllus > Teleogryllus oceanicus. The sequence continues at coordinate 20,565,780 of CAXIVR010000009.1, read as the reverse complement.
ATGATTTTTTTTACTTATCTCACACGTCTGCAAAATTTAAATTAAAAACCATTTCTTCACATTATTATATTTATGAGCACGTGCGCTTTAAACAATGTCAAATAAAGTTTCTCGAAAACTCAACAGTTTTCTGTAAAAATGAGCACAAATTCCGCATATTCAGAAACGCTCAAACCCCATTTTTACAAAAATGGCTCAAAATTTTTTCTTTAAATGTTTTCAATAGATAGTGCTAATTGCACTGTTTATTATGACGTAGAGTTGATTTTGGTATATCTTTTGTTTTTTCAAAAGTTATACAAATGCAATTTTCCTGAAATATCTCTCACGCCGTTAATATGGACATTTTCGTCAATTTGTATGCATTATTACATTTGTGAGTAGATGTACTTGAAATTACTTCAAATGAAGTTTTTCAAAAACTCAATTTCTCTCAAAAACAGCTTAAATTTCGTATATACAATAATGCTTAATCGCCATTTTCTTAAAAACGACTACGAATTTTTCAAAGAAAACTTCTCTTTAGGACGAGTTTTTACCATTCTGTAATATTCTGGAAGTAATGATACAGTTGTACAACTAGGAAAGCAAAAAGTTGAGTAATTGTAAAAAAATTGTAAGTAGTTGTCTTTGAGCGACGACAGATGGCATCTGGCCAGCGAATGGAGAACGACCTTGAAGCCAGACCACACCAAAAATTTAGAAATCTTTACTACGAGAAAGTCTGTGGCATTGTGTAGCACCTCTAGTTCGTTACTAATGTTTAACAATACGAGATTTTCTGACAAAAATGCGTCGATTTCTGCTGCAGTATTACATTACTTTCACTTCAGTTCATTCGTTGTAAAGCGGGGAAGTAGAAAAGGATATTTCAAAACAGGTTCGAAAATCTAATGCTGCAGAGTTGCTTCAGCGTGAAATTTACCTTTCAAGTACTACATAAAAGCGAAAGTGTCCTCGTATTCGACTTCTGTCCACGACAAACCAACTCTCCGAGCGCGCCTTGTAAGAGCGTCAGCCAGTCTGCACAACACCAGGGATTTCATCTTCGCTAGTTGAATCCTTATGATAGGATCGCACAAAAGGCACAACAGCAGATTAGTGACAGCAGGAAAGTAAAGCATACGCATTAAAGTTAGTTCAATTAGCTACCTTCACATTTGATTACATGATGATGGTGTGAGCCTGTTGATTCCCTAAAGGGCAAGGGCCTCCTGTCAGACCACAGGGGTGTACTTGATTGATTGATTGATTTTTTCGTGTTTCCGGGCGCGTCAACTGCTTCGATCATTAGTCCCGGTAGTGTAGTGCATGTTTTTTCTCGGGGGATGGCGGTGATCTTCCCCCGCTGGATGGCGAGATCCGACGCCGACCTACCGTCGGCTAGTGGGGTTTCCCCCTAACCAGGACTCTCCCACCAACGGGGCACCGCCCCAGTCGGGACAAGCTCTAAGCTATCGACCGGTCTCCCAGAATATGTGGTAGTGTACTGCATGTTAGTGTAAGTGTGTGTGTGTGTGTGTGTGTGTGGGGAGAGGATAGGACAAGGAAGAGGAAGGACATCGCGCGCGGTCCGTGGCCCGTTTGGTAGGGTACTGCTCCGGCATTCGCCTGGTGTTGATCGGAGAAACCACTGAAAACTACCGATCAGAGCAGCCGGCCGCTAGAATTCTCCTCCAGACAGCGACTGGATTCGACCTAGCTGAAAAGCTAGGGTCGAAAACCCTGCCGTCGTCAGGACTCGAACCTAGGACCTCTCGGTCAGAGGCGCTGCAGTGACATCAGTTGATGCACTGAGCTACCGCTCCCGGTACAGGGGTGTGCTGCTTAACTCTTAAGTTGAACCAGTCCTTGAGAGATTTTTAATTTTTACACTAATATTTACACTTTAACTATTTACATGCACTTATTCACATATTTCACTTCCTCTCACTAATGTTGATTGTCATTTGTTTCTCTTGAGTCTTCCATGTCTCTCTGTTCCTTGCTATTCGTGACCATATGTTGCCATGAACATTCTTAATGACATCGGCCCATCTTTGTTTAGGACGTCCTCTGCTTCTTTTTCCCTGTTCTGGGTCCCAGCTTCTTAACATATATGTCCACTTGTCATCTTTTAATTTTGCCACGTGCCAACCCCATTTCCATTTTAGTTGTTGGGCCCCTGCTTCTACATCCTTTAAAAAACTCTGTTTACCGATTTCATCGTTCTTTACTTCATCCTTCAGTCTTATGTACAGTATTTTCCTCTCCATATTTTTTTGACATACTCTTAGGGATTTCATATCTTGTTTAGTTAAACTCCTTGTTTGTACTCCATACAATTATACTGGAAATACACAGCTTTCTACGAGATGGAATTTTAACTTTCTGTTTATATTTTGGTCCTCAAAAATAAATTTCAAGGACCAAACCTTCCCCAAGCTAGTCCAATTCTTCTCTTTATTTCTTTATTATTGTTATTTATTGTTATAGTTTGGCCAAGATAAGTATATTCTTTCACATAATCAATGGGTTTGTTTTCTATTGAAATTTTATTCTACGTCATTTGACATGAATTTTGTTTTTCTTGGGTTCATCGTTAACCCTACTTCAATACCTTTTTTGTATATTTCATTAATCATTGTTGAAGTTCCTCCCTTTTTAAATGCGAAACGAAAATAGGTTAATCTTTTGCCATTGATGTTTAAACCATAATTTTTGTCTGTCCAGTTTAGTTTTCTAAATATGCATTCCAGCACGCTGATAAATAATTTTGGTGAAATTGGGTCCCTTTGTTTTACACCTCTTTGTAATTTAAATTTTGAACAACTATCGCAATTTTCGAACAGTCATGGAAATCGACGGAAAGATCGGCACCATTATTTTAAGTATCCTCTATCCTATCCGATAACAAATTTTAATAAAAAAATGAGCCATTTTTGACCAGACTTTGAAAATGTTGAGGCTTCATGTAAAGTACCTCCAAAAATCAAAATATACATTTAAAACTCGAGTTCCTCTAAATCGATCCGGGAATATCTATTTGGAGAAAATCGTCCGAAAGATATATACGTTAGGCGTTCATCACAGTCAGGCGGACAGGCAAGTGCTTTGCAACTATCGATTTTTGGTATAGAGGTCCCCAAAAACATGGATTCTGCCTACACACGCCTGTAACATTTTATTATAAGATATAAGAATTTTGTTTCCTATTATTACACATTCTTTGGTTCACATACCAGTCGTGTCGCGAGTGTCGTACCGACTTACAAGATGAACATTTGATAGACATTTTAATAATAGATGAAACAAAAATTAACTTATTGTTAGAGTCTAAAATGCCATTTCATTGCTCTCATTGAGAAACGTTTTAAAATTATTTATCATTTCTGTGCATTAATTCCTCAATGCGCCCTCAATATGTATTAATTATTACAAATATTAGTTTCAGAATTCTGAGCTCTTATGCACATGTGTTTTGTTAATTCATTGGTGAATCGTTAACTCTTTTGTCCTTCTTCAATTAAAATTTAATGTAACAAAAAGGGGATAAATTTAATTATATCGTGAAATTTAATTTTTGTCCCTCGAGACTCTTAAAAACTTCCTCTCCGACCCCCAGTAGAAGAAAGTTTCCAGACCTCCGGTGAGTTTCGTATTGTACTAATACTCGAAAATCGAATAAATATAGTCATTCTCTGTAGTGCGCAACATTCGGCGGGCACCAAACAAAAACATCCGCTTGGACATCTCCGTAAACGCGTACATCCTGGCCCATGTTGTAATAACCTTGGAGGAGTTGAGTCGTGCAAAGACGAGTCGTGCGTCGACACTCGGAAGTCCTTGAAATGCGGAATATTTGCGAACACAGTATAGGTACTAGTAGGACTCGGACTTTTAACGAAATACATACTTCCCTGTCGTGACCGGCCGCACACAGTCAAAACAGCCGCTGCCGAGTGACGTCAGCGGAGCATTACCGCCCCTGGCGAGAGAAGGAGGCAACCGGTGCGAGCCGGTCGGGCCCGTCTGCGCGCGGCCGTCACGCCCGACCAGGCGGGTAGAGACTCGACACCGCCCCTACTCCGCAGCTAGTCGGCGAGCCAATAGCCCCACGGGCTATAAGAGGGCTCCGACTCGACGCCAGGGCAGACAGCGAGCGACAGTGTAAGCGAGTGTATCCTGGATAGTGTATTGGTGATAGAAGTGTGAAGAACTACTACTACGACGACTTGTGCTACAGACTTGGAACTCTCCTGCGGATATTGGACTACTTGGCTGATTTCTTTTTGTTTTCTAGAATAAAATCCATTTTAAGAATCCTGGTCTTTTATTGGATACTACATTCCCCCTTAATCGTGAGCGTTGAAAGTTTAGTGGAAATTCAAGTTGCGCCCCATAGTTTCCGTATACCAAATTGCATATCACCTACAAATAAATATTTTGATTAAGATGCATAAAATAAATATTTTCGTCGAAACACATATTATTACTAGACATCGGATGTTTAGGTAAATTTCCTATTTTATTCTAGGGAATTTATTTAAAGACTGATAATATATGTGCACGAATCATTTGACGAAGTTTTATCATACTTATTTTTGCTTTTTTAGCATAAATGCCTTTTTTGGATAAATACCTTTTTAGAATTATTGAACATTTTTGCCTTTTTGTATTATTTTTATACACAATACTAAGTTATCAGAAAATCAGCCACGGTCCAACGTGTCAATTCATTACGAAACTTTCAATTCACGTCTTTGTATTTTAAAATGCGAGAGAATTCCTAAACATATACCAACTAATTTTTCTCCATTTCCATATTTCATAAATATCAGCCATGTTTCGAGAACATGGTCGATTGGTCGATTGACAGAGAAGACAATAAAATTTTGTGGAAATAAATGTAAATTCCCAAAAGATTTCAGTGTTGCTAATGTTGGACTTCTAAAATGAACGCCAGTCACATACGTAGATGTTTAGAGATCCTTCTCCGTATTTAAACTGATTTTGTCTCCCGAGAGTCGCAAATTTCAAATTGTGATTCTTGAAAAGTTACTGAATATATACTCCAATGCAAACTACATTAAGGATACAAAGTAAAAGAGTTTTAAATATTTAAATCTTGTTTTACATTAAAATGTACGTTTTTTTGTGGATTTACGTTTGCAAAATATAGGCAAGCTTCGAAATTTTGAAAAACATTCTTTAAAACTTGGGGGTACTTTGTATGAAACCCCCCCGGGCATTTTCAAAATTTTCTGAAAAACAGCTTCAAATTTTTCTTCAAACTTTTCCCACATGTAGCGCTAATTGCACTCTTTAAGATGATCTGAAATTAATTTTGCTGTACCCTTTTATTTTTTCAATAAAAACACAAGTGTAATGTTTTTAAAATATCTCTCATTCCTTTAATATGTATATTTCCAGCAGTTGGGATACATTATTTCTTGTGATTAGAAGTGCTTGAAATTACTTTAAATGAAGTTTTTGAAAACTCAGTAATTTTCTGTGAAAAAGAGCTTCAAATTTCGCATTTTCAGTAACGCTTAAAGCGCAAAAAACGCTATTTTCTTATAAACGCTTCCCAATTTTTCTATAAAAATAAGCATTTATGACGGGGTTTTACTCTTTCATAAAATTCTTAAAGTAATATTTTGGTTTTACAATTAGGAAACCGAAAACATTGAAACATTTTTAAAATAGAAAACTAACACGAGAAAGTCTGTAGCACCACTAGTTTAACTTGATGCAAGTGCTGTCTCGTCAATGTTTTTCCTCTTCTCATACCAGCGCAAACGAAAGATAGCAAATGTCATTCAAACTACTCATTTCCCATTTCAGTCAATTACAATATTGAATTATTCAGAATTAATCAATGACTCGTCGACATTTCAAGAGTACATATATTCAATTACAGGTAATTACGTTTATACAACGACAATTAGACGACGGGTCAACGTAATTTTTACTTCAAAGTTAGTTTCGATAGAGCAACTGGATGCGAATTAGGTGGTATAATGGCTAGCGTACCGGGCAATTGTACCCAAGTTTACGGATTCAAACCCGACCAAAGCCGTGGATTTTTAACGGCGAAGAAATTCTTCGTACGCCTTCCTTTGGAGGGAAAGTGAAGCCGGCTGTCACATGTAGTACATTTACTGCATTTAAAAGATCCTCAAACCTAAACAAAAAGCAGGATTCGAATCGCCTGTTTCGTCGCCCCGGATAATATTCTCTTTCTCCGCTATATGGTGAAAGGAGCGAAATGAAATTTGTGCGGTCAGGCTGGTGGCCCGAGTCTCGTCACGTAAAAGAATGCATTAACTAACCCTTTCAGTGCTACTGTAGGTATAGTCATTCGCCGGGACAAGCTCTAAGCTTCTGAATGGTCTCCCGACTTTGTGGTGGTGTAGTGCATGTAACTCTGTGTAAGTAAGGTGTGAGGAAAGGACAAAGAAGAGGAAGGAAATATCGCGCGTAGTCCATGGCCCGTTTGTTAGGGTACTGCTCCGGCATTCGCTTGGTGTTGGTCGAAGAAACCACGGAAAACTACCAATCAGAGCAGCCGGCGCTAGAATTCTCCTCCAGACAGCGACTGAATTCGACCTAGCTGACAAGCTGATGTCGAAAATCCTGCCACCGAGGGGACTCGAACTCTGGGTCTTCCGGGTCAGAGGCTTCCGTTTTGAAAAAGAGTGTTTACACCATTGAATATTGTATATAAAGGTGGAACAACTAAGTTACGCTTTGCATCTCCCCAACCGTGCAAGATACGAAGATGCCGTTTGGACAGTAAATTGCTAATACGGAGATTGTCCAAACTTATGAGATCAGACAGCCTGATCCTTAGCGGTAATGATGATGATGATGATTATGAATATATTCTTTCAATCAGAAAAATATGCAAGCTATAATCCACGAAATGTTTGCTTATGATCAGTTAACACACGTTCAACATTCTACTTTTAATTTGAAACTTTGTGCCATTATAAATCCATGAAGGGTAAGATTTATCCCATTGCTGTGACCAACACTAGCGAGTAAATCATTCGTAGGAATTTTTGAAAATGAATGTTTCCCGGTTAATCTGAAGTGTCTAGATGACCTGAGTTTTAAAAGAAATCATTAAATTTGGAAGTACTTTACATGAAGCTCCTGGGTCATTTTCAAAGTTTTCTCAAATATTTCTCCAAACTTTTTATTTATTTTTTGTAAGAATGAGGTGAAATATATATTTAAAGAAGGCATAATTCCGATTTTCACTGTTAACTGTAATTTTTTAAACATAAATATTGGATTTTTTGAACCCTCTCGTACAACTGCATAATTCGATGCAGATTTCTTTCTTGAAAAGAAATTTGTTTTCCACAATTAGTTCTTTAGTTAATTTACTGACCATTTTCTGCAAATATTAGTACTTTACGCATAGTTTTGAATGAAAATAAACAATATTAATAACGGGATTTTTTCTGTAAACTTTTTGTGTCGTTCGAGCTCCGTACATGCAACAAATAACGTGAGAAAAATGCCATTATGATGTATTATTTTAAATGAACTTTCTATTTATCTCACGTCCTTAATATATTTACATTACTGGCTGTTTTATACATGGAGAAAATGTGAAATATATATTTTAGGCGCCAATACGAAAAAGTTGAGAAGAGGGTGATGCAGAATCGAAAAGCTAGCCCAGACATAGGAGATTAGGAGTATTATATGCGAACTTTATAGTGCCTATATATGCCTATTTTGTGTTTAAATGCCTACATGTTACTTATTCGCGCATTTATTGACCAAAATGCAATTATTCTTAATGAAAAATTTTAAAATTTGAACGTTTCTACTTTCTTGTATACATACGTATATACGGGAGTATTATGCGTAGTATAAAGAAAGTTCTCTAATGCTGCGGAAAATTGATTTCGAGATTTCAACAGAAATACACGTTTTGGGGTCCCCTGATACCGAAAAAGCGTTTTTTTTTTTCAAAACGTCCGTCCGTCTGTCTGTCCGTCCATGGGTCTACAAGCGCCTAAATCACACGAACGATCTTTCACAAATTGAAGAAACCCCTGTCCATCTGGCTCTAGTTGAAGCTTTAAAATTTTCAAAAACATTCTTCACGATTTGGGGGTACTTTGCATTGACCCCCGGACATTTTCAAAATTTTCTCAAAAGGGTCATGTACAAATTTTAGAAAGTATGTGTGGTCTTCGCGTAATTATGCCTCAAATACAGCCAATTTTAAACAATTGTTTTCTCAAAAAAGGCTCCAAATTTTTGCTTTATTTTTTTTTACTTTCGTTATATGTTCCAAAATATGAAATATATTCTAAAAATTTAAAACTTTAAGTAAGGTCACGTACATTTTTTAAGAAAAAGAAGTAGTTTTAGGTAGGTAACAAGTAGTCTGAAGTTAATAAAAATATATAATTTTTTTCGGCTCCAATTTTTTCTTCGATTTTTTACCTGAAGGTTAAAAGACTCGTAAAAATGGCCCGGTTTCATTTTCATTGAACTTTCAGATTTTTCGAAAATTGCAAAGCTTAGAAATAAAACAATAAAATATGCTCCGTTGTAGCACCAGTAGTTTCAAATATATCTCACGTTGTTTATATTTACATCATGGCTGTATTTTATACTTTATCGCATTTCTGAAAACAAATGATGTCTTAAGAATTTTCCCAAAAATTTAAATTTTGTTTGCGAATGTGATCTAATCAGCTAAGTAGTGAACCGACGATGTAGCATTAAGGCCTCTGCCACACGAGCGTTGCGATGACGCGCGTCACATAGTTGATGAGATCAGCTGCGTCGATATCTGGGCATATGTAACACTCTTGGTAACGTGCGTTGTTTCCAACCTGTGTCGCCTAGCCGGTACCGCGTGTTGAAAGCTAAAAAACGCGCGTTATCGTGTCTTACATGGTAGCTTGAGCGTCTGGCTTGAGCTGTGGGCATAACGCACGCCTCCTCGTGTGCCGTTTCACATAAGATACTGTGTAGCTTATGTGTATCTACGACGCGCGTTAAGTGACTCCAGTGCCCAGACATCGACACGTGTCGTCGCAGCTGAGATCAGCATTAGATGACGCGCGTCAACACAACGCTCTTGTGACACAGGTCTAATTGTAATACGAAACCTTTCAATGTGCATTACAGAAATTTACGATACAAGGACGGGAAGTTTTACATTACGAGTATGATGTTTCCTGCCGAGGCGTCGTTAGTCGACTTATAATCTGTTTTAATGCTATAAAATGGACTTATAATCGTCGTAGATAAAAGTTTGGATGATAAACGTTTTATATAACATCACAGCAAACTAATAACTATCAATAATGTGTAATTATTGTTATTTCAGTGCGGAAAGCAATTTCAGCGCGGTAAAGTAATACTTTCCACACTGTACTTGCGTAAAAAACAAAATGGAATATAGTATGAAATAAACATTTTTCGTATGGTGCATTTCCTAGATATTAATGAATGCATCTTACAGGTGAGTGCTGATACTGTGACCCTCTTAAGTTCCACCGAGAGCGATAGCTCAGTGCATCAACTGATGTCACTGCAGCGCATCTGACCGGGAGGTCCTAGGTTCGAGTCCTGACGGCGGCAGGATTTGCGACACTAGCTTTTCAGCTAGGTCGAATTCAGTCGCTGTGTGGAGGAGAATTCTAGCGGCCGGCTGCTCTGATCGGTAGTTTTCTATGGTTTCTCCGATCAACACCAGGCGAGTGCCGGAGCAGTACCCTACCAAACGGGCCACGGACCGCGTGCGATCTGTCCTTCCTCTTCCTTGTCCTATCCTCTCCCATTACACACACTTACACTAACATGCATTACACTACCACATATTCCGGGAGATTGGTCGGGAGCTTAGAGCTTGGCCCGGCTGGGGCGGTGCCCCGCTGGTGGGAGAGTCCTGGTTAGGGGGAAATCCCACTAGCCGACGGTAGGTCGGCGCCGGATCTCGCCATCCAGCGAAGGAAGATCACCGCCATCTCCCGAGGGGAACATGCACTACACTAACGGGACTAATGACCAAAGCCGTTGACGCGCCCCGAAACCCGAAAAAATCAAATCAAATCAAATCTTAAGTGCCCATTCTATGGTCCAGATGCTCTCTGCTTCAGAAGCTTCTTGACGATGTTGTAACTGTCGAGACTCACGACGACCGAGCTATGCAAAATGTGATAACTATTTACAGGCACACTGACCGTCACTTTCTTTCGTTGTTACCTGTCTCATGCAGTTTCTTCCTCGTGCGCGCAATCACACAGCTCACTTTCACCTTTTGGTGGTGCGAATAACAAACATTGACGAACAGCTCTCACACTGTTAATTGCTATGCTATAGATATACTAAAAAGAATCAGGGTACGCTCGCAATTGTTATGCAAGTTTTCGAACAAAACGAGTGAATCACTTTGTCACATTATCTTTCCCGCTGCAGCACAATCTGGTTGTATACGAGCTTGTTTATCTCTGAAGGTTCAAATTATAAATTGAAATTATAACCGTGTCAAATTCCAGGTCAAAAGATCTTCAATTCTCTAATCTCAAAATTTTATACATAACGCCAGAATCAATGGAAAACATTACATGCGTTACCTAAGAAAGTAAACTGATATTCATGATTTATTTCTGAGAGAGGGAAAGTGTTTTTTCTTTGAAGCAGACCTGAACATGAGGTCACCAAAACTTAGGATTCGGTCATTCGATTCAGTTGTTCTGATAAATACGCACATTACTTGTCTTCAATAATGCATGAATTCGCCATAAAATTTCTCTTGATGGAATTTATGACGTCTTGGTAGTAATAATATCGATGGCAATAAATCTCCATTGACAAAATGAATTTGTAAACGATGGTAAAAAAGTAATCAGTGTTTAGTAAAGAAGCATACCCTCCTTACTTTTATTTACTTCGATTTATGGTCTTCTCTGTTCTCAACGATTTTCAAATACAACTAGTGAGAGCCCGTCAAAATTTGACGATGAGATCTGAGATAAATGTAAAATACTGTGCCCAGACTCATGTTCACAATATGTTGCATTGTTTGGATCTTTAGGGTATAACAAAGATATTCTGTGATGTGGCGTTCCCAAAATGTTCAACACGTATGGCCCATGACCACGTGGCAATGCAATATGACCCACATATTGCAATAATACACCAAATGACACAAAAGAAAGAGCACTATTATACTGACAGATATTATTTATAAAGTTTTTTGATGTGTCATCATCTCCTATAAACAAATTTGATTATTTCTGGCATATTGCTCGAAGGTCGGCGCTTATTTTCCCATTTAAGCAGCACAGAATAAATTCGTTTGCTGAATTTCTCTCGCATGTGAAGTACAAAGCATAACAAAACTGACATTTCATAGACAACGACCCAACAGAAAACGGAATGACCTCACTATCACGACACCTACGCTGACTGTCTCTTTCCCTGCGTTCAGTTAATGTACGTTTGCGTCTTTTGGGGCGAGTGAGCAACGATTCGGAATTCGACATAACCTGTGAACAACTTCATTACTTCAGTACAACCGAACAAAACCCACTGTCCGAATGTTCTCTACAAAATACACCACAAAAGCAAAAAAACAACAATACAAAACGCATTGTAAACAAATCTCAACAATCAAAACAAAACATCAGGCAGCGCCACCATGAAGCAGATTGGACTCACATCTATCGTTTCATATAATCGATTTTGAAACAGCCACCCTTTGGAAGAAAACAATTGACTTTTGATAAGCGTACTATTAAAGAATGATTTAATTAATTAATTTACACCGTAAATGTTGGTGAATCAACACAAACAATATCTGATAACACATCTAGGGATAACATTCTTTCATTTAAAGGAAAAAATACTACAATCGGTTCAGTAGAAGCTCTAAACGAAGCCATGGCAGAATTACTTATTTTTTTAAATATATAGATAAACCGCCAACATCTCCGTCTCTGTTTAAGCGAGTTTGTGACCCCGTAAACCCTTTAAGCGAGTGAAAGAAAATTTCGGTCCCGGCAGCGGCATACATAATCTCATAGCAAGTTTTATAAGTTAACGCGACTTTCGTTTAGCGTGAATTACGAACTACTTTTTAGTCCGTTGCATCGCGTCAAATTTTTTTATGTAACACGAACTTTCAAAGCTTCTCGTTTTATTTTTATTCCTCTGTGAGCCGTTGCAGGGTTGCCACAAGAAAGAGACGAGACGAGACGATACTTACAAAGTTTACTCACAAACTGTTGGCCCGAGCCTCGCCATATCAATAAAGACATTATTATTATTATTATTATTATTATTATTATTATCATCGTCATCATCATCATCATCATCATCATCATCATTAACAAGGAATTCTATCCTATCCTATATGGAATACTTCTGAAAATGACTGACATGAAATTAACGTGACTTTTTTTTTCACTTTACAGTACAGTAATTTCCTTCTCGTGAGCATTCTCTGTGTTATTGTCACAAGCTCTTATAGGCTTGATGTACTGTATCTGGTAACAGTCGATGTAGGAGAATGTCATATACTACAGTGTTTCTATGACGACATACAAAATATTATATAGTAGGACGTATGTGCCTATATACTGTAAATTATCGATATGTTGAAAAAACTGTTTTCCATATAATGAAATTTGACTCCCCTGTTAGCACGATTTTTTTAACACGAACTCTTGATGCAATACAGATAAGAATTGTATAATTATAGAACGTAAGCGATGATATTTTGTAGAATTATTAGGGAATTTTCAATAAGTAATCCTTAAAGTATTTGACAATTATAGACGAAGAGTATAATGATTATATTATAAATTATATAGCCCAGAGACTTTCATATGGAGATCGTGGAACCCAGAAGTCACGACGAGGAATTATTTTAGTCAAAGAATTGATCACAGTGAGTGGAACAATACCTATGAGAGAAATTGAACTTGAAAAGGAAGAGCAATTGATTACACAGGACAACAAATTGTAACTTTTTCGGTAACATGAATAAAAGTAACTGTTTTACTTACTCTAGGAGGGTGATTTCAGATATGAGCTCAAAAAACAGTTACCACGTAGGGTTTCTTTGTTATCATAACCTTTATTTTTATCCTTTAATATGTGTATGCCATAATTTATATTGTCGTAAACCAGTGATTTTTGTACAATTTGTTTAATATCTGCCTCCAAATTTAGTATGAAGGTAGAACAAAAATGTATATATGAAATTATAAGCAAAATTTAATTTGTAATTGTCAATTTAAAATAAAACATTAAATGAAGTACACGTGAATCATAATATTTCAAAAGGTCTACGTGTGACTGCTCTTCCGTTTGTGTGGTGAAGCGCGTAAAATAAACAATCTCCCATTATGGCTGGGTCCTATCTTCCTTAGTAGCATTTTTTCATAACTCTAATATCTTGGTAAAATCTCTCCTCCTCCTCTTCATCATTGACCTCACCCAGGATCTTGGGGAAGAAGTCTGAATGTGAATGAAGAAAATATATATTCAAGGCCATTCGACGTCCCAATATCTTGTAATTCCACAAAAGATTCTCCACTACGATTCTCCATTAACATAATTGTCCTCCTTGTGATTTCCAAGGAACCCCTTCACAACAGATACGCAAAATTTCCAAATTGCGAGTTCTTTAGGGGAAAGTATGACTGAAATTTCTATTATTCAACAGTTTTCTGATTTCAGGCACAACAAATATTCTTTCTTTAATTTTGCATCACTAAGTTTGGGAAAAAATTTTCTTAAATGTTTGAACTCATCTCCTTCTTTGTTCATCGCTTTAAGAAAATGTTTCATTAGTTCAAGTCTGATATGAAGTGGAAGCAAGTATTTGATTGATTGATTTTTTCGTGTTTCCGGGCGCGTCAACTGCTTTGGTCATTTGTACCGTTAGTGTACTGCATGTTTGTTTCTCGGGAGATGGTGGTCTTCCCCAGCTGGATGGCGAGAATCGACGCCGACCTACCGTCGGCTAGTGGGGTTTCCCCCTAACCAGGACTCTCCCACCAGCAGGGCACCGCGCCAGCCGAGACAAGCTCTAAGCTCCCGACCGGTCTCCCGGAATATGTGGTAGTGTAGGGCATGTTAGTGTGTGTGTGTGTGTGTGTGTAAGGGCAGAGGATACGACAAGGAAGAGGAAGGAAAGATCGCGCGCGGTCCGTGGCCCGTTTGGTAGGATACTGCTCCGGCATTCGCCTGGTGTTGATCGGAGAAACCACGGAAAAGGACCGATCAGAGCAGCCGGACGCTAGAATTCTCCTCCAGACAGCGACTGAATTCGACCTAGCTGAAAAGCTAGTGTCGAAAATCCTGCCGCCGTGGGGAGTGGGAACCTAGGACCTCCCGGTCAGAGGCGCTGCAGTGACATCAGTTGATGCATTGAGCTACCGCTACCGGTTTATCTATGTGGACAGTTCATTGTGAAGTCACAGAGCCGTTCAATAACAAAATCACTCAAAACTGCGTATTATTATTATTATTATTATTATTATTATTATTATTATTATTATTATTATTATTATTATTATTATTATTATGCTTGTCATGTTGGAGATCAAGACAAGAAATAGATACCGCACGTAGCTTGCTTCACGTACAACGTATGACTGTTCAATCCCCAACGACGCCACGGGTTATGTTCAAAGTTTCAACGACAATGGGAAGTACGAGGAGGTGAAGACGATAAATAATGTTGTCTACAAAATTAAAAAAAGGTTACCGAATAGAACGGGTGACAGGTCGCCCAATCCAGTCGTCTGGCCCCGTACCCAGCAAGTAATTAAAACGAAGACCGAAAAGAAACCGCAAGAGTACGTACGTAAGCCGAGCATAAAATAGTTCTATTTCGACGAGTTTGTGACTCTTATTGTGGAAATTATAAAACCCGTTATGGGTGACAATGGAAGCGCAACAGAATATGTTTGGGACATTGAAGGACTATTCAATAGCGCATTGTGTGCTCCAGGATCTAGATATGTCCAGAGGTGTTTCTGCTGTTTTCAATGATAAATACAGAATAGAAGAATTTGAGAACCAGCAACCAGATATTGAGGTTTTTCAACAGCACGACGGGAGTAGATGTGTTTATTACTTCGTCACACCAGAAGGCATCTTATCACAGCCTATTGGAAACCCATTGAATTATATCTACAAATACTGCAAGAAATTGTTCAGAAGATTGTCATGCCCAATCTGGGATGTAGGGAAAAGCATGTTGGGTGTACTTATCCGGTACATTGGGGTTAACATTAGAGCTCTGCTTTTGGGTGAAAACAACCTCTCGAGTCTCGCGAGGCTTCACGCTCTCGGCGGGAGGGGGGATATTGTTCGGGGGAAGGAGATAGCTGTTTAACGGACGTTTCGACCGGCCGTCTTTCGGCTTCCGATTAACTGCGGAACAGTCGAGCGTCGTCGAGACTTTAGCGTCGCCGAGACTTCGAGCTTCGCAGAGCGCTCGACTGCTTGACCGCTCGACCGCTCGACCGCTCGACCGCTCGACCGCTCGACCGCTCGACCGCCGCCGGACGCTCGGTAGCTCCGTCGCTCAACGCATGTACGGGATTTAAAGTCGTCACGCATAGTGATCGCAAAACTCTTTCAACTAATTAATTAATTAATTGTAATCGAAAGAATATACAATTTCAATTAAACGATTAATTGGTTGAAAAGTAGCAATTTATCGATTAATTGGAAATAATTTTAGAGGCAAAACAATACAATTTTTACCAGAAAAAAAAGTTACTGTACCGAAGTTGGCACCACCTACATACACGGTACCTTGACTAGTTGCGTATCGAATAACATGCACCGATACCTTAAATTACTAATATCAATTGGAAGAGGATCTTCCACGTCAATCAATGGCATTCCTCAATGCCTTTCCGATATGGTCCTTTAGACCACTACTGTTTAAGATTAGAAGTGCTTGGTCTTATATCTCTACATTATGGTGTAACATAACCTCGAAAATTACAGGTACCACGTCCTTGTCTCATTGTTTTTGTTTTATACTAATAATATTAGTGTAACTGATTATGTAACTGAATGTAAGATTGTAACTGATTGGTTAACGTTGACCTTTCAGACACTGAAGAGGGCCTTACAATTTAAGTCGAAACGTCTGCTACGAATATATTTAAATTGACTGGAATCATGTTTTTTTTTCCTTGTATTTTTTTATTTATCCAGTGAATCCCGATTTAATAAAATTTTTGAAAGAATGAAAGGCCAACAAAGAGTCTGAAAACAACATTTCAAAACAGATGTATCAATATAATGGAATAAAAATAAAAAACAAAATAATTTTCATCAATTCCTTTTACATTATAAATTATTAAAAAATGTTGAAAAGGGTTTACTAATTGGAATCTCTAATGTTAATATGGGCCTGCAGTATATTTTCAAATAAGCAAAGAAAATACTATATAAGGCAAAAGTTTATTCCGAATTAAAAGCGCAAAAACAATAAGGGAAAATAATTTGTTCCGTACCAATTGTAATTTCATCAAAGTTTCAAACAAAACCGAATATAAGGCATATTTATTAAACACAATGACATTTGTTCATAATTTCATGAGTATATAATAAATGCTAAAAAAACAGGTGTGCACTATTTTCTCTGGCGTGAAAACGTCTTGTCGTCATAAGCAGGAAAAAGTAAACGAAAATACAAAATTGGAAGGGAAAGGCACTAATATATTTCGTTGCATTTGTATCTATATTTAGCAAAACATTTGTATTTACACCATATAAAATGAGGGGAAATCAATGATTTTATGGTTTACTTGTTCATAGATGTGTGTTTACTGACCGCAAACAAAAGACGTAATGGTATTGTTAATGCCCTTGTGGGCCTTTCTGGTTCTTTATGCCCTCGGGCCTTTTTAATTAATTACTGTCTTAGGTAATCCAACATTTTTCTCCAAAAAAAGATAAGTTCTTTGGAAAGTTGTTTAGGTCAAGTTCATATTTTTGAACAATAAGAAGTATGTGTTAGATATGTGGCAAAAAGAATAATCTCAAGCTTAAAATGACGACTCTGATATAAATGCCGTTCATTGACCAAGAATTACTTCTGTGTGTTAATAAATTATATGTTGTACACGCATAGATGCTACAGATGGCATTGGGGCGATATGCATACACATTGTCATTATTTCTGCGAAGGTAATGCAACTAAATGAATGACTGTAACGAAATTTTTATAGGTTTCTAATGGAAAACACTATATGTAAATGATAGATTCCGGTTGTAAAAATACACAGAAAAATGATGTATCAAAGGGATCTTTAGGGATGGCAAAAAAATAAAGCTATGTTCCGCTGCTTAAACTGAGTCATATTAAGCTAATACTAATTATCTCGAACTTACAACGGATTTCAAAATGTTTACTCGTTTACATTACCTCTCAATACCAGATATTTCACGAACACGACGCAAAACAAAGAAATATTCGTTCATGCCATTCATAATTGGTTGCAGCACCCAATTGCGAAATTAAAATTTCGTCTTCCTCTGCCAAAGAATTTTCATACACCGTTACTTTCCTATCTGAATGACTCGGTGTATAATGGAACTGCATTCGAACAATTATAATAACGACAGAATAACCCGGCTACATTACCATAGAATGGAACAGAAACTAATTTAAGAACAAAGGGTTTAGGTAGCAAAGCGTGCTTGTAGACAATTCAAATATTACATGTAACTTCATGTTCATTATTTAAAACTGTCTTCCACTAAAAATGAGTACAAAAAAATAGAAAAGAGTTTTCCTATAAAACACAATGTAAAAAGACTCTAGATTATTCCCGTGGTGTTTCATAATTCCATGCTAATCCCTCTCAGAAAATAGTGGAAAATTTTCTTTGTATACAAATAAACTTAACAAATGTTATAAGATGTTACAGTTTTATTTATATGCGTTTCATCATTTCACATTCTCAATTATAAACAATATTTGTTAGATATAGCGCAATTAACAAATATAGTGGGTTGGTGTCATTGGGTGGTTTGGTGTCATCTTTGGGTAATGCACTTGCACCTCTAATCTAGGGGTAATTCACTTGCACAAATAAAGTCTTTGAGCGATATAGTCGTCGAAAGAGGAAAATGTTTTCCGAAGAGCCTCTCTTACATCTGAGCATACATAACTAAAAATTTTAGGCGACAATTGCATTCTGAACCTTCTGTAAATGAAGTAGCACCTTGTCCCTTCACATTTGTGTAAGACTCGCCTCTGACACGCAGACGCTTCATTGGCCAACATCTCTTTGCCAATTCCGAAGTTGTCTTTTTCGTCTTCTACAACAAGAATTTCCAGCTTCACTATGTGTTTGATCATCTTGTTGGCAGCTCACGACTTCATTTTCTCTATTAGTATATCTAGTAGATGTATCTTCAAGGCAAGTAGTTGATATCCACTCAAATGATGTAAATTTCTCCTAGACATGTTACAAAGGCATTCATTTTCACATATTTCTAATTCACTGTCATCACTGGGCCGTCAGCTTCCAGAACTATAAGAGAGATCTGGTTCCGTATCTTCATAATCTATAAAGTTATGAGTGATATATTAATAATCTAAAGTTAAAATAAGTGGTTCAGAAAATATTATGTATTACGTAAATGCTGTGCATATCAAAACGATATCGTGTCACTTTGTAGGTTATTACGCATTTGGGGTAATTTTATTTGACAGCTTTCAGTATTATTCAGAGCATGTAGTGTACAGTAAAGTATTATTTATTTCTTTATTTTACGACAAAAGCAGTTAAAACTGCGTAAGACGTGCCATGGGGAAAAGTGAATTGTGTGCACATTTTCAAAATCGCAAAGCTAGAAGATCGACCGAGGAATATCCACTTTAGAAAAAAGAACCTACATATGGTTTAGGCGCAAGTGGTATACACGGACGGACTGGCAAACACAAAGAGTTTTGAGAAAAAATCCTTTTTCGTTATCAGAGCACCCAAAAACGTGTATTTCCGTTGAAATCTCGAAACTGATTTTCCGCAGCATTACGTAACTTTCTCTAGAATACATATTTGTGTATTACTCCGTATATACTGCGACGTCATGGGATTAGACAACCCCATAACACCACAATCAGTTACGAAAAGAAGCCCACGAACAGAAAGGAGTAGGGTACGCGGCGGAGCGATGGCTTGTAAACGCGCCATATACCCATTGCTTTTCGAACTCTGACGCCCGAACTAGCGAATAATGTTTTTCCGGGAGGTCACGAAAAGAGGAGAATATTCACCCCTCCAAAAATTTCCCCAGGCGCGAGTACCATAAGTATCGCGGCGCGCCTCGGAGGAGCTCTCTATGATTGCAGCAGCGACGGCGACTAGACTGGGTTCTGAAGGCGATTGTAACTTGATAGCATATGAGTTTATTTTAACTTGTAAGTTAAAAGTTAGCTTCAGAAGCGTATCAACGAAAGAGATGTAATTGCATCCAACATTCTTCGCATTAACATTCACAATATTTGAGAGAGCAAGTGAAGTGATTGTTTGACTTCGAAATAATTTCAAATTTGTAAAATTCGCGCAGAAGGACATTAACTAAATCCAGCATCTCACGCTGAGACCGCACACGCACAAAGTGTGGTAGGTAGGCCGAGCATCTAAAGCATAAATTCAGCAACATTAATTATTCGAGGCTGGAAGCGCGAACAAACTTGTATGAGGCGCGGCAGAAGAAGGACGACCCCAGGAAGAGCGAAGCGTAGGTGAGAAAGATTTGGACTGGAACGAGAATCGTACGAGTTCGGAGAACGGGAGAAGGGTGTGGAAATTGGAGGCGTGGCGGAGTCCAGAGCTCGAGGGAAAGAAACTGGTAACATCGTGGGACAGCGAGCGAAGACGGGTTGCAACGCGAGGCTGCGAGCGGCAGAAAATCCACAAGGTCACCTACAGGCGAGCGATGCGGAGCTGTTGAGGTAAAAGAACTGGCAACTTTTATGCGGCAATCAGTTTTTTATTTATTTATTTATTTTACGTCTAAAAAACAGTTAAAAACTGCGTATGACGTGCTATGGGGAAAAGTGAATTGTGTGCACATTTTCAAAATTCTGTGATCCCTACACTAAGTCTAATACTACTTAAATTTTGAATTTTGAAAGGGAGAAAAAAAACAAAAAACTCCCATGTAATAAAATCTATTTTAAAGGATAAATAAGCAATAAATTTTGAATTTTGAAAGGGAGAAAAAAAACAACAAAAACTCCCATTTAATAATATCTATTTTCAAAGATAAATAAGCAATAAATTTTGGCTCTTATTACTTCCTGCCGCGACAACATGGAAACGATAATTTAAATAATTGTATTTCCCACTGAATTCTAGAAGACGTGCACAGAAAATGAAGTTACATTTATGTCCAGAAGCAAAACAAGGGCCATCTCAGCATTTGCTCAATGGATCAGGAAACTGGACGAAAAACCTGATCGAGATGGGGGTCATTGACCCGGAAGCTGTAGTACAATAGTTGTTACAAGTTGATTATACTTATTTATACAGTCCAAATGGTAAATAATGCATTATGTATCATTGTTAAAATTAATGTTCCTTTTCTTGTGATGCTCAGTATAGTCTCTAATTGTATAGAAACAGTTTTGCAGCAGAAACGATTTCACCTGGGATTTAAACTTTCTATTGAATTTAATCGTTTAGTGTCATCTGGCAAAGTGTTGTAAAATAATGTACATGTATTGTATGTGAATTTTTTGTAATGAGCTGTTGATACTGTTACCTGATGAATATGATTTCTACGTCGAGTGTTATAGTAATAGACTTCTGCATTTTCTGAAAAAATATTCCCGCCCTTGAGCAAGTCATTTTTTACAAAAACCACTGATTCGTAAATAAAAAGACACGGTAATGGTAGAATTCCTAGATTAATGAAGAGAGCTTACATGAATCACGTGGGTGGGATTTGGTTATTATTCGTACAATTCGTTTTTGTAATCTAAAAGTCTGGGAGCTATAAGATGTATTCCCCAGAATATTATGCCATATCTCAGGGTGGGAGACGGAATTGAGAGACCTAAAAATTTTGTTGCCTTAACATCAGTCAATGGTAAATTTAAGAATTTGAACGCGTAGCATAATGAACTTAATTTTGTGTTCAATTCATTTAAATGGCCGTTCCATTTAAGGTTTGACTGAATTGAGAGACCTAAAAATTTTGTTGCCTTAACATCAGTCAATGGTACACGTTCATTTTCAATGGAGCACAGAATTGTTTATTTGAAATGGAAAACTGCATTAAAACCGTTTTCTTTTCGTTTACCATTAATTTGTTATTTCGGAACCAATTTGAAACATCTGATATTGTACTATTTACGGTTTCTTTATTGCAAAGGATGTTCGTATCATCCGCAAAGAGAACCGTTCTTCCGTTCGAATCGTCGAGGGCATATCGTTTACGTAAAGTAGGAACAGAGTAGGGCCTAAAATCGATCCTTGAGGAACTCCACATGCAACGGGCAAAGAGTCGGAAAGGTGCGTACGTAATGTTCCATCATTCCAGTAAGGTATTTCAACTCTCTGAGATCGTTGTTTAAGGTACGAACATAACCAATCTAGAGCAATACCACGAATTCCATATGAAGGTAATTTGGAAAGTAAAATGTCATGATCAATGACGTCAAAAGCTTTTGAGAGATCTAAAAATAATCCAATAGGTTCCTCATTTTGATCCAATGATGAGGCGACATCTTTAAGAAAAGAAAATATAGCTGTTTCCGTTGATTTTGATTTTCTAAATCCATGTTGGCAATCTGAAAGCGCGTCGTGTTTAGTGAGAAAGGTTTCCATTCGTACGTAAAAAAGTCTCTCTAATATTTTTGAAAAACTGATAGAAGAGAAATGGGCCGATAATTTTGAATTTCATTTTTGTTGCCTTTTTTGAATAGCGGCTTAATTTTAGCTGTTTTGAAAATATCTGGAAACGTTCCAGTGCATAAAGATGCATTAAATATGTGAGTTAACGGGTGTATAATGGCATACGCACAAGTCTTTAACAAAGAATCCGGAATTCATCTAAACCGGACGAATATTTATTTTTTAGTTTACCGATTATTTTGAGAATTTCATAGGAAGAAGTTTCGGAAACGAACATTGTGTCTAAAATTTTGGGTGAACTGTCTGTTTTTGAATTTTGTGCCTGAAGACCCTTAGTGAGATCGGCAGCAATTCTCGAAAAGTATTGGTTAAAGAGATTAGCCACTGTTGCCGGATCGTTCACATTTATATCGTTATATTTTAAAACAACATTCTCTACGGGTTTTCTAGTTGATTTGGTAGTATTTTTTATTATATTCCACATTGCTTTTGTTTTATTATTTGAGTTCAAAATATCCTGATCGTTTTTCATTATTTTAGCCTGCCTTATGACTTTTCGTAACAATGTTTTGTATTTTTTAAAGTAGATAAGGAAATCTTGAGATACGTCATGACGTTTAGAAATAAAGTAGAGAGTACGTTTATTGGTTGGGGAAAGAGAATAACAGTAAATACACGACAATTCGTGTTAAAAGTGGGTGAAAGGTCAGAATAGGTGGGAGAAGTATTCCGAACGATGTGAGTGGCAGTTTCAAGTTCATTTACTGCAAGTGTTATTAAATTCATTCAAAGAGGCCATACCTTGTACAATTTTACTTAAATAATTCATGATTTTCATATGTTATTGTATTGTGTTAAAAGTAATTGCTTTCTGTGATATGTAAAGGGGTCAAATTTAAGTAACGTGTATGTTACGTTTTATTTTTTTGTCTCTCTTTAAAGTTCACAATGTTATAGTGAGTGCGAAGCCCAAGGCTAGCACCTGCGAACGGGATACCTTAGAACAAGTGTAATACTCATTTTAAAAGCCGTGCACGGAAAAACTAGAGAGTAGAAAGAGTAATATAATGTGGTAGATAAAAATTCAGAAAGAGGAATGAGCAAATTGTGAATTGTAATTGGTGAAAGTGTGTTCAGGCAGTCGAGGTGACGCCAATTTTTTGTTTTGCCTTGTATTCTGTTTGTTTTTTTCAGTGACCAACTATTTTAAAGTGCATAATCCTATTATATAATTGTGCCACTGTAATTTTTCATTGAATATATGTTCATTTTATTCGTATTTATTTGATTCATTGTGTCAAGGGTTCAGACCTTTCTCATACCCAAAAGATCCTGCTTCCTGAGAATTTTAAGCTCGCTTCACGAGCATTCATACTATCACGCTCTCCCCACGTGCTGGAAGACAGTAGGTGGGCGTGTTAGAATACATATACGAGAAAGTAACCAGTAGTGCTACAGAATGGCACAAACTTTCTCGTAGTAAAGTTTTCGAATTTCCTTGGGGTGAGTTAGATTTGTGTTCTTGTTCCATCTTTTTGCCAGCTGCTATCTATCGCCGCCTAAACTACATTTATTAACAGCAAAATTAATTGTATGTCATCTTAAACAGCGCAATTAGCACTGTCCAGTAGTTTGAAAAAAAATTAGGAGCCGTTTTTTAGAAAATGGCATTTAAATATTTCTGTAAATGAGAAATTTTAAGCTCGTTCTCACAGAAAACGTTTGACTTTTCAAGAAACTTTATAATACATTATTTAAAGCACGAGTACTCGTAAGTGCAATAATGCAAACAAATCGCCGCTAATGCAAATATGAACGATGTTAGAAGCAAGTCGAAAACATTACATTTTTGTAATTTTTGAAAATACTAAAGAATAGAGCAAAATGGCTTTATGTATCTCATAGAGTACATTTAGTACTATCCGTACCAAAAGTTTAAAAAAAATTTGGACCCATTTTTAAAAATCTTGTTTCTGTTATTTTTTGAAATTGCACTTATTGCACGCAATATTGCGCGAAAACTACTACAAGTTTCAAAAAAATGTACATGACCGTAAAGAAAGAACTGATTATGAACAATACATTTCATTTGAAAGAAAAATCTCTATCTTCAATCACTTTTATAATTTTATTTTACTCTATTCTTTAAAAAATATTAAGAACAAAATTGGCACCATTTTTGAGAATTTTTAAAATGCCCCTGTCGTCTCATGTAAAGTATCTTCAAATTTAAAGAATATTTTTCAAAATTACAGCGCTCCGAGTCGAGCGAGATCGATCGGGGAATATCCAATTTGTAAAAACATCCTACATGTGGTTTAGGCGCCAGTGGTGCTCACAGACAGACAGACAGACAGAGTGATGATAATTTTTGACGTTAAAAAATACTAAATAAACGATACAACATAAAGTTGTTTGTTTTTGTTTTTTATTTTAAAAAATGGTAAGTTTTCGAACATTGAAAGTGCAATACTGTCCTCTGAAGCAATAGAGCTTTTCTATTACTCAGCAGTCCTATTTCTTCCTAATATTGATGAATAATGATGCCGTTAAAACGGACCCCCAATACCCTTAAGGCTAAACATCACAAGCATGTTTAACTCTTCTTTAAAATATTTAAGGGGATCCAAAGTTGGTCGGGGCCCTGGTCGGTCAATGTTTATAGGCCTCTACCATTAAATGCTAGAGATGTGTCCCTGTAAAGAGTTCTCTAACAGAAGAGCGGAGTATGATCAGGAAGTCCAGTCTGTCTCTTCTCATAGTGATGGCCCCTGGGTGCTCTCTGAGGTAAAACTCAAATATTAGCTAATGCGAGAAAAGCAAGATTGTCTCCGACGCCTTAGAATGGTAACACTGGGCTAAGGGAAGGAAAACCCTGACTAAAAACCAAGGGCAGAAGGAGCTCTTCAGATGTAGAGAAGTCAAGTACTTATAGGGGAGAAACCCCTCATGAAATCGTGTAGGCCAGAGGCAGCAACGTTGGCAGCCCCATCCACCAAGCGAACCCTGCGCAGTGCCGGTAACGCAGCCAGGGGGCATATTACACTGACTGTCAAAGCTATAATAAGCCGGACCGACATGACGACAAACTTGGCAAGAAAGTGGTACATCTTTTAATAGGAACGTGGATTGTTAAGAGGCCTTAACAACAAATAATCTGAACTTCTGGAGGATATGAAAAGGAAGAAAGCAAACATCATGGTTATAACAGTAACAAAAAAGAAATCACGAGGTTCAAAAGCCATAGACAACCACGTACGTTTATCATGGAGTAGAACAGGTCAAAAAGAGAGGTGGCAAGAATTGCCATTATTATAGATACATGAGGAAAAATATACACAGTTATACATTCATGTCAGAAAGAATCCTTTCCATCAGAATTAAAATAAAGAGGGGATTTCTAACTCTTATTGGAGTGTATGTACTACCAGAAGAAGAAAGAAAAATCAGAAACTAGCAAATTTTACAAGGAACTACAGAACATTTTTGACGAAACAAAGCCAAATGATTACTTAACGCGGTTTAAGCTGCGATTTCAATGTCAGATTTAGCAAACCAATAAAGAACATACCTAATTGGAGCTGATGGCAGACAAAAAGTGATAATAGAGAAGAACTTGGAACTTTTGCAACCTTCAGTAACTTAAGAATAACATAGTTTCTTCTGAAAGATCTCCATAAATACCTTGAATTGACAGGGGCTTCAGAAATATTATAGACCATTTCTTAGTACATCAAAAGATGGTACCACGAGTCACAGATGTAAGCTTTAGTGGTTTTGACATGAGTACTGACCACTCCTAATACTCATGCTATGATTACCAGAAAGATGGGTTAAAACTACAAAACAAGAGTATGTTAATGGCAGTGCTCCTAAAATGTTTAAAGTGCACTTGCTAAGAGACAAAGGAATCCAAACTATCTACCAGACTAGATTAACAAAGTATTTGTTGCAGAAAATAACAAACGAAAAAATTGAGGGGAATGGAATAATATTAAATATTACATTACAAAAGCCGCAATGGAATCTTTAGGTACAAGAGATGAGATTTGAAAATCTGGAACGAAGAAATTGAAACAATTATAAAAGAATGCCTACTTAAGATTTCTGTGAAGCAAGTCCAAAGACAAAATAAAAACAATAGGAAACAAAATCAAGCAAAGATAGTCCGTTCTCAACAATTCTGGGAAAGATTTGTCTCCAACTTAGAACATACAATTCATGGAAGACAGAGGTCAGCATACAACATTTTTTAACAAAGAGGGAGCCTATATCCCAACCAATACAAAAGAGGAAGAATAGAAAGAACATTTCCAAAATCTATGATACGATAATAATGCCCACGAAGAAACATCATCAGACAAAAATATTGAAACCAACCAATGAGCTGGAGGTAGCAATTGCAACAATTAAATGTAGAAAAGCTTGCAGACCAAATGAAACAAATTTAGAGCTGTTTAAATATGGTTGTACCCTTGCTCACTTTCGACTCCAGCAACTTTTAAATATGTGCTGGTCAAAACATCCTACCATTAGAGTAGAAATGGAATGGTCAGCCCTATCTATAACAAAAGAGACAGAAACAACTGATCTAATCATAGAGGCATTAGCTTTTTATATAGAGGTAATAAAAAGCAGGTATGATGAAACTCTTCTATATGTGAATCTTCCAAATACAAAGATAAAGTATTTCAAAATAAATCAAGGAGTTAAAAAATGGTGCCCACTATCGCCTACGTTGTTTAATATATATCTATGTACTTCTCTCAGAATGAAAGATCGAGTTAGGCAATGAATGAATTTCATTAGGAAATACATTACAATCAACACTTTTTTTTACATATGTAGTTTTGGTCCCTGATTGTGAAGATGACCTTCACAAGTTAACCTTTAAATTACAAAAAGAGCTCTCACATGGTCAAAGGGTCAGTGGTGGGTATGTGCCAAGAGAAGAAAAGTAGACCAACTGACAAAAAGCTGACCTCACGGATGGAGGTAGTAAAGATCAGGGGAAAACAAATTGGGTTTATTTTAGCAGAAGTGACAAGTGTTCATGAATCTGTTGATTAAAGTAAATAACATCCTGATTTTGGAGATTCTTATGTGTATGAAAGATTCGTAACTGGTATGTCTTAGTATCTATTTTCAATTTACAGAAAATGGAATACATGTTCTCAAATGTAATATATTTTATTTATTTATATTTTTTGTGCAACGTGATCCACTAAACGTGATTATGTAATATCTCCATGCCTAGTCATGTTCTTTCATTATTTGAGTGAGTTTGTTCTATGTAAATATAGTTGCAGATATTACAAGTGTGAGCATAGACCCAATATAACTAGACAGATGGAATTGGGCCTTTTGTATTGGCAAATGTTTCATAAATCAAGTGTTATTTGGAAGGTGCCGAGACAACCTGATTATCATTTTCAGAGATAAGAGTTCCTACAAATGGAATAATGAAGCATGTGGGTATGAAATGTTTTGGATAAGTGTGAAGATGGTATATTTGCAGATATCCGGTTTTGGTTCATACATACAGATTACTGTGGTAAGTTCATCATGGCTGTGTGTTTAGTTCTTTTTTGTTTTCAAGAGGCAAGGATATAGAAAATAAATGTTCCATAGCATGAAAGGCTGACTTAGTATGAAGGGGATGTTCTGAGGTGTCGAGTATAATTATGTCTGTTTGGGTGGGTTATCCAATTACATTAAATACATGGTGCTGTGTGGTGGCATCCAGGAAATTTAATATTGTTTGTATTTTATTTCAGTAGTGAATTTAATGTGGGGATGTAGGGGAATTTATGTTGTGTGAAAATATGTAGGTGTCAGGAAATGTCGTTTACATTTATGTGCCAATATAGGAGTTTACTGAGAGTTTTTTTTTTTAAAGGTAATTGTTATTGGATAGAAAAAATAAAAGCCCTTAGACTGCACAAATGATTATAAGCTCTAATGAGACAGAAAACACTAACTCTTTTTTATTGACATTTTATCTTCAATACAACTATTTTTATTCTTTTTTCCAACTGACAATTATAAAACTTTCACATGTTTTCTATGACAAACTAAAAGAGGTAATCAAAATGCTGGAGAATATCTCCAAAAGGTAGTAATATATAACAAAAATCATACAACAACGAATATGCTGGAACAGAAAATGTATGATAAAACTATGAATTTGATTTGCAACTCTAAAAAAGTCTTAAGAAATATTTATACATGAAGCCATACAACAAATATTTTCTTATCTTGACTTAAGATTAACAGATCAACAATCAGAGCCTAACTGTTGTAGTTCTGATAATACATAAAGAATGGCAAATTCTATACTTAAACACACCATCCAGTAGCTCCCTTAAAACTTGAAAGTACTGTACAAAAACCTCCAAGATGAGTAATGTACAAACTCATCAACACAGAATAATTGTTCTATTTGCAATCATTTTTCACCTTCATTGTTTTGCTGCCTCCAAACTGTACTAGGATTGACTTTTCTTAATTTTCAAAATGGGTTTAATGGCAAAAATTCAAAAATGCATTTCAAAGCACTCTTAAGGCATTCATCAAGCCACTTGTAAATGCTAAGTCAACAATCATAATAATCATACTTTCCACTCCCTCCCCTTTCAAAAATTTTCAATCAATCCTAAATCAGTTTCACCAGATTACAACTTGTTATCGAAGGAATAAATAATCAAATTCAATCTTGAACCCAGTTTTCAGTCAGTATTGGATAGTATGAATTTTGTTTAGTTTTCTTTCGTTTTAGGGAGTAATTTCATAGTGAAGTCACCGGTTACAACACTGAACCCAAACCACACAGTCAAATTATTCAACTGAAAATATAATTATTGTCCATGGAATTAATGAAAACAGTGATTGTAGGTGACTTTCACCTCTCCGTACATATTGTAATGCTATAAGGGAACGTGATTCCCAAAGAAGTCTTACATACCACAAAATTTTAATAATGGGCTTGAAAAAAGATAACCCTGTGATTCTAACCAACAGCACATTGTAATCTAATAACACAGAGAAACAATACAAAAGGCTGCAGATGCAGCTACACAAAACCATGACATTCACACTGCGCTCAGGCCGATACAGAAGGATCTGTAGGAGTGGATGGTGCAAGGTCTTTAGGAGGTTCAGTCTGCATTTCATTGGTGCTGTTACCAGCCCCACCAACTGGGGTCTGTGATGAAGCAGAACTGCTACTTGGGCTGGGAGGAGATTCCTTATTTGACTGGCCTTGAAGGGTATTTGAAGACGAAAATTGTATCCGTAACTTCTCATAACGGATGCGTTCCTAAAAGCAAAGAAAATTATTTTATTTTTAGATTATTTTCAGTCTATTGAATACACAAAATTCATAACCAAAATGATGAAGCCAACTCATCTTTACTATTGTACAAATCAGTGATAATAAACAAAGAAATGGGATTTTGCATGACACATTTAACTGATTTCTCCCCCCTCCTTTCAGTACATTACCAAAGAAATCATATATAATGGTACATAATTCAAATATTGAGGACATAATCTTTCAGAGAAGCATTTAAAGCATATGAAACCCAGTAGCTGTACTTTGTATCTCCTACCGTGCTCATATGTATTGAATGGTAGCAATGAAACTAATGTTCTAGAAATAAGAATATATTGCTATTTTGCATAATATATAATAATTTAAGAGGAGACATAAAGCAAAAATCTGAATATTCAAAACATTACATATACATATAGAAAGACCGTAAAATATACTCTTAACATATTTTTTAATAATCATGTACATATGTCAATCTTCATCTGCATATGTCAATATGGCAGTCACTATGGTTATAAGTCTCTCATTTATTTTATATCTTTTGAATAAATTCCTCTAGAAGGCTCTGGTTTTCACTAAATGGTAGAGAAAAGTTTGTTTTTTAATGCTACTTGCACTTATCTTCTGTGTCTACATATGAGGCAAGTGTGTTTTGTTTACTTGTTACCATGATGGTTTCATAGAAGAATAACTTCACATTGATTTCTGAAAAATGACTTTTTGAACTCTTTTGTCACTTTATCTCAAACTACATGAACTCTTTTGTCACTTTATCTCAAACTACATAAGTGATAATTCAAATGTTTATTAAGGAAAAACATGGTGATGTGCAAAACAAATCAAGATTCAAATAATTCAAGAGTAATTCACATTGGTTTGGGGAATAATTATTCATAATTTGAGTATTATTAATAGTACAATAAGAAAATGTATATATGTTAATTAACCTCATTTTCCTCATATTCCACTGAATGAAGCTCTACTCCAGTAATCATATTTACTGATGATGTGAAGGTGTTGCCACTAGAAGTCAATGTGCTAATTTCCTAAGCGATTGTTGTTTCCTTAGGTATCTTTAGGTTCAGGAGAATTATTTGCATAAAACTTACTTGAACCACAGTATAATTAGATAGTATATTGCAAGCAACACTCCACATTATCATATTAATGTGCCACAGCAACAGAATTCATGTGTTTACTATCCCAGTAATGTCATAAATTTTTCGTAATATGAGATTTTAAGGTGACCGATAAAATGCTGAACTTACCACAAAATGATACAGTGTTATTACTGCCTCATCCAAATTAGAAACCACATTAACTTTTGGCCTCAGCTGTAATAACACTCCTAACATTTCTAGGTATGTTAATAGCTATTGACAAATAAAATTTCAAAAGCATTTTCTCTCAGTACAGCATTTTCAAGTATATAACATTTTCCATTCACTATCTCAATTATGGCAGTTTCTTACTTAAATTACTTTCAAAATAATTTTTGCACAGAAATAAAAAAACAACAATTCTCGTCTCTCCAGTGAATAACAATTTCCTTAATAATTGTCCATTTTCCAAATGTTGCCCCCTGCAATTGTACAACTGGTCATCTTGCAATTGCTGATAAGAATTAAGAAAATCAGACTGAGATAAATATCGGCAAATGTAATGCAAAATATATTCAGGTTTAAATAAGCTCCCTTGCCTGAGGTGATACAGAAGGTCGCAGACGCCGAACTGCTTGAGCAAGATGCTCTCGTGCCACTGCAGGGGGAGGCCGAGGACTATTGGAGGAGTGTTGAGATGGCAAAGACACCAAGTGCTCTCGAAGAGCAAGAGTAGCCGCTTCACGGATCAAAGAGGCCAGATCAGCACCAGAACATCCCTCTAAATCAGCACTTTCTCCAAGAGTCTGTAGAAGCAGAACAGAAATTGGAAGAATTAACACCACGTCATGATATATCACATGGATACTTACCTCTTCAACTGTAACATACACAAAGAAAAAGAAATAAAATTTTACATTGTGATTCAGATTATGAAATTGTTACTCTACCAAATTGAATTAATGTATAACTTGTTACACCATTTTAAGAGATATGTACATTAACTTGCAGCAGCCATCGTAAATAAATAAATTTAAATCTATATTAATAATTTCTAACATGCACAGAAATTGAAAGAAAACTGTGCAGCCTCCAATCATGTGAAAGATGTTGATGGTTTCGTTAGATATCTAGGAACTCACAAAAAATCAAAAAACAATGAAACCGTTTTAAGACTAATGTAAATATTTGATGTGTTATTCCACCTATTCTCATGCTGTATATAGACTGAATTCTCATACTAATTATGCCACTGCTGACAACACAGCTTTGCCATGTGAACAGTCAGGCTTCAAGGAAGAGGTAGCCTGCCATTAAATATTTGTTATTCACATGTTGAGTTTTGGAACAGGCCAGTGGGGCTTTCCCCAACCAGGTTCCTCACACCAGCACGACACAGTCCCAACACGGACAGCCCTAAGCACCCGACCGCTCTCCCGGCATGTTTGGTAGTGTAAGTTTGTGTATAAGTAATAGGTGGGGGTAGGACAAGGAATGGGAAGGAAAGATCGGGCATAGTCCGTGGCACATTTGGTAGGGTACTGCTCCAGCATTCGCCTGGTATTGATTGGAGAAATCAAGGTAAACTACCAATCAGAGCATTCAGTCACTAGAATTCTCCTCTAAACAGCGACAGAACTCGATCCTGCTATCTGGCTAGTGTCAAAAATCCTGCCACTGCCAGGCTCAAACCCCAGGACTTCCCAGGACACTGCAGCGACATTAGTTGATGCCCTGAGCCAACTCTCCCAGTACGTACTAGGAGATTCATTTATAGACAATATAGTAAAATACAAATTAGGTAAAAATTCCCCTCAATTTCACAAATTCATATACCATTAAAAGTTTGGAGATAAAATTTGTGATATTTGTGGTGAATGAAAGGTATTGGGGGAACTGTGCTCCGAGGGAATTTTACAGGCACAAACTATGTGACCCAGATCTATCAGGCATATTTTGGGGAAGAACCCTCGCAAATAGGCCACAGATGGCAGGTAATCTTCCCCTGCTCTTGCGCTCATTTGCTCTCTCCCCTCTATCTGTTGTATTAGGAGTTTAGAGCTTGTCCTAGTTGACCCAGGAAACTGCAAAGAGACCCCCACAAGCTGACAAGTCGGCACAGACTCTCACCATGCACTGAGGGAAAACCTTGTGGACAGTTCTGACAAACTTTGAACATATGAAGCAGAAACGTTAAACATGAAACCGAGAAATTTAATTATATTGGAACCGAAACTTAAATATATTTTTGTAATAACGTTGTTATGCAGTCTTTACACAACTAAATGGAGTAACCTAAAGTTACTCTTAATGGCCAACATCCATTAAGGGTTTTAGTCTGTTGTCCATTAAGAACAATTGAATTTTTATTTATTTTTTCTTAAAAGAAGGTGGATTATGAAACTATTTTTATAATTATAATATTTTATATTTATTATTATAAACAGCCAATATTTCAAATAATAATTATAAACCACGTCAGTTACTTGATATATACCAAAATAATGACAACAACTATGAATAAAACATACTGTGGACATACTGTGGAAAACCTGGTAATTGGGAATTTGCTAATGAGATTCTACTATAATTTGCTTCTACTGGGATTCTGGACTTCATTGACTAATCTCAGTCCATTCTAATTATTAAGAAAGTTATTGCAATTAAAGTCTGGAATAAGCGTTTTTTGGAAAAGAAAAATGTGAAAGTGCACTTCATGATCATTGTAGCAAGCTGAAGAAATTACACAACAGTTATATTCCCATTCACGTAGGTATGTGATGCACCTCATGTTCAGCAAACATTGTTACAGAAACTTTCAATCACAGCATTCAAATGTACATCCAGTCTCTCATACACTTATTTTATGCAGAGAATATTGTCTGGGGGAAAGATTATAAGGATAATGACAAGAAAATACCAATTTATTGAAAACGAAATGAAATGTAAAGTAAATGAATTGGGTAATTTCTTATGATTTGATGGTTTGATCTGAAAAGTTCAATTATACAAGAAAAAAAATCCTAGTTTACATACATTCTGTAGCAACTTTGCATAGAATTCTTATGATAGTCTGCAGCACAAAAATGTTAGATGCAAAATTATATATACTAAATGCCTGTTGGAATACCTATAAAATTTTAGATGAATGGAAGAAGGCAACAATCCACCCAATATTCAAGCGAGGATATGAGAGTGACTGTAATAATTACAGAGGCATCAGTCTCCTGAATATTGCATACAAATCTATGCTAATATCATTACAAGAAGGCTAAATAAAATAAACGGCAGGCTTTTGTCAGAAACCCAAACTGGAATCCGTAAAGGCTCAACTGTACATTTGTTCTTTAACAACTACTGAAAAAAGACGTGAGTACAATCTGTCTATATCCATCCTTTTTAGAGACTTCAAAAAAGCTTTTGATATCCAGAAGCAAATGATGGTCTGTAATGCAATTAAATGGATACCAATTCACATGATAAATATAATCTGAAGCATATATTTAGAAACTAAAATTGTCTCCGCGTGTGTGTGTGTGCGTGCGCGTGTCTATATCAAGTCATGCCATAAAAGAGTGGCAATGTACCATTTTGAAGTGAATAAAAAATTTTTTAAACATAATTTTATTCGCAGACGACTAGATAATTTTTAGCAACTCACATGATAATCTCCATATCTCTGCCCATGACATCAGAGAATAGGTGAAAACTATAATCTCCAAATCTCATCAAAGAAAATGAAAGTCATGGCATTCCAGGGAAAAAATGTCAGATGTGAAATAGTAATTAATGATAATAGGGTTAAACAAGTAAATAACTTCAACTACCTCAATTGCAATTATTCATACTATCAAAAAAATGATATTAATATAAAAATTCAGAAAATGTGCGAAACTATACGAAAGAGACTCAGACAGAAAGCTTGTACAGACATTCAACTGAAATTTTACAAAACAATGGCAGTTCAAATGGTTATCTATGGATGTGAAAATTGGGCCCTCAATAGAACAGATAAGAGAAAAATAGAAGCCACAGAAATGAGATTTCTTAGACCTTTGGCCATTCAATACTGGACCACAAAAAGAACTTGAACATTGCAGACGAATTAAAGATCTTCAACCTAACTCAAAAAATAGACATGCTTCAAAAGAATTGGCATGATTATTTAATTAGAATGCCAGAAGATCTAATGCCAAAAACCCTCCACAACTACAATCTGAATGGGAGGAGGAGGAGGAGTAACGCCAGACCAATAAAGTGATGGAAAATACTCTTGAAGACTAACCGGGCCAATAGGTTCAACCCATGATGATGACGATCTCATTAAGCTATTCAACAATTTTCACCAAAAGATTTAAAAAGAGGAAACTCAAGGTATATATAACATTTGTTGTACACAGCCTTTCTGACACGAGACATCATAATCCCTGCAAACCCTCCATAAACGGTTTTATTAAGTTTTGGCTTTCGAGTATTGTTAAGTTGGGCATTCATTCTGTAGACCATAGTCAATAAAATCTAATTCCAATTCAGCTCATTGAACAAATGTACAAAATGTTATTTTTGAAGTAAATTACCCAAAATTAGGGTTATCATCGGAAGGTTCATTTACCTGCAAATCAACATCAGCAGCCAAGCGTGGTCTCGTTCCATTCTTAGTTAAAGCTCTGAGAATCTCAGCCCGAGCATCAGGGCCAGGCAAACCCACGAAGACTATTCGATCCAAACGTCCTGGACGCAGAACAGCTGGATCAAGTATGTCAGGACGATTGCTGGCTGCTAACAAGAAAACTCCTCGCCGACCCTCCACACCATCCATCTCAGTCAGCAGTTGGTTGACCACCCGTTGAGTGGCAGAGCTGCCCTCCCCAGAAGGGCCCCCAGTACGACGAGGGCAGAGAGCGTCGAGTTCATCAAAGAATATGACACATGGAGCTGAATTGCGAGCACGCAGAAAGCACTGTCGAACAGCCTTCTCACTCTCACCAACATACTGAAACCAAGTTCACAGTATAAGAACATTTCAGATACAACTTACATAGTAACAACTACATATCTCATATACATTTTGTTTCCCAACAAAACACTTCCAATGCAATACTAAGTTATATTGTTGAATTTCTGTGCAATTTTAGAAAGATCCTCAACTGTTACTTCATACTCAAAAAGAATTTGAATAGAATTGCTTCACATTTTTTCATTGGCTAAGACTGCAGCTGGTAGAGTTTTTCAAATCCTTACTGGTCCGATTACTAAATATTCTTTTTGTGTGTTTTTCCCACAATCCTTTTTTAAAAACTGTTCCAGCCTTCCACAATCCCTCAAATCTCTCAATTCTTCCTGTCTTTTCTGTACATGATGTAATAGATATAAAAGCCCCACCTGACAAATTATTAATAATTTTCAAAATATTGAAAAATAGATATTCAACTAGTAACAACAAATCCCCTACGACTCAAGACGACAATGCATTATCTACACCTTTTCAACCTCAAATTGAGATCAAACTCATTCAAACTGATACCATTCACAATCAACCCTCCAATTTCTACCTCCTGTTACTCACATGCTCACCGCACCCCAACCCTAGCTAGTGCTGACCCTCCACTTCGGCGTCTTCTCCGCCGGTACTTGGGCACCCAGTGCAACCCACTCGCAGTCGTGGAGAGCATGACTGCCTTGCAGGGTGAGCAATATCAACCACTTGTGAGGTGACCAGAAAGCTGTGACACCCACCTGGGCATCTGCTGCTTGCATATTTTTTGATGTCGTCACATGATCACTCGCAGCCTTTCCATGAAGGTGGCCACACGGCCCTCACGTTCACACCCTTGCATCTTTGGAAGTCACTCTACAAGCTCCCCCTCAAGTAGCCATTTTTTTTTTCAGCAACCTTGGATTCCCCTATCCTATCCTAAATACTGATGCTCACCGGCATCTTTGGAAGCTTGGCTGCCAACAGACGATGTTACACTTTCAAGTCACTAGCATAGCTTGCGAGCCGTAATTAAGTAGAGGAGCCAAAGGCCACCTCTAGGTAGCATTGTGCTGTAGGACTGTACGGATTGCGACCTAATGAAACCAGCCTCACACTAGGTCTGGTAAGAGAGAAGGTACTATTGTCCAAATAATATTTTTATTTACTTAACAGCTAGAGGCTGACAGAGAAGAGGGGCTTCCGTTATCCAATCTGAGGCTTCAAATTGTGATGTTGTCACTGCGGAGTTACTGATGTTTGTTAAGTAAACAATGAAATCTTACAGCATGAAGCATTAAAAATTGAAGAGCGCTCAGCAACAAATGGCTAAGAGCATCATTACTTGTTTGCCAATGCATTGTGCCATCCACTGCTGTTGCTGCTACTGTGATCTGATACAGGAACAAGCACATGACCACAAGTCTGCCATCCGAGTAAGTGGCAACATCGCTCTACCCCTCCCCAGCTGTCAAATACACAAATATTATTCGGACCATAAGGATTGATGCCATTCAGGTGATGTACACATCATAGAGCGTTCTCCTATGCCACTCCAAAGGGTCATGAGAGAAAGGATGTAATGGAAAGGAACATGCTTGGTGGGTGGGACAGCACGCTACAACTCAGATAAATTACTACTACCCCTCATCTTTATTGGTTACTTGATTAGTGATTCAAGGCACATCAACAGTTAAGGTCATTAATCCCGAAAGTGTAGTGCCTATGTTTTGTGGGAGGTGACTGTGACCTTCCCCTGTTGGATGGCAAGATCTGGTGCTGACCTGCATTGGCTTGCGGGTTTTCCCTAACCAGGTATCTCCAACCAGCAGGGCGCCGTTCCAGCTAGGCAAGCTATAAGCTCCCGACATGCGTAGTGGTGTAGCCCATGTACTTGCAAGTCTATGAGTAAGGAGTGAGGATAGGATAAGGAAGAGGAAGGAAAGATTGCATGCGGACCGTGCTTCATTTCTTCTGCTCCGGCATTTGCATGGTATTAACCAGAGAAACCATGGAAAACTATCAATCAGAGGAGTCGGCCACTAGAAATCTCTTGCAGACAGTAGCTCAACTTGACCTAGCTATGTTGAAAATCCTGACATCGTGGGGAATTGAACCTTAGGACATTGTAGTCAGAGATACTGCAGTAACATGAATTGATGCCCTGAACCACCTAAGCATGTCTCTCCTGCCCTTCCTCTTCTCCTCCTCCACCACCTCTTCCGGTTCTCCTCTACCTCTTCCACACATTGCCCACCATATCCTCTTCTTTTTCTTATTCCTCTCCTTGTCATTTTTCCTTTTTCATTTCTGTCTCCTCCATTATCTAGATTTGTTTGTATTGTTCACAATTTGAATGTCTATCTCATTTTGAATGTTATAATTCTCAATTTAACATGGTCGTTTCTATTTTGTTTTCCTACGTGTCAATTTGAATAGTATTGATCTCAATTTAAACTTCTTACCACATCACATTCTGTCTTGCTTGAGAAATAAACAAATGACTCATGTATAGACAATATTGGCATGTAACCTGCTCGACACCTTTCATATCTGTCTTATTTTAATTTTTCACACCTCAATGATACTGTTTTATTATCTATCCTTACATAACAAAGAGCTCAAATGAGCCATCTTTATTTCTTTTATACCAAAGTACTACATTAATTCAACAATAATACGTGT
Source organism: Teleogryllus oceanicus (assembly GCA_964035755.1). Classification (NCBI taxonomy): domain Eukaryota; kingdom Metazoa; phylum Arthropoda; class Insecta; order Orthoptera; family Gryllidae; genus Teleogryllus; species Teleogryllus oceanicus. The sequence goes on along the minus strand of CAXIVR010000009.1, from coordinate 20,527,812 downwards.
CTATCAATATGTAAAAGCAACTACATTTCATTCTTTAGCACATTCATAAACTAAATCAAAAATTACAACATAATAGTTGCCACCTCTTGTAAAAATAGAGAAGATAGATGACTGTTCTAATAATATTATATTTGTATGCTATTCATGTACTAAAATAACATTTTAACTTTTTTCATAATGAGCAATCTTAAATTTTGATCATTTGGCCATGATTATGTCTTGACATAAGTCTAAGATATTTTTAGTAACTGCAAAACTTGACGAAATTTTTTATTATAATATAATTTCATGGCTATAAAAAAAAAATTCATGTCAATTTATATTAATAACAGTACAATATTTACCATTGCAAAATGCAATTTTGCAATGGTAAATATTGTTGGTTGGTTGGTTTTGGTTTTTTATGTGGATTACATTTGTTTCTATTTTCAGCAATATCGTTCACAGAACAATATTTTGAAAACAGCTTAAGCTAGATAAAGCTCAAGCAGAAAGATGTTTGAATAGACCTGCTATACAGTCACTAAGAACATTCATACATACAGACACGTATCACTCATCACTCACCATATTAAGAAGTTCAGGTCCCTTTACTGAAATAAAATTAATGTCAGCCTCATTGGCAATAGCTTTGGCAATAAGAGTTTTTCCACAACCTGGTGGCCCACAAAGTAACAAGCCAGCAGGAGCAGTAAGACCCAAAGCCTCAAAGGCATCTGGGTGACGAACTGGAGCCTGAGACAAAAACACTCATGGTAATACTATTTGAGGAAATACATAACAGTTAATAACATAATTAAGGTAATATACAACAGTTTAAAAAAAAAATTTTTTTACTAAATTGTAATTCAACAATGAGTAAATTTAAAAATTTTTCATTTTAATTAGTAAACATGAGCCAAACCAGAAGATCAGACAAAAGTAAAAGCTCAATATGAAGTCTCACCAGAATGGCCATTTGTAATTCTTCTCTGACATCCCTAAGGGCACCAACATCATCCCAGGAGATGTCTGGCACTGTAGCAAAGCCCTCTCGTTTTGCACTCGGTTGAACATGCTTCAGAGCAACCTCAAAGTCCTTTTGAGTGATGAACATGTTCTCAAGCTGATTATCAGTTAAAGCTGGGAAGTGTGTATTCCACACATTGGCTGCAAGGGATTTCGTATGAAGTATTTCAGTTGCTGGGACAGGGACTACCTCCTCATCTAGTTCATCCTCCAACACCTGCAAGAGAAAGTGCTTACATTCAAGAGCCGAACTAATTTCACTATGATGAGCCATTTATCAGTATTCTTTTTAATTCATCATTTAAAAGTACTCATTAGCATTATGATCAAATGAAAGTAAATTGTTCAATTATTTATGTATATACCCAGGCAGAACATGTAAATGCAGGAAAAACCAGGGCACATCTTGGAAGTGACTATGCAAATACAGGAATATTTAAAAGGAACAGATCAAAGGTCTGAACTTTATATGTTGGCAATGATTATTATTTATATTGTGGTGCAATTATCTATACCTACTCTAAATAGGCAACTACTAACTAAATGATAAATTCTCATAAAATAAATGATCACTTATCACCATCATGCTTCTCTATAGCTCTATTCATTGGTATATCGAAGGTCCATATCATTGTTGAATGTCAGCAAAAATTTTGAGTGAATACATTGATACATTATCTCAACATGATGCTGAAGGAACAAGTAACGTTAGAATACTATACCAAAAGGAAAATTTTCTGGTTCAAAGCAATGTAGATTTCAAAATTGGTTATCTTAATATATAAGGTTTAAACAGAAAGCAGGTCATCTTAAATAATTTTGCTAAAGATAGCATGTTCAATGCTGTATGTTTAAGTGAACACTGATATAGGAGTGATGAAATTCAATTTAGTGAACTAGACAATTATACATTGGTGAACAGTTACAGTAGGATTTATCGTAAACATGGTGGAGTAGTAATATTCAAGAAAAAATGTTTCATTTATTTGTAGTAAAGTCCATTTAGATCTTGTTTGTAGTGAGATACATTTTGAATCAACAGATGTAATTATGCAAGAACTTGACAGAGAGACTTTATAGCTTCAGAAATGCGCTTTGTAACATTTGACTGTGTAGATGTATTGGCAGAACCTCAATACCATGGCAGTAATTTGGGGCCAGTGAATTTAATTTTTTAAGTTCCCCACAGTCTTCCTGCAGATCTTTGAATTGTTTATATCACAAAGAAAAATCGGATCAAAGTGTGCTGTAAAAGGAAACAAAGTAAAAAAGGAAATTGGTTCACACCTGAATTATCTGTACTAAAAAATGAAGTATCTTTCTCTTTGGATTGTATAAGATAGTTCAAACTGAGCAATTGCGATCAAGATGCCCTATTGCGAGAAAGGAACATAAAAAAGCTGTAAACGAGACAGGAAAAATGAATAATTTGGCTTGTATTGAAAACTCTTGTAACAAATGCAAAGAGGCATGGAAAATAATAAATTCTGTCAATAAAAGTAAGATGGAAACCATTACAATCTCTCCCAATGTCATTAGTGATCATTTTGCGAACTCTGTGGAGGATATTCTTAAGAGTATCAAACCAAGAAACTACTCATAATTTTCTTGTATATAATTGTGCAGAGACTCAGACCAACTTCGCTTTTAAAGCAATAACTCCATATATAGTTCTTAACACAGTACACAGTAAGGGTTCAAAAAGTGTTGATATATACAACTTGTCCTGCGTTCTTCTTAAAAAAGTAATCAATACCATATGCTTTCCCCTTAACAGTGTGCATTAAAAAATATTTAATCAAGGAGTCTTCCCAGATGTGCTCAAAGTATCTAGGGTAGTTCCTTTTTATAAAAGTGGTGGCCGAGCAAATCCTGGAAACTATCAGCCAATATCATTAACTCCTGTGTTTTCTAAAGTGCTAGAGAGTATTATGTATTCACAGATATGTCAACACATTGATCTTCAGAATTATTTAATAACTTGCAGTTTGGCTTTAGAAGGGGTAAGTCCACAGCGAATGCTACTGATTTTCTTGGGAAAAATATTATCAGAGCATTAGAAGATAAAAAAATTGCAAAGGCTACATTACGTGACCTTAGTAAGGCTTTTAATTGTGTTGATTACAATATACTCGCACACAAGTTGTCATTTTATAGCATCAGGAACAGCAGTCTTCATTTAATTAAGTCATATCTACAAGATCATAAACAAATAGTTTATGTGGGGAACAAGTCCAATACAACTACAGTAAAATGTGGCGTGCCGAAGGGCTCTGTTCTTGGACCTCTGCTATTTGTTCTTACGATAAAAATCTACCTTCGTGTGTCCCTACTAATACGACATTATATGCAGATGTTACAGCATTTTTTATTTCTAGTCTTGATTTCCAAACTTTACAATGTGAATCTGAAACTATTGTCAGTGAAGCTGCAAAATGGTTCAAAGATAATGGTTTTGTATTTAATGAAAAGACACCTCGCAACATGGTTTTTAGTATGAAAGATTATCACTTAGATAATCATAAAGATAATTTCAAATTTCTAGCGATGATAATTGACAGTTATCTTGGGAACCCTACATGGAATTCTATTCTGGGGAAATAGCAGGCATGTAAATGACATTTTACTATTACAAAAAAGAACTGTAAGAATAAGGGCTAATTCATCTAGGTTCGAACAATACAAATCCTTAGTTATTAAATTAAAAATACTGCCTGTGATAAATGTTTATATTTACAATGCTTTATTATATGTAAAAGAGAAATCCGTTGATACACAACACAGATATGACACATTCATACACAACACATTCATAGAACACAAGGGGATGTAATCTCATTGAAGTGCCTTATCACAGACTGACAAAAATCTCACAATAGTTAGGAGATCTTAGAATTAAAATTATTCAAATATTTGCCTTCAGTTGACTGAAAAGCCACCCCCACCCCCCAAACAAAAAAGGACCTGTCTGGGACAACCTGGGACCAACTTTTTGTTTGTATCTAGGCTTGTGTAATTTATACCGTAACTTATGTAAAAATTAATTTTTTTTTTAATATTAATTTTTTATTAATTTGTAATATCTTAAATTGTCCATTGCTTCAACAAGTTTAATGACAATAAATTTATTATTATTATAATCATTATCATCAATCATTTCAAGTTTCATCCATCATCATTCTTCTTTCATCCTTCATCCATTCATCAAGAGTAAATTCTTATGCTTTTTCTCTTTATTGCCCTTGTACAATCTAAATAATATTTTAAAATATGATTCTTAAAGAAAATTTTAATTTACATGTTTATCATTTATTAACATAATTACACATTATAAGGATTATTGTATTTGAAAAGAATCTCACCTCCATATCTTCATCAACATCAGGGGTTGACGATCCCTTTGTTGTTTTGTCTTTTGCAGCTGCATCTGAGCTTGTCACTTCAGCTTCAATGCATACTTCATCCTCATCAATCCCAACTAACTTCGTCACAGAGGAATCAGCCTTTGCCGCAGGGGTCTTACTTGAACCTACGAAGAAGTTCAATTGGACAGTGTGTAACAATACAATTATCACATCCAACACCCAGGATAGGTGAATGAAAAATCCCAAGAAAAGGAAGCGGTATGCAATACATGCCATAAAAATTAACGAAAAACAAAAACAATATTTGTGATACATGTTGCTGGTCTGTGTACCATGAGTGTCAGGCAAACATTTGTAAGGAGTGTCTACGATTATTTTCGCATTAAAGTTAATATTTTATTGTTAAATAAGTATCAGAAAATGATAATAAATAAGGCATAAAAAATGTATAGATAAAAATGTGGTTTTATTTATGATTATATATCAGTAATCTGTCACAAAAAATGCGATTATTATTCAGTTAAGAAATATATTAAATATGAATTATTTTAACTAAATGATTTTTAAAATCCTATAGAAAATGTGAATAAACATAAATAGTTCAAAATTAATTACAAATGTTCATATTAAAAAGAAAAATGGCATAGGGTCAAAATGACATCATAAGGCTGGTTATGTAACAAAAACTCACCACGCCACTTGAGGGTTAACGAATTAGAATATTCTTTATTCAAGGTGAGCCAACTAAGTCTTAACACCCCTTTTTTATCTTCTGAATTGAGAAAGATTCAAAAAACGTCCTTCACAAAATTGATGAAATACGCTGGGATTACCAGATACAACATATTTTGTTGTTGCTTTATTTTGTTTTATGAAGATGTACAGTCAACTTTGACATTAAATAAAACATTATTATCAGAAACTTCTGTATCTTCCATAAAAAACAGGAAAAGCAAGAAGCACTTCAGAACAAATCTCACCAAACAAATCGCCAACTGCTTGTTGTTCGAAGATGATCATCTTTGCTCCAATTAGGTATCATTCTCCCTTTGGTAATTTATTTTCTTTAAAGAAATTTGGTTGTTTTTTTTTTTTTTTTTTCATTATGGCCAATACCACTTTTTATTACAGGAATTGCTCTCTGTTAAAACGTGTTATTTCTGTTACGCAGAGTATGATTTCTATGGTTTCCAAAACAACATTTTGTTAATATACTATTAAATTTTCCAAATTTCCATCTAGAATTTCTATTTTCAAAAATTAAAAAGATTGTTGATGATACAAAGATTGGTTTGAATAATAATTTAAATAACAATTGGATTACTTAACTCATTTACTACCTGTGAATAAATGAGTTATATAATCCAATTTTCTTTGAATAAAACTACAATGAAGCAAATCATGATGAAAAACAGCATTCATGCTGATAATTGTGTACCTTTGGATAATGATAAATCAGGCTTCACTTTTGATTTGCGATGGTTTTACTAGTGATGTCAGTCATTTTTTGGTTATCTTACAAATCCTTCCCAAGATGACACATCAATGAGAAAATGCTAGATGTTCTCGTTTAAGATTTAAAACTCCTACTATATTAAAAAAGAACCATGTTTTGTAATATATAGCAGGAGATATTGTAAGGTCAGTCATTTAAAAAATTATTTTTCTGCTTGTCCAGAAGCAGTTCTGAGAACCAAAAAATGTAACAGCTTCACAGAATTCACACATTTATTTGATTCAGAGAACAGAAGTGGGCTGATGCTAGAATCCACTATATCATTAAAAAACCAGGGTCTTTATTTTATCTCACAACCTGTGTCTGGGAGCACCTGATCTCGTTTTGACAATTTGGCAAAAACTTGAAATAACTTTTGCATCTCTTTCACTTTAAGCAACCCTCTGGCAATCACGTGCCCTAGGGATAAGGGATGGAGAAATGCGTCTATTTTAGTTGCAAGGAGGAGAAAGCATTTATTCTGTCCATGGTAAGTCACTCTTTCTTATTTCAGTCATCCGCCTAAGAACTCGCATACAGGAAATAAGAATCTCCTAAATTGACATTTTAAGGAACAATAATATTATTTTTTTATTAATTGTCTTCAATAATTATCGATGTCCTCATGATATGAGGCTTATCAACGGTGATTTGCAAAATATTTAAAATTTAAAAATTTGGGAAGATATCCACCATGGGAAATTGATAATGCTTATCTGTACACAAAATTCAATCTACAAAGTCTTCAGAGTAGGAGGCATTTGAACCAAATTGTTTTTCTGATAAAACTAAGTCCACAATTGCTTTCAGCAGTTGCGTTCTCGATTCCCATATACAACAGTCGTTCCAACACTGTTCTATAATCAAATAACTAACAATCTATTATACAATGCAAGACTATTTAAAATGAACGAATCAATTAATAATTTTCTAGTTAGCAATGTATCTGATGTAGATATCTATGTTGATTCCATCTCCTCTCTAACAACCAATTTAAAATATGTAATAATTCTTTTAATGTTCTATCGTAATAATTATCGACTCCTATATTATTTCAGTAGTATACATACTGTAACATCGTGGGTAGGGATCTACACCACAAAGAAACAGACACGAGTGGGTATTTATAATTTATTTACAATAAATTATGTACAGGAACTAAAACCTCACTCTAAGGCGTTTGTCGGAGCTACCTGCCGCAAACCCCCTCTCCCAACACGCGCCTTGCGGCCGCACCTGCAGGTAGCCAACTCGGCCGATTCGCAACTGGGCACCTCATGTGCGTCGGCAGACCATCTGCCCTGAAGTATAAGGCATACTTCACCGTGTCCGAACCTCAAACACCTACTCGTGCCTTCAGCACTTCCGTGCCAGATTTGGCGGGACAAGTTTTGCGGTGCTTGCCGCGAGGAAAACCAGAATCATTACCCCTGAACGGTCCTGCGACGCACCTTAATATAGGCCCAAGTCACATGACCTCCTACGTCATCTGCCCCCCACGTACTCGTCTTGAAGCGAGTACCACTGACGACGCATTTTGTGCCTGGTGTCTGGGATTTCCATGAGGGGTGGCCTTTGTTCGGGAGCCTATACTTTGTTCCCTCATCCCCATACCTTGCAACTCAGGAGCAGGGAGTCAAGTCTATGACGCTTGATGCTACAGAACCTTTTGTGGCTCTCATAGACAACAATCTTTATCAATGTGGTCTTTAAAAAAAGAGAATTTCATGGAGACGTGATAAATTGGATTTTGACTTTAAAAATGTGAAGGATTTGTTGAAAAAAACTATTTAAATATTCATACTGTGACATACCAATATGTCACTGAATATTGTACAATATTTATTATAAATGGCGTCAATTAAAGGGGATAAATTATGTGAATATGCTAGCATAGCAACGGTAAGCAAGCCGTCGTCAAGGTCAACATATTCATGCAGTGACAATCGCAGAGACGGCTAGTTAATTCTGTATAGAATTCAGGGATTGGCCAAAAAAGCAGTGACAGTCGTGAAGACGGCTAGTTCGTTCTGCAAGAAATTTAGAGATTGGCTAGGTACGAAAGTACATCAAATGTTATCTGCAAATAAACAATCGAAAAAATGGACCGAGCTTTGCAGGGCTGAAAGAATACGAGAGACATTCATTCTGACTGATGCTGTGCTCTTGAACGGATTGTGCTCCAATTAGTGTTAAGAGTTTTTTTCTTTGGGGACTTGTAAGCATCTACTAGGGAATGGATATTGAGAGAACATCAAAATTTGAATACTAAGTGTGACAGTGGAGCTTAAAATATTTCAAGTGAACGAGTTGGAGGGACATTGAGGGCTTGGGTGAAGTTGTCAGTGATTGGACTGGAATGCTAGCAGCAAATAGTTTAGTGATCTGACGAACGGTGATTGAAGTGTGCTTCCGGGAAAAGAAGAGAGAAGATGGTGTCTGGACCTGAGGACAGCAGCGTCGGAGATGTATAAAGATGGTCCAAAAGTGCGCGAAGACATTATAAGGTTGGAACTGGTCATGACAAAGGTTTAATTTTATATTGGGTAAAGTTATACAATACTAAAATTTGTTTTAAATTGTTTAATAAATTTCCACGTTTTTGTGAAATGAATACATGATTTTCATTGAGCCAATTCTAGCAATGAAGTAGCAAGATAGAAATATATTTGCTTTTCAGGTTCCTTGACCACTCTGTATAGATGGCAGATCGGATAATCATCTATTAGCATACAATAGTGATTATTTCTATAAAACCCATCGACCCAGGTAGCCAGAAACTAATTTATTACAGAGTTGAAAGGTTGACGTGTATAATAGTCTCAGCGTAATCTTTTCCTGGCACCCATTTATACAAATTGGAACTGATTACGTTGGTATAAATGGCACTGAATATATTGCAAATTATTTCAAAATGGCGCGCCAACTGGGGCTTGAGTTTGTTTTAAATATATTTAGTTCATTTCAAAATCAAATGTAACCTGCAATGCTTGATGGCATTGTCAAAATCTATATGATTAAATAGCTCCTAAATGAAGTGTTGTAGTGCCTTAAAAATCAAAATTTGGACGCCAAGAGTCTCAAAGAAATGTTCACACCGTATTCTACAGAATAAGATCTTTTTGGACATTCTATTAAATTTTTGCCAAGCAAGTTAAATTTATTATTGAACAGATCAATTTATTAATCACTGAACAACAGTGTTGCAGACACAGTGCTGAATTGTCTGCTTACGGCAGTATTTTGTTTGTTATTACCCCTCAACACACAAATTTTTTAGGAAATCGGGATAAGTCGTCTCTCCACAACTATGAACAGTAAGAACACACAGATGAGAATATTTTGGTGTGCTAAGGAGAAATTCAAAACATTGCAGTAATCGGATTGCAGTTTCATTAATGTTAGATGGAATTTATATGAATCATTCTTAGACAACAAAAGTGGAAATATAGTTGGTATAGAATAGTCTAATGTTGCTACTTCACCTTATGCTTTATTGTTTCTATTACATAAATTCCTGTATTATTTTAGTGTACACACGAGTTTTGCGGCTCTCACATGCAACCAATTATTGTAAATGAGATCTCTAAAGAAAGAACTTCATGGAGACGTGAAGAATTACAGTGTCTTTAAAAAAGGATTTGTAGAAAAAACATCTAGGCATAATGTAAATATGCACATATACATGTCAACACACAAATCCGCAACACTCGGTTAATGCATACACAAATCCGCAACACTCGATTTAACCAATGTTAAAACCTATGGCTATTACAAAGCTAGAGACCTCAAAAATATGTCCCTCGCACCGAAACGTATAGGACAAGGGCTTCTTGGACATTCTATTAAATTTTGCTGGTCCAGCACTTCTCGAGCTAGTGATCACGTGTTTGGAGACATGCAGAATCTACAACTGTATGAGAAAGTAAACTAATTTATCCTAGGTGATTAAATTGCACATGCATACCTCTCAGTTCGGTAATAATTTTAAATAATACCCCAAAGTAGGGTTGTATTTTCCTGATCCTGTATTTTCGCATGGACAACTTTACGTATCATTCTTAAGAGTTAAAAGCTTTTCAAATATTTTTGTGACTGTCAAGAAAAGCGAAAAGCTAACTGAGATGCAAGGTTGTCTAAATACTTCAAATTTTCTTAAGGAATTGTTGTGAATTGTTCAAAGAAAATCTGTCAATAACTGAATAATTCTTTATCTAAAATATGTTTCAAACATCAATTTTATTGTTTATTTTGATTTGCTATTTTCTAAGTACATTGGAAGTTACTTTTATACATTTTTTAAACAAATAAATATGTTTCGTTAACAACTTTCCCTCTTAATATGGAAATGGAAGGATAGAGAAGAGGATGGAGTTCAACATGCGAAAGTTCTCCCCCAGTACGTAGATGTACGGTATAGAGTAAGCTAGTACTTCTATATTTGTGTATGCCATGATGTTATTAGATTTTACTTGTTTATAGTCCTGTGATATTTTTCTAATGTTCTATCTTTATAATTGTATTTCTGTATTTGTGTATGCCATTATGCTGTTGAATTTAGGATGTATTTACTCCTGTAATTGGGGTTTCTTGCTGGCCTTGTGTAAGGTCAAACTAATGAATAAAGATTTTCTTATTCGTTTAATTTCCAGGTTTCAAGCCTTCAAGCAATAGTGCATTAGTAATTGAGCATACCTAACAACGATGATAATGATGATCATGACAATGACAACAACAATAACAATAATCATAATCATAATAATAATAATAATAATAATAATAATAATAATAATAATAAAATTCATATCACACAATTACACAATTTACTTTCTGAAAGTTTTGCAATGCTGTATTTTAATACACTCAAGGGAGACAAATTAAATTGAGTCTTCTACGTTCAACTCAAAGCAACACAAAATACATATACATTAAACCAACTCTGCACAATAAACTCTTACCTGACTCATTGGGTGTATCTCTATCCGAAATGTCAATGACCTCCATGCTCTCATTTGTTTTATTTTCAGTAACTTCCTTTTCAACCTCCTTTTCTGTTTCAGTCTCTTTTTTGGCTTCCTGGTCAGCTTCCTTGTCCACATCCTTTTGGTTCCTTGGAGTCTTTCCATTGTCTTTGGTTGCTTCAGCTCCTCCAGGCTGAGTGTCATCTAAAACCCTAATTCAACAGACAACCACATTTTTCTTACTATTTGCAGTGAAACTTGTTGAAATTATCACCTAAACCAGGTACCTTTACTTCACAGACACAACTCTCACTGGAAATTTTGAAGTGTAGCATAACAAAAAGCAAAAAAGTGGTGACAGTACCTCTTTCACAAATAAATAATCAAAACATGGATTTCTTTTTACAAAAATGGGAAGAAAAATTGTATGGAAAGGAGAAAAAGAAGAAGAATTTGATTGAAACATTCAAGATCCTGCACGGGCATTACAACTTCGACCTTAGCAGCATCTTCCGGTGATCTGTAAACCCACAATTACAAGGTCGTAGTATGAAACTTACAAAAACTAGGCATAATTTAATGCAACACAATATTTTGGGGGTAACCAAGTTGTCGATACCTGGAATGTACTACCTCAGATCGCAATAACTGCACCCAATCTTCAAGTTTTCAAAAGGACTTATTATCATTGCTTTAGTGAAGCAGGTCATGGACCCCAGTGATCAACATACTCTTTATCATACTTTTTCTTTGGTTCATCGATGTTATTGATTGTGATATTCATACATGATAAATATAATATGAAGTATTGTGGTAAGTTAAATATAAAATAATAATTATATAAGTGCTGATTCAGGCTATATCAGATGTATTATAGCCTGTAAATTACTTTTTAAAAAATTTAAAAACTTCACCAAACATTTTTGTTAAATTGAATTGAAAACTCTTCTACCACTGAAAAATTTATCTTTTAACTTGGTGAATTGCAAATCAACTCCTGAATTTGCTGCAACAGCTTGATGCTGACCGATTTTAAATTATTATTCTCAATCTCTACTGAAGAGGCAAATTTTGCTCACTTCCTGAACTGCTGCTCCTGGATTAAGTTCGAGATCGCCAATTATCAGTAGCACCGCTAACGTGGTCACACACGGGGATGTTGTTCCAGCAGCTGTCCTGTCCCTATGAAATGATGCCGAGGGTGTTGGTGCAGCATACAAGGAAAAGCAAGTTGTTGCATAGTTGTCAAATGATCCAAGCGAGAAAGAGTTAAAAGTGACTGGATTGCACTTTGAGAATCACTACATATAAACTACTCATTGTGACGCACCTGATTCTATCAATTTCTGAGCTTGCAGTACAGGGAACTTCTCAGCAGAGAATACGCTATAGAAATGGTGAATTTTTAATAAGCTCAAGGTTGTTCTACAGTAAAACTCACATGCCATGTACAAGAAAGAATGGCCAGGATAAGTTGCTCTCAACTCATTGAAGTGTTTCAGATATTTTGTGGGTGCAGTTGAAGATTTAAGGAGGTTGGACAGACTAAATGATTCAACACAATTTCCTGCAAAGCCATCAACCAACATGACTTTCATTTGTTTTTCAACCTGTCACATTGGTCCTTTCTTGAAGTATTTCATCAAGTCACTGACTGTGATATTGATATATGATAAATATAATATGAAATATTGTAATATGTTAAATATAAAAATATAATCAAATCAGTCATGGATTAAACAATCAACTCAATAAAAAAAACATAAGAACTATGACTGAAGTTTATACCATAGGACTAATTTGCCATTTTTCTGTCAAAAATACAAATTTCTCTGAAATGAGGTGAATGATATTCTGCAGAGAGACAGGAAACAGTATGAACCTAACATTTCTCAAGACAAAAACAAACAATTATATATGCTTACATCTGACACCCTCCTTTTTTGAATGCATGCAAGCTCTTCGAACTAGCACCCAGGCCATTATCTTGGACCCTATTCTAATCGCTGAAATTCAACACAATTGAATCTGATGGCCCACTACCAGCTCTACGTGGCAAATCAGCTACCAATCTCCTTGAAAACATGGATTTCCAAACAGATGACATAGATAAAATTCTTTCCCAGCAAGATTCGAACACTGAAGTGTTCACCTGACCTGGTGAAGCAGGCCTGGATGCTATGACTGGTGAACGAAAGGAATACTTGAGAGCCCTTCCTGCATCCCCCTGTCAGGACATGGACCAATCCACCTCAACGAGTGCTTAAGAGAGATTTCACTGTCTTTTATAAGAAGAACTCTCAATTCAGATTAAGAACTGCACCCTTGCACAAATTATTCACTATTTCAGCACACTCTTTTGTTATAGTATTAAAAGTTCAGTATATCTTAGTCCTACCTAGAAACTGCAGCTAATGCTGCTTCTCGAGTCAAAGCCTGAAGATCCGCACCCACAAAGCCAGGGGTGCACTTTGCAAGTGCATGTAGGTCGACATCTGGTGCAAGACGCATTGAACGACACAGGATTACCAGGATAGCTTCTCGTGCACGAGCATCTGGTATGCCAAGCCGAATTTCACGATCAAAACGCCCAGCTCGACGCAATGCAGGGTCAAGAGCTTCGGGCCGACTGGTAGCACCCAACACCAAAACCTTTTGCAGAGAAATAAATACTTTAAACTCAAAATAATCAACCAATTTAAATACAGACATACATTACTTTATTAAAAAGGAGTTATTATTACTAAACATTTATATTGCTAAACAGTTATTACTAAATATGTGATCAACAACAATTTCATTTTTGTCTAGGTAATGCAGACATTTTGTATAGGGATACTAATGCATATAAAAGATTTTTATCAGAAATGTTTCAGATTTGCAGTACTTTTAAGACCTAGCATGTTACTGAGAAACCTAGCATGTTACTGAGAAACAAGGTCATATACAGGATGTCCCGGAAGGAAACATCAAAACTAGTTAGATACAAGGTGTTTCCAGAAGGGTGCAAGGAGCGAGTTGCAAATTGTTAGTTATGATTATGAGATCCTGATGCAGCTGAAAGACATGGGGCATCCCAAAACCAACGGAAATGTCATCTGGGTACAGGAAATAAAAATAAGCAAATGAATTGACTGTGGAGCAATTTGGGAAAAAATTGTCTATATTTACTCTGAAACGATTGTGTCATGCTTGTTATCTTAAAAGGACAAACAATAAAAATATTTGTTTGTGGCTTCTTTGATATGTCAAATATGTTATTTCTACTCCAATATTTTGTCATGGCAAATTTACCAATAGATATGCAATAGTCTAATAATTTCATATGAGAGTTGGATTGAAAATGTGGAAGAACTTCCTTTGCCCATTATGAAGTACCTTAGAAATCTTTTTTCTTGTACAATAAAACTGACATCAATTAACACATGACAATAAAGTAATAATGTGGTACAGTTAATAACATTTTCACTATTATTCTCAAATGATGCGTGGTCTTTGTGAAATGATAATCACAGAAATACTCGCTCCTATGTTACGTCCTCGCGTTAATGCATACCTCGCCAGCACCCAGGGGCCCGGTAGAATCTGGTCCTGATCGGCCCAGCTCATCCAAGCAGGAGAGGAGCTGTGCAACAATACGACGCTCCATCTCACGTTGGGCACCAGCACGAGGAGGTGCCAGGGCATCCACTTCATCCAGAAAGAGCACACACGGGGCAGAACGAGCTGCTTGCTCAAAGAGGTCACGCACACGGGCCTCACTCTCGCCTGAAACTCCAGCCACCAGCTCAGGCCCCGCAACACGCAGCAGAGGCAGGCGCAGTTCTCCAGCTACCGCACGAGCCAGGAGAGACTTGCCACAGCCTGGTGGCCCATGCAGCAACACGCCACGTGGTGGTGGAACACCCAAAGTTCGGAATATCTCTGGGCGTCGAAGGTGAGCCAGTAGTCTGCCCACTTCCTATAAACCCGCACACAAAAATAGTTTAAGGCTTCCTTCCTGACAATAGAAAGGCACGGATTTGGTTCTCAGTGATGTCAAAATAGTACTCTGTGAATGTCCATTTTTAGCCATTCTATCTGATATTCATGTACACTGGCCATCATAAGTTTTACAGACTATGGTTAGCTGAAATTAGTGTTTAATTTCATTAATTGAACTCTGGTTTTGGCAGTAGCATTACTGATTTAACTGCAAGCATCACTTCACCAGCTCACCAAAGTGGAGGAAGCATAAGAGTCCACTACCAAATTGGCAAAGGTGTTGGGGATCCCTTTCCTGGACAGAGCCCACCAAATAGCTGTGTGAGGAACTGAGTGAGATGCTTTGAATGCATCCCTGTGTTTTTCATGTCACAAACTGCCTTGTGAAGAATTTGAACAATCGTGAAACAGCCGAGTTCCGGGACAAAACCTTCTTGGCATGGATTGAACTTCATCATGGATCAAATGCATTTCCTCACAATACCCCAAAAGACGGCACAGTGAAGAACCAATTGAAGCAATCAGTGGGAGAGGAAGCTAACCCAAAAAATTCAAAACATTGATTTATTGACCTATTCAATGTGTTCACAATCGAACACATGCATTAATTGATATTCTGAATTTAGTGGGTTAGCTCCCTCTTCTCATTGGATGCCTCAATTGTGATAGAGCGATAGTTAAGAGGAATTTACTACACATAAGAACATGATTTATCCACTTTTTCTTAACCAGGGCCCAACAATAACTGTGTCACTGTCACAAAATTACAATACTTCCTCTTCTTACGAAGTGAAAAAAATTAGAATGAGTTATTAATAGCACAATTTGTTTGCCCCCTCCCATGAACATTTTTGAAACAACATTTTATTTTAATAATTAAATTTGTTCAAAGAATTGTCACCCCCACGGTCTCCAGGGTGGAACATAATTCTGGGTGTAATTGCATCCAACAAGAGGGTGGTGAGAATTGCTTGATTTGAATGTTACCTCCAAAAGGTCGTCGACGCCGCCGATGTCGGCGAAGGAGACGCCAGGCTCCTGGGGCTCGACGGCGAGCGGCGGGCCGGCAGCGGCACTGGCGGCGGAGGCTGCGTCGCGGCGCCGCTTGACGGCGGGGCTGTCGCGCGGCCCGGGGCCCAGGCCTGCGCCAGTGCCTTGGGCTGGGGTGGTGGTGGCGCTGGTGGTAGTGGAGGAGGCGGCGGACGACGGCCCGCTGGGGCGCGGGCGCTTCGCCTGGCGCGGCGTGGACGACGCGGCGGGGTGGCGGCCGGCCAGGGCGCATGGGCGACGGCTCCGCGCCCGGCCGACCCCCCTGCCAACACACCACACACTGCTACAACAGGCACCCGGCAATATTCGCACACATTTTGGAATGTTCCGCTTTTCAGCTCTCCAAGCACGAGCACATTATGGGATCTCGAAATGATGAAATATTACGAATTTTCGGAATTCGCGCCATTTCTTCGCCGGCAAAGGAGCGCCATGCAGGGGACATATGAAGAAATCGTTGAGAGAAGAAAGGAAATAAGCTTCGCGGTAAGGGAGAACGAACAGACTAGATAGGCAGTTTCCAAGAGAGCAACACGCTATTTTTACGTGCATTCGACACAGTGCCCGCTCATTAGACTTATAGATTTGAAATCGTCCCCACAAACCTTAAAAGGCCTTCGCACTGCATTCACCAAAATTCAAACCGAGTTGCGTAGTCGCGAATCATCGCAAGTTACCTCCTGTTGGTGCGCATCGGTAGCGGAACGGGAAGTCCGGGGGCAAGAAAGCGTGAATTGTACCGTGCAGTCTCGGGAGGACAGGCTGCCGATTTTTTAAATACCCCGCCCGGATAAGAGCCCGCAAAATATATTGTTAAACGCGCGTCGTGGAAGAGCGCTCACCAACTGTCCGACGAGCGAGGGTATGGCGCCGCCGGGGCCGACGCCGGGCCCGGGGGTCGGCGGAGGGCCCAGGGAGGGCGTGGGCAGGAGGCCCGCGGACGAGGACGACGGCGCGTTGCCCCCGCGACCCTTGGGGCCTCCGCCGCCGCCGCCGCTGCCGCCCCCGTCCTCTTCGTCGCTGCTGATGTTGATGAGCTCCTTGTCCCCACCGCCGCCCGCCTCCCCGCGCCTGCAACACGACCGGTCAATGCAGCACTCCGGCACTCCGGCCGCGCCGCGGGAGGGGCGTCAAAAGCGAGGACAACTCCGCGTAGCATTATTTCACACTTTTGCAATTTTCGGTAATTCAATGAGTTCAACTACAATGAGACATGCGCCATTTTTAAGCCACCTTTGCAAACCGGGAAAAATTTAGAGCCACTTTTCATAATTTTTTCTCATAAATTGCATTAACTGCAAGCAGAGTAATGGAAAATTACTCTTAAAGGACCATTTTAAAGAGCTGATTTTTTAGGACACATTTCATTTCAGAAAAAGACCTCGATGTTCAATATTGTATTTCTGCAATTTTCGAAATCACAGAGTTCGCCAATAATGCAACAAACCCCAATGTTACCATCCTTATCAGGTTAATTTAAAAAAAATTTTTTTAAAATTAACTTAAAAATTGCTTATATTTCACGAAATCTATTCATTTTTAAAAATTCCTTATTTCAAGAGGTTTGAATAACGATTTTATGAAGAAAAAAATCTCTATCTTCAATATTGAAGCTGAAGATAAATGCCTAAAAATTGTCAACTTTTGCAATTTTCAGAAACAGAAAAGTTATCGAAAATGACCCACGCCATTCTGTAAGCTCTACCCAAAAAAAGGAGAAAAAAATCTGATGTTTTTGAGAAAATTTTCATAATAATGTGAAGCAGAAATGATCCAAATCATGTGCTTGTTCAAGATTCGTATGGCCCATGCATATTTGGAGCGAAAACAAATGTTTTTTTTAAAGATCACTGTTTTATCGCCATTTAGGGGGAAAGTATCCCCCAATCCCTTCGGGATCCATCACTGCCTACACGATATTAATATTCACTTGAACACCGGCTCCTGGCAAACATTGTTTATACTATGAACATATTTTATTTCTAATAAAACTTTTGTGTGGAGAAGATCAATGTACAATTACTTCTGCAGAGATAGAACTTTCCTTCAGCAGCTCTGTCTCAATTTTAGGGCCTGATCGGTGACTTTCTGAGTTCGGACAATGCTTCAATTTTAAACAATATAATGAATTTTTATTTTACATATTTTCCTCTTATCTTTCATATCTTACATCAAAAAAGTTTTAAAATAGCACTTAAACGACACAAAACAAAACGCTCAAAAACACAGTGACTAATTGCAGCATATGGCTCAAGTCAATATTGTCTACAATCCACAAGAAGTGATTCCACCCTTCTACAACAGTAAATTTTTGTTGTCACTCGGTTTTGACGCTCACATGAGACAAGCTGTATAAGCAAATCTTCTTAAATTTACAAGATGCAAATCGACATTATTTGGTGTGGCAGAAGTATCAAAAGCATGAATACATCTGGAAAAAAACTATCCAACTAAAACTAAGAAAGCTATGGGAACTAGAGAATTCAGATAATATTGTTTCCTTACCAGAATCCGCAACATTTGTAACTAAATTACTGCATTTTATTGAAAGACTTTTTCAAAGAATTTACTGCAAAAAACTTGGTCTAAGGATTTACTTCTAAAAAAAAAGAAAAAGGACGAAAATCACCCCATTTTGAACAATTCCCATGCAGTTTTCCAGAGTTGAACATTCATTAAAAATTAATTTAATAAACAAGGTTAATGTATTTACGGTATGCCATAGTCTACCCTTACCAAACCCCCTCCTCCCCATAAAAAACTATTGCAAGCATTAGCTTCTGTGACCAGAGTAAATATTTACTTGGCTGTTTGGGAGACGCCACTTCCTAGGCACAGATGCCACAAATTTCAGCCGTCATGCTGCAACCTTCCTCAGGGTGAAATGCCGAAACGTTGGCATTTGTGCCTCGAACGCGGCGTCTCCCAGACAGCCACGTAAATAAGACTGTAATGCAAGTCTTCCAAACTTCAAAATTCTCTCATCAGTTGAACAAATGCCTAAAGACTCTGGAAATGCTTTATTTGTTATTAATTTGTTAGATGTTTTGTAAGTATTTGAAGATCAAATCATTATTTTACAATTAGTAAGCCATCTACAAAAGTAGTACCAGAAAGTGAAATGACCTTTTTTGAAGAAATGTGCACATTCAAGTTTTAACAAGCAAAATTAATTTTCATGTTGGCCTGTTCTACAAAACTTAATAAAAATGGTTCACTCGGCAATGGATGATGACAAAATAAAAAAGAGAGAAAACATTTTTCTGTACTCATGCCTCTTTTGTTTATATTTTTTGATAGAGTTAAGGTACAAAACGTCTACATAAAAAAGGATGGTAAATGTAAGGAACAAAATAAGTTTCAAGTTTTACTTTCTTTTTCTTGGCCATGACAGTCTACACCATGCACATAGTGGTGAATTCTAAGGAGCTGCTAAACATGCAGCACTTGCCAACGTGTTCAGTGGAAAACCATTTCGTCAGTGTCACTTGTATTTCTTGAATACGTAATGGTTCAAAAAGCAGTTTGCAATGATAGCACACTACAACTACTCTCTACAAATTTTAAAATCGTTCTAGTCACAACTGAGAGCAGACACATTAGAACAAATATTTGACTTAATGGCTTGTTCAATATCATGCACATACATCTTGATACATGGGTGCAGGTTTGTTTCTTTTCCTTTGCCAAATAAATGTAATGTGGACACTGGTGTAACTAGACTGGATGTCACATGGGACAATAGCCCCAGCGTGACAAACCAGTAGCATGACAAAATCAAATGGATAGGTAGTCACACAAAGGACAGAAATTTTTTGAAGTCGTAATCTCCGAGCATGGTAATCTTCTTAGGTGTAACGTAGGGGATACACTTCCCGATGATGATAATGATAATAATGATAATGATGATAAAAATAATAATAATAATAATAAGGCATTACAAACCTTTCATTATTTCACATCGAATTTATCAGATTGAATGAATTTTAGTGACTTCTCAAGGAGACTGATGAAAGGATACACTAAACTCTGATCATGATTAATGCACTACTCCAGCACAGAGATTATTGTTTTATAGTGTGAATTCGTTTAGTTTTAAAATATTATGCTGGGAATTGCAAAGGGCATTTCGTATATTGTCACTGATAAATAAGTACATAAATAATATTTTTGCTTTGCTGCCCATCCTTCTGAATCACCCTTGAACTACGTATAAAACAAAAAACACAGCTATATTCCCCATTCAAGCTCAAGGATGAATGACTACACACTGAAATGCACCTAAGCAGACACATCTAACCCAGCAGTTGATGCGTCGTGTTTTACCCCCATTTTACCCCCAAGGAGGCCCCACACTTCCTTTTTTTGTTCGATGCCATTCATTTGGGAGCAGCTTTTCCTCGGGGACAAATTGAGCCTGCGAAGACGCATCAAGAACTGAGGTGCTCCCATTAACTGCTGCCCTGAATTGAGAATTTTCGCATCGTAGCTGGCAGGGCATTGACTTATCCTATAGGCTTCTGCCCACCTCTCATATCAGACTTAGAACTGAAGAAGAATATCTTTTATTGAAATATTTATATTACATTCTACATTGTTTCCTTGGGTAGACATCCACCCCATCTCCCTTTACACTACACTACCACCATTCCCCACCCATTACTTCTGCATATAAAACAAAAATATTCTTAAAAATTAGCCAATAAATGTTTTTGTTTGACAAAAATTGTTTATGTAAGTTAAAATTATTTCTTACTGGCTACAGAAAATGTTAATTCCTAACATTAAACACTGTAATTTTCATTAAATTAGAAATTTGTTGAATTAAAAATCATAAAAAATTCCAAAGAAGAGCATAGTAATTTTCACATCATGCCCAACCATACACTTTTTATTATTTACACTCCTTTCATTGTCAAAACCAGAAACTACTTCTTTTAACTATTCTTACTATTTTACAGCTCTGCAATTAAGTACCCCTTTTGTACAGAAATATATTAAGGGAAAAACTGTCTTGTATACCAGCAAAATCTTTAATTAGAAAAAATCTTATTTTAATTAAATCACTGATAAAATTAACTCAATTTTTTATTTAAAACATTTAACTCACATAAGTTTATGTTAAATTTTTCAGAAGGTATTACCTGAGGCATACACCCCCCAGTGACTGCTCGGTCGTAACTGCTGCAGTGCTATAGCACACTAGACATTATCATTAAAGAAAAAAAATGTTTCAAAATATTGGATTTCTAATTACCAATAAAAATATCGGTAATTTGCTTAAGCAATGTGGAGATTGGATTTTTTCTTAACACACACACATTTGTCTCGAGTGATCTAAGGTCTGACATGCAATTTCGAAGGAAGCCTGATGACACCACGCAGAGCACAAGAATTCGTATAGTGTGCTTGCAGTAAAATGCTGGCCATTGGCTATTGAAAGCTGCTCCACAGCCCCAAGCTTGGGAATGCCTCATAGATCTGCTGTCTATTGGCCACTTTCATACCCAAAATGTGTAAAAGTGCTGTGACCTATATGGCAGCAAAATTGGGCTTGAACATTCAAAACCATTTAATGTTTTTAATAATATTATGTTTTTATAACTGACAAAATAAATAACTAAATACTATATATTAACTATATAAGCTGAAGAACAAAAATTAATACTCAACTACCATTACAAAGCTTATTCCCTCAATGAAATTAACTTTTTTTTTTTATAAGTAAAATTTTAGGTGTAGTTAAAAAAGTCCTGCTACAAGTAAATTTTGCAAAGCTCATGATAGAGATGAACTATGAAATTAATGCTGCTGATTTCAAGAAGCGATGCTAAATGCTTATAGTGTGTATACAAAAAGGCAAACTTACATTTTAGAATGTTAAAAATTTGAGCAGTAAAAAGAACAAATGCAATGATGAGTAGACAATTCATTCTTCTAGTTCTAGCAAAAAAAACTGAAGTTTTAGGAAAAAGAATCAAGAGTTCATTAACCCTTCTCTGGGCAAGCACTGACAGTCAAACACAACCTTATAATTTATGTGTACAAATGTTCCATTCCTTTGCTTCGGAAGAGGTAAGGAATTAATAACTTCCAATCTTATCACTAATCTCTCTAGTCGTTTCAAAACAAGATGTTACATCAAATCTTTGACTGGTGCTATTTCTTCACAGGGGTAGTGAACATTAGATGCAAGAAACATCCTTACACTCTAATCATAAATTGATCGCTTTAGCTGGCATTTGATTCTTCAGTAGAGAACTTTGATTCAAACAATAGCTTAAGTTGCATGTCCATCTGCCTCGCTTCATACCTACAGGATATTGATGTTGTTCTTGCACCTTTAAAAATCAAGATAGCTCTTCTTAAGCATGATATCTTGAATTCCATTTTCAAGATCTCAATATTAAGAAATTCCAATTGAAAGGAAGACGTGTTTGTGTGTTTTCCATCTTTCCAAGATTAATGATGCAACCTTAGGTTTACATCACATCATTACAGGATTTTGAATGATTGTTCTGCATTTCTATTAACACATTTTATCACATGAAAACTTTTGCAATTTGTATCACATTTCATACATTCCTTTAACTAGTTTTTCTTGCAACAGTCTTCTGCCACAGGAACCAAATTAATCACCAAATATTATTTTTAATTTATAGGAAGAAACTTCATGTCAGAAGTAAAAGACTGGAAAGGAAATGTAAGGGAGATATATAAATTAATGAGGCACCTGATTCTTACAATGTGCACATTTCCTAGGAAAAGATTGTATGCACAAAGACTGTTTTATCATTGACAAAAAGGTTCATGCACTTCCTTAGCCCCCCACAAACACCTACAAAATATTTCCCACAGAAATGTATCACAATCACAACAGAATACAAATGCAGTGTTGGCACCTCTAATCTGGCGAATCCAAAACATTTCAAAGCACTTCAATGTGCAAAGATTTTCGAGAAATGCCAGCTGGGTGTCTCATACTATCTCACGCACTTCCCAATCAACTATTTTCCCCCCACACAATGTACTGTATCATTTCAGTTCATGGCTACCTTTGAAATGCAGTAAATCCTCTTTGACGAAATTCAAGTGGTTCTTGCTTGATGGATGATCTTATATAAATACCATCACCATGATGATGCAGTCTGTGGAGAACAGGGCGTTGATACGACAGAAGGTTCATCCGGTCGGAAGGCCTCAAACCAGGAGTCACACTGCCAAAGCACAAGTGAGTGGAGGCATTGGAAAAAAAAAAGCTGAGAAGATGAGAATGAACTCAACCAAAATGGAAAAATCTACATTTACATCAATAAAAAGCAAAAACCACTAGACTCAGAAAGACGCATGGAATAGGAAGTGGTTGGTGCAGGAAAAGAATCCAAAGAAATACAATTCTAAAATGGTATCCAGCAAACACTTATTGTCTGATTGAATATAGTAAGTGCTTGATATTTGTATATAAGGCCTTACCATGGAAACTATCAACCAGTGATCTCAAAAACTCATGACATCAAATGTTTTGGGCATAGCGAATAGTACAACACATGTCAATTCCACACTTAATTCAATCAGATAATAAAAACGAAATGTACTGTTCTGCTTATCACCCATAGTACATCCTATAATTATAAAATGTTAAACAAATATGCTTAGGTAAAAATTAAAAATAAATTGAAAAATAACAAATCAAGTTTAATCAGACTTTCACTACTTACACTTCCTACCTTTTATTTGTAACAGCACAACCATACATTGAAAACCTCTTGCCTGAAATATTTTAAGGTGTTTATCAACATTCTTCCATTTCAAAAAGTGAATTTTACTACCTGAGCAATTAACATTGCTCCCATCCATTTGTTACAACATTCATGAAATCAAAATCATCCAAATACCTCTTAACCTGTTGGCAAGCCTACATCAATAAAACTTCATAGAAGTTTCCAATATTAATAAAATTTCATTTTTTCCCCTAGGGAACCTGAATTACTTCACTCACCAACAAACACGGACTAAAATGATACAAGAACAAAAATGAATGAGACAATTAACATAAAACTGGGCATGTAGTAAAGGAAATTTCCCAGTATTAAGTTCATTTCTTTCACACCCTAAATGAAGAGAGATGCAAATAAAAGGACAACAGAAAGTTGTCTTTTACCAAACACACCCACGCCTCTCAGAATCGGAAGGAATTCCACCCAATCCATTTAATAGAGTTCAACTACTCATTTTTGTATTTGAAGATGTTTTTGATGAATAGATTTCATTAAAGAAAATTATCTAACTTTAATTAGACCCTTACTAATGTTTGTATCTCATGTATGATCACCCTGTTTTGATGTTCATACAAACTGCATATAAACCGTTCAACATATTTGTTTTAGAATTGTTGCTCCAGGTTTTAGCCTATCTCATCCTTTCATTAATTATATTTACAGTTCTACTGCATCGTTATTAAATATACTTTCCTTATATTCTACATATTTCTAATGATCTAAAATTTTTATACGAACTAGTTAATTATAAAATTGGTTGCCCTTTTTTGTTAAAATACATAAAATTCAAGGTACCTAACAGGACCACAAGATCAAAGTCCGTTTTTGTTACTGATAACTAAAGACCTGATTTTTATGTAATTACATATTTTTTTGTTTTTCAATTTACCGTTCCAAAATTTGTAATCTTAGCGAATCGTTGCCGCCCTAATACAATATCAAAGTTTTTTTATATTATTTGGTATCATATTACATATTTTACATATTTTGCTATTTTAACAATTTTTGTTTATTTTATCAATATTCAATTTACTATTTTTTTTTTTTTTTAATAAGTATTTTCAAAAAATCAGAATTTTCCCTACATTATTACTGCATACTGTCTACTCCAGGTACACCTTATACTAGTACGCCCTATGTGAAGGCGTGTGATGTTCTTACAGTCCGGAGCACCTGCTCCAGTTGTCTCATTGGTGAGAAATGCCCATCAGCGACCGAGATCATTTTCACCTTTAGGTGTGAAAAGTATCACTGACGTCGCGTTTCGTGACCTTTAACATTAATTTCCAAGACCCTTTGAGTATCGCTGACCTGTAATTCGATGAGAGAGCTGCAAGTTGCAGTCATTGTTTGCTGGTCATAGATATCATAATATTTTGTATTATTTTTAAAATTTGTTTAGATATCTTTTACATAAATACATACTATACATAAATGTATAGTATACTTTTATATATACGTAACAATCATATTATATAATTGTGTTTTATAATTACAGCATTTTAATATTACATATTATATCTGTTTTTTTCATTTTATGTACATATTTTGACATTTCATAGTACATATTTTTCCGGTCTCTACTGATAACTTTAGTTCTACCTATTAACTGAATAATCCATTAAATAATCCGTCCAATTATGTTAATAGATTTAATGTAGAACTTTAGGAAACTATTATAATGAATTAATGGATATTATAATATTGGTTATTCTGTTCTGAATTAATTATAATCTTTAATTATAATAAGTACTTCTGTATTTATTATTTTGTATAATTGTTATATCTTCTTTGAGCAATCATATTTTGTGCTGCCCAGAAATAATTTTTGTAAAATCGTATTTTGTAATGGACTTAAGTGGTGTTATTTAAAATAAATAAAAACCTGGAAACTTTCAAAAATTGTAAATTTGAACCTCAATTCTTCTTTTGAAATGAATCCTTACAAGATTGTCCAAAAGTTATCAAATACAATTTCCAATATGAGTATTACGTACCCATTATAGATAAAAAGGAAAAGTGGGTGCTGATGTACGTTTTCTGAAAATATTATGTTTTTTTGTAGTTGTTTTTCTTAATTTATGTAATTGTGACCTAATCATGAACATGTCAGGCTATAGTAAATAATAATAATAATAATAATAATAATAATAATAATAATAATAATAATAATAATAATAAAAAAAAGTTTAAATGGCAATGCTGTAATGTGGTGGGGCAGCTGCATCTACGTTTGAAGTATGCTTCAATGAATGTCTGTTAAGCTGTGATGTTGCTGGAAAACAATTTATTTTGAGATCTGTAAGATAAACGTAGTTTATTGAGACAATACTGATCTGCTACAGCTTACAAACATGTATTTTTAATATTGTTAACTCCCTGTACATTGTCGATCTGATAAGAATTTACAAGTTTCCAACAAGAGTCCTTTTAAAAACAAACAAGAAATTTGAAAAACCAATTTGCAAAATTCACATTTTTCATAAAGAATGTGAAATCTGCCCTTCCAAGACTGAAATTCTTATTGTATGAGTATCGCACGAAACAAATGGCTCAATTCGCTTAAAATACATGCACTTTTACTTAAAAAACAATTTCTTGCCTCCACACACAGTAATCTAAATACACAACGCCTTGCATGATGATAAACAGCTGATTGACAGAACAGTGTTGTCTTAATACAATTTATGAAAGGGCTCATGTTCATAACAAAAGCCCTTTCAAAATAGAATGCTGCAAGACAGCAAAGCAAATCATTCCATCAAATAGTATGTTTTCCCTAGAACTGATCATGAAGCCATTCATAAATAAGCAATCCAACTACCAAAAGCATTAACTTAACATCCTGGTGTTATAACCGACTTGGCCTCTATGGTCCTGAATTCAATTGTAATATCAAAAGCATTATAAACGAACGAATAGATCTAACACACGTTGCATTTTCTTTTTTTGAAATTTTATCTGCTATCTGTAACTAAATACTTTAGATGTATCCATTAATTGTAATTTAATTTTCTATCTTATTGTGTATTTATTTATAATTTTGTTATATCTTTCTGTATCTTGTAGACTGTCGATGCAGCAAAGCCATCAAAAGCCGGCTATCTTAATAAAGCTAATATGTTGACGAAGATGACCTCTTTTATTTCTTCTTATAAGAATGACACCAAATCAGAATTCCCACAATTCCATTCATCAATTACAGGATTATCCAGATTAGGAAAGAATATAAACGTTACTAACATTATCAAACAAACTCTTCCAAATGACATGAAAGATCTGTATTTTTTATTTCTTTACATTAATTCTTATGTAAATAAATTGTAATTCAGGTGTAACTCATACGTACATTCATGTATCATGTTTTCACATATTCATCTACTCATATTGAATTCATATATTAGTTTCATGTATTTTATTAATACAATTCATACACTCAAGTATTCATATAACATTCACATTCATGTTCATAATAACCTGAAACTTGGTGCAAGTTTCACACATTTGTGCATGTAAAGGATACTGAAATATTCAATTTTGAAATCTATTTTCAATTCTTAAATGATAATTTAAAGTTTTAAATGAAGTATTTTGAGCAGGATCAGGTTTCACACAACTGATTCTTGGTGTTATTTTAGCACATTCTTTTGAATTAACATCAGAGCACTAACAGGGGAATCACTTGGATTCTCCCTCTCCTCCATGGGTGGAAAACTGGTCCCGTGGAATGGAAACTGGTCTTGTGACCTCAACGGCCAATAGAGCAAAGTCATCCAAACCAAAAATCTGGTTTTAAGGCTCTAATACACATCTTATTCAAGTTATGCTCAACAGAAATATGCTGCAGCATGTTGCATCTGAATACTCCACACTACATATTTTATACATATATTGTAATATTTGTATTTTATGTAAATTTTAGCTTTCTCCACTCTTCCATTTAATCTTAAACAATGTCAAATCTACCTAACTTAGATTCGATTAATGATGAGGACACCATATTGTTTAACAAAACTAAATCAAAATTATGGAAACACGAAGGATCGGACAGTTGAAATTGTTATAGGTTTATTTCACATTAAATTGTAAATAACTTTGTGAACACTATTCCATTATTTGCCATAACATAAACTTTGTAAAACTTACTTATTGTACAATGGACACTTGCCCATAAAGCAAGAATAAATAAATAAATCTCACACTGCTCCATGAGCGCAATATGCTTAAATGGGGTACAAGGTTTTCTGTTCATGTATTAACATATACATTTGTCTTCTGATTTTAACCCTCTCTATCACTATCTTCCATTTCGTTAAATGCTATTTTGCTTTTGAGAAGTTCTACTGTATTATATTTTATTAGCATAAATTTTACTTTTTGTTTCAGTTTATCACTTTCACTGATTTGATTATGCATTTACTCAATTTTTGAATTGATTATGATTTGATATTGCAACTTTCACTGATGGAAAGAAGAAAATAGGAATTTCTATAACAGATGAAAAATATATGATTGCTTTACGACTATGTTGTAACACCAAATTTAGCTAGTGTGCTAAACAGTGTACAAATACTGCAAGAGAATCTTTGTCCTTATTTTTCTGGAGTCCATTTTGTCCATCGACATTACCAGTTTTTATCAATGTAACTTTAAATTATTGTAATGTTAAAATATGGTAACCCTTCACACGACAAAATATCTCAAAAGTGTACTGATGTATGATTCTTATACTTAGAAGTTTTTTTAAAAGATTTTGGATTTTTTCCCCCAAACAAGTATAGTAAAACCTTTCTAAGACAGAATCTGAATAAAGCAGAAAACTGCCTTCTCTAGAAACAAAAATCTCTGAACAGACTATTTTCCAACACAAAGTACACTTGATAAGCCGGAAACCTGCGTAGTGTAGAAATGAATTGGAATTTTTAGAACAATGATATTAAAAATTATGGAAAACACTAAACACAAATATTGTTTTAAAATTAAATATTGAATTGTAAATGCAGGGACCAAGAGACACTCAGAGCCGAGTTTGTCCATTCACTTTTTCAGGTATCCTCTTTGAAATGTCGTACTTCCCACGCTACTCATGCGAAAGCCAATATTTATTTGTAATAGCACTGACTTACACAAGTCCATGAGAAGGAAGGAGAGATATGAAGAGCGATTCTTCCACAGTTCTTGTAATGCATGCTTTACGTTCAGAGGTTCTAAACGTTTACTAATGTTCAGTTTAACAAGTTGCAGGTACTATGTTAATCCACAGAGAAAATAACATTTCCACCATGATTAATCAAGCGTTCGTCAGGTGGCCAATTGAAAATGTTAACTTTTGGTGAGACACTTTTAAACTAAATGCAAAACACAAAGTAACACTTCTGACAAGGTTTTGATAAAAAAAATTTAAAATTGAGAAAACAAGTGTATGCAACAAAGACGAAATCAAGAATGAGTGTTATAAAGAATTTTTTTATAGGTGGCTGTCCAAATATTCACAAGGACCTAGGCGAATAGCCAAAGCCTAAATCATCAGATGATTTTATCTGTTCCTACAAAATTGAAAAAAATTTATTTTACTTTTTATGGAGTTCTTTGTTTCATTAGACTTTGAGTTGCATTTCTGCAGGTCATTTTGTTTGTTTCTCCTGGGACATCTTCGTTTCTTTGAAACATAGTTTTTAGGTGAAATAACTAATCATATAACCTATTCCATCTTTGAACAATTGCGTTTTCCACATTGTTTTTATCGCAAATCTGAAAACCTGTACATGTCTGACAAAAATGTTGAACCACAACATTACCAACTTACGCAGGTTTTACTGTTCTTTTAAAGTCCTAAAATTTTTGCAATTTTAGCTCTGTACAGCAACTGCTGGAACTATACACTGTTCTTCGGAGAGATCAGCCCAATTTTAACTACAACTGTAGTAGTGATTTATTGAGAAAATACAATTATTCATCTGTAATCTTATGTCTGCAGTGATACCACAAAGTTTATATTTCTGAGATTTTTCTCTACTGATTATCTATTCATTCTGATATTTTTATTTCATTGGAATGATTTCAATAGCTTTCTCACAAACAAATATCACAGAACTGATTCAATTAAGGTAACTAACGCGTCCTATGTTGATTGCTGATTTTTGTAACAGCTCTGTGAAATATATGCATCTGCATTTACATGCTCTGAACTTCAACTTACATAAAAACTCTTAGGGAATTTTGCAGTACTGCACTCTCCTCTTCCGAGTCTCCTGACATGGATTTGTCTTTGTTCTTTCTTTTGAAGAAGTCTCATTTTCTGATCTGGTCTTCTCCAAAAATCAAATTTTATCTAGTTCTTATTAAATTTTTTTTAGGTTACCCTTATAAAGTATAAAAGCTAAGATCCACTACAAATTTCTTTTAAATTAGGAAACTTGTATCAATCGTTTTTAATGACTCATTCTCCTTTTTCTTATTATTATTATTATTATTATTATTATTATTATTATTATTATTATTATTATTATTATTATTGTTATTTATTTTTATTTTTTATTTGCTCAGAAAATTCTGAGAACCATAACATTTTTTTCTGCACTTAA
Source organism: Teleogryllus oceanicus (assembly GCA_964035755.1). Taxonomy (NCBI): domain Eukaryota; kingdom Metazoa; phylum Arthropoda; class Insecta; order Orthoptera; family Gryllidae; genus Teleogryllus; species Teleogryllus oceanicus. The sequence goes on along the minus strand of CAXIVR010000009.1, from coordinate 20,497,587 downwards.
CACTTTTTAAGATTTCTGCAGCATTTAATTCACCCACTGCACTGGCGAATGCTTTAAATTGGGCTCTTAACATTTTCCTTTATTGCAACTCATTTTGAAGATATTTTAAAAAATGTATTCCTTATTGAGAAGTTACTCATAATTTTGTTCCTACAAGTTGTTTTGTTCTACTAAACAACATTGTAATACTTTATAAATACAAATAATTCATTCTTACATTTCTTCACATGAATCACACTATCAGTCAAATGTTTACTCATGTATTTCTTAAATTTTTTCAACAATATAAATGAAATTTAACACTAACCAAACCTGTATTTAACAAAAATATTTAGACTAACATCGAAGGGCAATGTGACATAAAAAGACTGACAAGTACTCTCAGCTGAACATTCAACATTATTATCCAACTCCATTTTCATGACAGGAATTCAAAACAGATGGCACCATCCATTATCTACACGTCATAAAACTGTGCAAAGCATAATGCAAAGTGCAAGATTTGAGCATGTTCACCTGTCACCTGGTCTATGATATTTTGTTACTTTTTCCTTGTTTTAGGCGATAATAACTATTAATCATTATTCCATTTCACCATCGTCTAAATCAAGATCATAACAAACCATACTATCATCATCTAAATCAAGATAACACAATTTTTTTTTAAAGAACAAACTAGAAAATGTACATCTAAGAAGAAAAAAAAAAGATAAATGAACTCACGAAAGCACATTCAGTACAAATCCCTACCCAAAATTTGTTATTAACAATGAAGAAACAAGCAAGATCAAGAAGAAAATTTGAAAATCAAATTTCTACATGCATAGAGCAATGCAAAGTCCATGTCCATTGCCAATATACCACAATCACAGTCACTTACCTTAAACCTGGCCGATTCATGTACATATTCATTAATTGTCCAGCAGCTTGAGTATTGCTGCTATTCTGTAAAAGATATATTTAGAAATTCAGTCCATTGCTAAAGAACATCATCAAAATCCTTAAACAGTCAAACATTTATACCAATTTATTTTCTTTTTTAATATTAAAAAAATATTCACGATTTAAACCAGTATAAACTTTAAATATTATATATTAAAAAAACGTTTAAAACCCAAAAATTATACCCTCCTTCTTTTTAAAAAATTGAACTAATATTTCTATCAGTATCCTTGTTTGGTAAATATCATGACAAAAGCAATTCCAAGACTACAGTAGCCATATTAATTTTAGTGATTATTCCATAAAATGCTTTTTTCATTTACTTATTTACTGGTATATCATCTGTTCAATAGAAAATGCCTCACTGCTCACCTCTAGTGACACATCTTCTGAATACATTTCTTCATCACTGGATTCACTGTTTTCAAGGTCTCCACCATCATAATCACCAGACACACCATATTGTTGCAAGACTGTTTTAAATGCTGAGGCAAAGAAAGCCAGCAAAACAATAGACAATATGACATAAATACTATCTCAATGCCAATTAAAATTGCATTTTATTGAATACATGTCTTGCTAGTGCAATACATCAGTTGTCTTCCACTAATCGCTTTACAATTTCTAATTTATATCTCCTTCTTAACACTAAAAAATTCAGTCAGTTCTTTTCACTGAGTAAAATTTTATATTCTATAATCTTCATTGTAGTATTTTTTAAAGACTTATCCCGCTTAATGATTAGTGGCTTCAATTGCCCCTTTAAGCATCAAGATAAACTAGTATTTTAAATGAAATAATAAGATATCCCTTTTGGTACACTCTCCAACGGGAAAAATATTTTCTTTTTGCAATATACCAAATAGATGTTTGTCAAAACCTGAAGATTGTGGTTCATTAATTCAAACATATGAAATATATTTTCTTTATCCTATACATTTTCAATTTATATTCCCACCTTCTATAACCAAGAAAATTGTAATAAAAAACAAAAAAGCACTGAATTCCATACCTTTGTCTACTGACTGCTTGAAAGCATTTCGTTTCCTCCTAGCATAATCTTTATACTTCCTCTGCAACTCATCAACCATGGCATCCATATCCACGTGGACAGTATCCTTGTGGTCTTCCAAATACTGATTGCAAAAAAGGAACATTCACTATATCAATACAGATAAGCTCAACTAGAACCTTGAAATTCATGGTTTCATGAATTACATCTTCTCTGATTATACATGTCTACACTTAACATCTAACTAAACATCTCTCAGTATTGTAGAGTTTAGAATATTCTTCCACCATCAGTTACTCCCAAGGTTTTCAAAAGAACAGAAGATATTCCATTCACATATGGTATAATAAACGAATGATTATAAAGGGAGATTATTCATCTATTTGTAAATTCATTTTAAAATATATTCATAATTTCCTTCGCGAAATCAATTACCTGCTGAATTAATAATTTAATGTGACAAATTAACATTCTGCAGAGAACTTGCATTTATTTTTAAAAAAAAATTTACATCATTCAATTCATGTGCAAAAATTTTCATTGATTTCTGGCTGTTTTTCTTACTCTAAGCAAAGAAATACAATACCTGTATAATTCAATGATAATTTTTTCACAATATTTACATTAAAATATGCATACTCATGAAATATTTCTACAATATTTGAAATGCTCAATGAGGCCATTTAGATATTTATTTAGTCAAAAACAGTAAAAACTGTACGTGATGTATGGGGGAGAAAATCATCTCTGCGCGCTTTCTTGAATTTCAGAATCCCTTCCCAACAATTTAACTATTAATAGTTGAAAGATGAAAAAGGTTTTAAAAAATTACTGATAACAACAATAATAATAATATTTAAAAAAGCGTAAGATCAACATTTCAAAAACTAAACATTTTCGGTTCATCCAGATTTAGTGTATTAACAGGGACAAACAGCAGCACACAAAAGTTGGCATACAAAATCATGCTCTGACAATCGACAAAGCAGGATACTCATAGAATCAAAGTCTTTTTCCATTAAAACAGAGAACCAACAACAAATACAACAGAATTATTTGCCTCAGAGATACACAATGGTACTCCACCTCAAAATTGTGACTATAATTGTGTCTGCTCAGCCAACTGACAATTGCTCCAATAGAGAGTCCAGTTCAGACTAATAGATTAGGCTAATTTAGTTTTTTGGTGCACATAACAATTCAAGTTACACATTCCACTTTCAGTTTATCTTACAAATTGCAAATATTAAAAACTGAAATCTTAACAATTGTACAAAAATTTTAAAAAACCATCTATCTTATTACAAAACATTACATCTTCCAATTATAAACCTCAAGAAACTTCGGTTATTTCAGATCTTCCTCTTTAAAAAAAAATTAACACATAAAATAAATTAATCTCTCTGATTTCGTTAATTGTCATTGCAGAAATTAACAGCCAGCTTCAGCGAAGGATAAAACTGATGAAATTTGAGTATTTGAAACCAATACATTAAATTCCCAGTAAACAGAAAAAGTTGATATTGAATAGCTATCAAAATTTCCTTACACTAGATCTGGCATCAGAGAGAAAGAACATTGTCAAGGAAGAATACATTTTGTAAAAATTCTGCTCATTTCTAAAAAATACATGAAAAACAATTCTTCAAGACTTATCTGAAGAAATTTTATGACATTAACCATGGGTATCATTACATTAACAATTTATGTCAAATCATAAAAATGTTTTCCAACTCAAGTTACAAATTATTTTTGTGCAGTTCTAGTGGTAACTGTAATGGGCTATAAAGAAGAAAAAATCAAAGAAATAAAAAATTTCTACATTTCTATTGCAACATTTTTCGAAACTTGAAAAAAAAACAGGAAAAAATTAAATTAATTAAAACAAATGAAGAATTTCTTCTTTTAAATTTTGTCGTCATCAAATTCAGAATGAACGAAAATGAAGTTTACGGATTTGGAAGCATGGATAAAATCAGCCATGAATAGTGATTTTCCTTCACGGCATACCTGCTTAACTCTAGGTACAATATGCGGATCCACAAAATAAGGTTTTGGCTTAGGCCGAAAGTTCTGGCGAAACCTAGCTTCATTTCGTCCACTTGGTCCTTGAAGAGGAATGATTTCTGTTGAGGCATTTAGCCTCCCCATAGCATTCATTATTGCAACGCTATTAGTTTTACAGCAATATCACAAAACTCTATAAACACCATTCACCAAGATCTCGTGCAACGCAGTGCAACGAAAACACCACCGGCAAAGCGCCCATGAGATTTCCCAGCATTCTAGTGCTGAAAAATTATCGATATCGAAATATACGAATGTCGCAGGAACAGGCTATACCATGAAGCAAAGACATTGTCTAGCCACTTCACGCCTATCCGGCTTCAGCCAATAAGTTTCATTCACCAGTTTGCGTCACAATATTAGCGGGATTTTTAAATGAAGTGAGATACTAATCACCTCGTTACAGGTCATTGAAACAGATATACAAGGTGCGTTCACAAACTCTCAAAACTGGTCTCAGAACACAAAAAATTATTAAACATTTTTTTATAGCGAAAATACATAAATTCGTCTTCGAAATATGATCCTTGCACATCATCACAACGCTGTCAGCGATTTTACTTTCACGTACACGTACGGAGTAATATACGTAGTATAGAGTAAATTATGTAATGCTGCGGGAAATCAATTTCGAAATTTTAACGGAAATACTAGTCTGATGAAGCGTTTTGTGTTTTTTCAAAACGTCCGTCCGTCTGGCTGGCTGGCTGTCCATCTGTGAAAACTACTAGCGTTTAAACCACACGTACGATCTTTTCCAAATTGAAGAATCCACTGTCGGTCTGGCCTGAGTCGAAGCTCTGCGATTTTGACATTCATTAACTTGTGGGAGTACTTTATATGAAGCTTATATCACCGTCCTCTAATGATTACACAGAATTTTTGAAAATTGCAAAAGTTTGAATTTTCTTCGGCGGGATTATTTTTTCTTCAAAAAATACAAAAATCATATTTCTTTAGTCTGGTATACATGGTACACTTTTCGTGCAGATTGGACGTACAGAAAACGTGCAGTCCAGATTCTATATGAACTCTATATATGAACATGTTCATAATTTTTCATGCAGAAAGGCTAGTTTGACTCAAGCGCCTCTAGCGTCAGAATGATTCACTAACGGTGATCAGCCATTGCGATTTTCTGGTTAGGTGTGTCAAAGTGCGATTGTGATATATTATTATAAACTACCTTTTTACCAATTCTTGACTTCCTATTTTTATTATCTATGCTCCTCATGGTTAATTAATACCAAATAAAGATCATAACCAGAACGCACACACAGAAATACCACCACTGACAGTACTCGGACGGCTCAATTCAGTTGTTTCTCTTTAGACCCCCTAGCGGCGGTCTGTGGCGATTCGTGCAGAAAACGTATAGACCATGTATGCGCGACTTTTGGCTTTTGTACTTCTAGTTTGGGATCTTGAAGTTTCTGTATAGAAACTATATGAGAATCTGCACGAACACTGTACCGTGTACTAAAAATGTAGTATACAGAGCTTTTGGCTTGTCTCTCACGTCGTTAATATTTACATTGGCGGCAATCTGTTTACATTATTGCATTTACATCGAGATGTGCTTTAAACACTGGCGAAGTGTCAGGGTAGGCCGAGTAAGCTGAACTATCTCTAAGAATCTTCAAGAAGGCGAAAAATATCTCTTCACTAAAAACAAATTTGTAAATTCATAATGTCGTTTTAGCCAAATAATACCGTACGTACGTGCACCAATTTTTCTGCTCTTATGCGTATTTAGCGCGATATGTCTTCCCGCCGCCCGGTGCTACGGGTGAGGCGGAATCTCGTCCGCCTAACGCCGTAAGATAGTTGATGGCAAGGGACGGAGTGCGGGGAAGTGAGCGCGCATGCGCATTGAATAGGCTGGCTCATTGTTGGTCAGAAGTTTAGGCCGGCCTTACAAGTCTACATGTAATTTAAACTCTTGCCGGCAGGAGCTCTCTTCACCACAAGCTTGCGTGGAACTTCCGAAAATGACCGCTAGATGTCATTGACATTGACTTCCGAAAATGACCGTAAGTGCCACTAACATTACGAGTAAAACATTTATTTATTGAGAATGTTCACTTTTTTCTCCTGCATTATTTAGCTTTGTGTTAATTATCACGATCATTTTAAAAAACGTTAATTTTAAGTATTTATGGGTTGGTATCGCGGCGAGAATGTGAATTTATAGATGTGAATTGAATGAATAGTATTGTATTGTTGAAAGATCAAACAGGATCTAATGAGTGTGATTTCATTTCGTAAGTTGATTGTATAGCATATTCGTGTGTAGGTTACAAGTGGAATGTTGGCCTGCAACTGCATGTCGCTGTGTCTCATTGACAATGAGCACTCTGAAAATAAAGCATATTTACTCATTCTAAATCAAATAACATACTCTCCAACTTGGCTAGTATGGATAGAATATAAAATATATATAATAGAAAAGAAACTTTCTTGTAAGTGTTCGAAATATGCTATGTTAATAGAGAGTGGCATTTTTTAATGAAGAAAACTAGACATTTAGAATTGAATTTTAAAAAATTCAAACAATTTAGATAGTCGCGTACTTCTGAAAACCAAGAGTATACATCAGTTATAAGTAAGCAGTTCCATTTACAATTCTTTTTTCAATTTTGCAGTAGGCTTATTTTTGATTTGAGCGGTCGCGGCTCGTGGTTTTCTATTAGTCGCGTGACTTTTCTTGGCGTCTCCCAGCGCGGGGTGCGGAGAGAGGAGGCTTCTCCCGACGTCACATCCAACGGGTGTTGCCAACAGTAACATTACTAATACTATTCGCGCCTCTTCCGCTCTTAATAGAACAGGACATTATAGACGATAAAATATAACAAATAGTAACACAATTAATAGCAACCACAAGTAAAAATAATTAGATAACGATAATATTGCTTATTAAGGAGATATGATATTACCAAAATCCGAATCGAATAAATCACAGGGCACAACACTAACAGCGAAAACGCGAGAACTGAATTCATTCGAAAGCAGAGCGGGGCAGCCCTGACAATCTTGCCGTGCCGTTCCGTGTGAGACCAATGTTGTGACCAGACCGTACCGAGTCGTACTATGTTGAGCACTAGGGAGCTCAGACGTCAAGAAAAGTCACGCGACTAGTAAGTGGGGAAGGCAGCAAATGCATTGCATCATATTGCATGTTTTGTGTTTCTACACAAAATATTTTCCGATACTCGCATAACAGAGTAGCACTCCTATCGCATATTGGGAAAACTAGTTGAAGCTTAATTCTACTCCCTGAGCTGCACAGTAATGCTACCCGGTGAGCATACCCTTCTTCAGACGCTACACCCCACCCTTCAAGGCTGCCTGCCCGCTGCCATGGTGGAAATAAATTAAATAAATTGGATCAAAACAAAGCACCTATTGGATTATTTTTAGATCTCTCAAAAGCTTTTGACGTCATTGATCATGACATTTTACTTTCCAAATTACCTTGATATGGAATCCGTGGTATTGCTCTAGATTGGTTATGTTCGTACCTTAAACAACGATCTCAGAGAGTGGAAATACCTTACTGGAATGATGGAACAATACGTACGCACCTTTCCGACTCTTTGCCCATTGGACGTGGAGTTCAAGGATAGATTTTAGGCCCTATTGTGTTGCTACTTTACGTAAACGATATGCCCTTGACGATTCGAAACGGAAGAACGGTTCTCTTTGCGGATTTATTTATTTATTTATTTTACGTCAAAAAAACAGTTAAAAACTGCGTATGACGTGCTATGGGGAAAAGTGAATTGTGTGCACATTTTCAAAATTCTGTGATCCCTACTCTAAGTCATATACTACCTAAATTTTGGTAAAAAAAGAAAAAAGGAGCTCTCATGTAATAAAATATATTTTCAAGGATAAAAAGGCAATAAATTTCGGCTCTTATCCATGTTGTCCTTCGGAATAATACTTCCTGCCGCGACAACATGGAAACGATAATTTGAATAACTGTATTTCCCACTGAATTCTAGAAGACGTGCACAGAAAATGAAGTTACATTTATGTCCAGAAGAAAAATGTGGGGACATCTCAGCATTTGCTCAATGGATCAGGGAAACTGGACGAAAAACCTGATCGCGATGGGGGTCATTGACCCGGAGGTTGCAATACAATACTTGTTACAGGTTGTTTATACACATTTATACAGTTCAAATGGTAAATAATGCATTATGTATCATTGGTAAAATTAATGTTACTTTTCTTGTGATGCTCAGTATAGTTTCTAATTGTATAGAAACAGCTATGCAGCAGAAACGATTTTACTTTGGATTTAAACTTTTATATCGAATTTAATCGTGTAATGTCATCTGGCAAAGTGTTGTAAAATAATGTACATGTTTTGTATATGAATTTTTTTGTAAAGAGCTGTTGATACTGTCACCTGATGAATATGATTTCTACGTCGAGTGTTATTGTAATAGACATCGGCATTTTCTGAAAATATATTCCCGCCCTTAAGCAAGTCATTTTTGACAAAAGCCACTGATTCATAAATGAACAGACAAGGTAATGGTAAAATTCCTAGATTAATGAAGAGAGACTTACAAGAATCACGTGGGTGGGATTTGCTTATTATTCGTACAATTCGTTTTTGTAATCTAAAAGTCTGGGACAGTGGCGGCTCGTGACATTTTTTTCCTAGTGGGGCCAGGTGCAAAAGCACGAATATCATCTCAGAATCAATAACTTATTTAATTAAAGAATTATCGTTTAATAATTTATTTAATTAAGACATTTAACAATTAATTAATTAAAACTTTAAATATATAAGTTTTCCTCAAAAAACAGAAGTATGATTTTTTATTAAGATGTTTAATCAAATATTGTTGTCAACAGAAACAAAAGATTTGTATAAAAATTATACTAATGCCATAGCTTATCTTTCGGAATGCTGAGAGTTCGAAAGAGGAAGCTTACTTTAGAGGATCTAGGTACTCACTATGTTACTTGTACTACTTGACTGCATTACTTGTACAAAAGTGGTGCACGCCTGTTCTTTTGTCTTGCAAACTTTTCGATGACTCGATTGTTGAAGTTTGGAATTTCAGCCATTTCCTCCTTATGAATCGAACAAACAGCCAATGAATTAAGTCTATCTTGACCCATAGTATTTCTAAGAAACGACTTGAGCCTTTTTAATGTACTGAAGCTCCGTTCGGATTCAGCTGTAGTAACCGGAGTTGTTAACACTATTTGCAATGTTTTGTAAGTCTCAGAAAAAGAATCCTCGAAAGAATGTTTCTTAAAGAAAACGAAAAAATCAGACACTGAAAACAGATTTGCAAAAGTGTTGATTATGTCAACAGGAAACTTCTCTCACAAAGAACTAACTGAAAGCTTTGCGCAGTGGCAATATCGTAACCAATGAAGTTTATCTGAGGTGCGATTTTTGCTAGTTGAAACTAAATTTCTTTGAATCCACTATTTCAAAAGAACCAAATATCTGAGATTGCAAGAATCGTTCTTTGAGTTGATTTGAAATAATGTCACATACTTCTTTGGCATCTACATTAATATTTCCTTCAGATTCTGGTCTCCATTTTTTCGATGGGATGGGAGCACATTCATCTTCAGCATTCGCTTATGAAGCGAATGAATAATCTTTCAGTGTTCTCTCGAATTTCAGACAATGCTGTCTCAAAATAGTGTAGAGCGTTCTGTACTTTCACCACACTTGTACACTGATTCTGAATGGTATTGTACAGAATTTCCACATGTTTCATTACATCGTAGAAAAATTAAGAAAAAAGGAAAATTCATTATTTTTTAACAAACTTTTCAGGTCACAAGCTTCTCTCACCGTAACATCGTCCCATCCATCCTCCTCTTCAATTTTTTCAAAACATTCCAATAAAGACGCTTTGTTTTCTTTAACGCTGTTCACAACTCGATCCCCATCTCGATCAGGTTTTTCGTCCAGTTTCCCTGATCCATTGAGCAAATGCTGAGATGGCCCCTTGTTTTGCTTCTGGACATAAATGTAACTTCATTTTCTGTGCACGTCTTCTAGAATTCAGTGGGAAATACAATTATTCAAATTATCGTTTCCATGTTGTCGCGGCAGGAAGTATTATTCCGAAGGACATCATGATAGCGAAAATTTATTGCTTGTTTATCCTTGAAAATAGATTTTATTACATGGGAGGGTGTTTTTTTCCCCAAAATTTAAGTAGTATATGACTTAGTGTAGGGATCGCAGAATTTTGAAAATGTGCACACAATTCACTTTTCCCCATAGCACGTCATCCGCAGTTTTAACTGTTTTTGACGTAAAATAAATAAATAAAAAATAAATAAACTCGGAACTGAATGTTCCGTGTTGTTGAAACAGTGGGAATGCGACTACTACACTGAACGTAGCAAGTCACTACATTTTGGCGAAGAAGAATGTTGAGAATCCTGTTATGTTTGCAAAAAACAACCTTACTTTTTTTACGTTTTTTGAACAAGCCTGTTTGATAACCAAATTAAGTTGGTGGGCATAGCAGTGAACATACCTGGCATGAGGAAATGTTTCTTTCAAAACGGTTTGAACACCCCCTTTATTACCACTCATTACCGCGGCTCCATCATATGCTTGAGCAATGAGTTTTTGTTCTATGTTAAAATGTTCCTGTTTTGTCTTCAGCATCTCACAGAGACCAGTTGTACTATCGAACACCTCTACAAAAGAAATAAATCTTTCCACAGGTTTGCATCCCTTAACATAACGCAAAATTAAGACAAGTTGACTTCAACTTGTTATGTGAGTTGTTTCATCGGCCTGCAGAGAAACAAAAGCAGCTACATCAATGTCTTTCTTCACTTCCTCCAAATACACTTCATACATACAATCTACTAGCAGCTCGTTCTGTGACAGGTGAGAGTTATATTTACAAACAGAGGAATTGTTTAAATGATCATCTAGCACACTATCTAGATTGCCAAGTAACGATAATAAATCTAAAAAGTTACCACGGTTTTTTGAATCTTCAGATTCATCATGCCCCCTTAATGCTAGTTCATGAGTACCACAAAATTTTAAACACTCAATCACTCTACCTAAAAAATGTCTATTTTTTGCGACTTGTTCATTATGCTTTTGAATTGAAGTTTTGACCGCCGAATCAATCTGTGCAGCAATGTTCACAGTTCCAAACGTTTTAAATTTGCAAGCATTTTTCCAAATGCAGTGCGCTTTCTTCGTGTTTCTTCATCCTTTCACTCAAATGTTTCAGATGCTTACAGCCCACTGTCGTCCATAATCTCTCACCACCAAATAATAAACAATACAAGCAAAATAAGCATCGTTTTTCTTCAGTCAGAGTCAACCATTTTTTTCTGAAACCACGAATTACAGAAATTTTGTTTCTTCTTTCCATCAATTTGTGTAAATGAGAAATCACCCGGTTGATGAGCTCCTAACCGTTTAATGTCAATTTTGTCTTCAAGTCTCAGTGAAGAAAACGGTAAACGATGTAACGAATCCACTGTGTTCATCCTACAGCAGAACTCTCATGTGCACTTTCGAAACGGCGTGCTCAGACTGCCGTCATCTGATAAGGGTCCGCTGGTGCGGGCCCCTAGGACTGCTAAAATTAGCAAGCAGTGATCGCGCCCACTACGAAAGGGCGCTGAACTTGTAAAGGGAGTAGAGATACAGCTTTGGGGCCCACGCCAGCCGGGCCCCGTCAGGACTACTAACGCTATCTTTGAGTGCGGCAAGTAACTATGACCCTCCAATTCTTGGTAATTGGGACTTGGAATGAGTTCTGGAGACGAATTGTCGACCTTTACGAATAAACCATTCCAATAAAGTACTGCAATTATCACAAAGAGATTACTGTAAGGATAAATAAACATTTTTGTGCATTTATTAAATATTGGTGGGGCCCGACCCTTGGGGCCCCTTAGCACGAGCCGCCCCTGGACTGGGAGCTATAAGATGTATTTCCCCAGAATATTATACCATATCTCAGGCGGGAATAAACATTCGCAAAATATACACAACGAGCAGTATGAAGGCTGACTGAATTTGCAAGAATTCTGAACGCGTAGCATAATGCACTTAACTTTGTGTACAATTCATTTAAATGGATGTTCCATTTAAGGATTGACTGAATTGAGAGACCTAAAAAATTTGATGCCTTAACTTCAGTCAATGGTACACCGTTCATTTTAAATGGAGCACAGAATGGTTTATTTGAAATGGAAAACTGCATTAAAACCGTTTTCTTTTCGTTTACTATTAATTTGTTATTTCGGAACCAATTTGAAACATCTGATATTGTACAGGGTATTTCAAAATGAATAGCGGGGTTTTAAAGTGTTATAATATTTATTACATCAGGCTTGCAGCCGCGGGTGATATATCAAATGATAGAGGAACTCAAACAGTTTTACATAATAGCTTACAAGTGTTCAATGTGAGCACCCTTCGTTACTCGGCACACGTCAAGACGATATGCGAGTTCTTCCCAAACTTTGGTTAGTGTTTCATTAGTAATTGCCGCAACAGCTGTTTCAATCCTGTTCCTTAATTCGGGAAGGTTGGCTGGCATTGGAGGCACATACACTCGATCCTTAATAAACCCCCAAAGATAGAAATCACACGGCGTTAGGTCGGGTGACCGTGGAGGCCATGGGAAACAAGCGCTATCATTAGGCCCCTTACGGCCAATCCAGCGGTCGGATACTGTGAGGTTAAGCCAATCGCGTACCTCGTTATGCCAGTGAGGCGGCGCACCATCTTGCTGAAAGATGAAGTTCTCTGGTTCATCCTGTGTCAGTTGAGGGAAGAGCCATAGCTGTAGAGTATCCAGATAAGAGTGACCAGTTACAGTTGCTTCACCAAAAAAGAAAGGACCATAAACTTTCTGTCGGGATATGGCACAAAAAACATTCAATTTAGGTGAGTCTCGTTGCACTTGTACCATCATGCGGGGATTTTGTGAACCCCAAATCCGAACATTAAGGGTGTTTACTTGACCACTAAGGTGGGAGGTCGATTCATCACTGAATACGACAAGATCCAGAAAATTTTCATTGTCATTCAACAACATGTCGTTAGCAAAGTTGGCACGTAAAACAGGGTCAGTAGGCTTCAGAGCCTGTAACAACTGCAAACGATAAGGACGTAGTTGCAAGCGTCGCCGCAAAACTCTCCAAACAGTCGTCACAGGAATTGCTAATTCACGACTAGCCTTCCGAACGGATTTCATAGGGCTACGCGTGAACGAATTACGCACTTGATCAACGCTCTCTTCACTAGTTCTTGGTCGTCCCGTACTCTTGCCTTTACAAAGGCAGCCAGTGTCTTCAAACTGATGATACCATCTACGAATATTGTTATCACCTGGAGGATCACAACCGAACTTAATCCGGAACGCACGTTGCACAGTAACAACAGATTCCGTCTTTGCAAACTGTAAAACACAAAACACTTTCTGTTCTTTAGTCGCCATCTTTGCTACTAGCGCTTTCTATCGGATTGCAGCGGAAACATTCCGCATTGATGCCAACAAACAAAACTGAGTTTCTCTTTCATTTGATATATCCCTTGTGGCTGTAAGTTTGATGTAATAAATATTATAACACACTAAAACCCCGCTATTCATTTTGAAACACCCAGTACTATTTACGATTTCTTTATGGCAAAGGATGTTCGTATCGTCTGCAAAGAGAACCGTTCTTCCGAGTAGTGATCACAGAATTTTGAAAATGTGCACACAATTCACTTTTCCCGATAGCACATCATACGCAGTTTTTAACTGTGTGTGTGTGTGTGTGTAAAATAAATAAATCCATAAAAAGAACTGTTCTTTCGTTTCGAATCGTCGAGGGCATATCGTTTACGTAAAGTAGGAACAGAATAGGGCCTAAAATCTATCTTTGAACTCCACGTGCAATGGGCAGAGTCGGAAAGGTGCGTACGTATTGTTTCATCATTCCAGTAAGGTATTGCCACTCTCTGAGATCGTTGTTTAAGGTACGAACATAACCAATCTAGAGCACTACCACGGATTCCATATGAAGGTAATTTGGAAAGTAAAATGTCATGATCAATGACGTCAAGAGCTTTTGAGAGATCTAAAAATAATCCAATAGGTGCTTCGTTTTGATCCAATGATGAGGCCACGTCTTTAAGAAAAGAAAATATAGCTGTTTCCGTTGATTTTGATTTGATTTTCTAAATCCATGTTGGCAATCTGAAAGTCCGTCGTGTTTATTGGTTTCCATTCGTACGTAAAAAACTCTCTAATATTTTTGAAAAAACTGATTGAAGAGAAATGGGCCGATAATTTTGAATTTCATTTTTGTTGACTTTTTTGAAGAGCTGCTTAATTTTAGCTGTTTTGAAAATATCTGGAAACGGTCCGGTGCTTAACGATGAATTAAATATGTGAGTTAACGGGTGTATAATGGCATGCGCACAGGTCTTTAACAAAGAATCCGGGAATTCATCCAAACCAGACGAATATTTATTTTTTAGTTTACCGATTATTCTGAGAATTTCATAGGAAGAAGTTTCGGAAACGAACATCGTGTCTAAAAGTTTGGGTGAACTGTCTGTTTTTGAAATTTGTGGCTGAAGACCCCTAGTGAGATCGGCAGCAATTCTCGAAAAGTATTAGTTAAAGAGACTATCCACTGTTGCCGAATCGTTCACATTTATATCGTTATATTTTAAAACAACATTCTCTACAGGGTTTCTAGTTGATTTGGTCGTATTTTTTTTTATTATATTTCACATTTCTTTTGTTTTGTTATTTGAGTTCAAAATATCCTGATCGTTTTTCTTGATTTTAGCCTGCCTTACGACTTTTCGTAACAATTGTATTGTATTTTTAAAGTAGATAAGGAAATCTTGAGATACTTGTACGTTATGACGTTTAGAAATGAAAGAAAGAATTCGCTTGTTTTTACAAGATGTACTAATCCCTTGTGTTATCTAAGAAATGCTTTCCGTGAAATATTTAATTTTCTTTTCTGAAGAGGAAAACAAGTGTTAAAATGAAATGAAAGAGTTGAAAGAAAAAAAAAAGAATTATATTTGTCGTTTGTATCAACAGTATTATAAACTGCTTCCCATGACTCTTGCATCAAGTAATCGATGAATAATTTTATTTTACTTTTTGTAAACAATCTAGTCATACGTGAATTATTTATTGTGTCAGTGATCGCATTTTTTATAATGGTAAGAATTTGTGCATCGTATCCTAAATTGTCACTGTATTTGTCATTGTATCCTAAATCTTTTGTTTCAACTTCATATCGAGTAGTAGTTTTGTTAATTATAATTTGATCAATGGACTTCATCGAATTTTGTGTGATCCGTGTAGGTACATTACTTGTAATGTCTAAATTGAAGGAATTAATTAAATTGAGAAACTTTTGTTTCTCACAAGATTCGACCAGAAAACCAATGTTAACATCTCCGCATACAACAATGGATTCAAAAGAGCGATTGCTGACTTTGTTAAGTGTTATCTCCAGTTTCTATATTCTCTCTCTCTCTGCAATAAAAGCCTGCGAGGTAAAAATTTGGAATTTGGAAAATGCTAAGTTCATTAGGAGATAACCAATGTTCCGTAAAGCAAAGAACATCCATTTGATTTAGATCGCTCTGTAGAGCTGCCTCGATAAACTCAGTTTTATTTGAAAGGCATTTAATATACGTGATAAAAATTGGAATAAATACAAGAAACTCCAGATAAGAACAACAAGCACCTAGCTTTATATGTTAAAAGTGTAAAATTGATGTGTATTCAGTAAATTAAAAAGTAAGATTCAATATAAAAACGAGAAGGTATGGTACTCACAAAATCTATTGAAGCTAGTGCATACGAAATTTGGCAATGTGGCTACGTAGAATTTCGTCCACTTAAGCTGCAACTGTTTAATACAATCAGTAGATTATACTTTACCGTAATTAGATAATAGATATTATCTGAAAGTTTGTCTTCGATGTATAGAAAAAGATTTGAAACACAAATTCAAACTATTTGATACACCGTCCTCGTATCGTTCAAAAAACGGAACCGTCACTTGTACCAGATGATACGAACATCCTTTGCAATAAAGAAACCGTAATAGTACAATATCAGTTTTCAAATTGGTTCCGAAATAACAAATTAATAGTAAACGAAAAGAAAACGGTTTTAATGCAGTTTTCCATTTCAAATAAACCATTCTGTGCTCCATTGAAAATGAACGGTGTACCATTGACTGAAGTTAAGGAAACAAATTTTTTAGGTCTCTCAATTCAGTCAATCCTTAAATGGAACATCCATTTAAATGAATTGAACACAAAATTAAGTTCATTATGCTACGCGTTCAGAATTCTTGCAAATTCAGTCAGCCTTCATACTGCTCGTTGTGTATATTTCGCGAATGTTCATTCCCGCTTGTGATACGGCATAATATTCTGGGGAAATACATCTTATAGCTCCCAGACATTTAGATTACAAAAACGAAGTGTACGAATAATAAGCAAATCCCACCCACGTGATTCTTGTAAGCCTCTCTTTATTAATCTAGGAATTTTACCATTACCTTGTCTGATTATTTACGAATCAGTGGTTTTTTGTCAAAAATGACTTGCTTAAGGGCGGGAATATATTTTCAGAAAATGCCGATGTGTATTACTATAACACTCGACGTAGAAATCATATTCACCAGGTGACAGTATCAACAGCTCATTACAAAAAATTCACATACAATACATGTACATTATTTTACAACACTTTGCCAGATGACATTACACGATTAAATTCGATATAAAAGTTTAAATCCGAAGTAAAATCGTTTCTGCTGCATAACTGTCTCTATACAATTAGAGACTACACTGACAAGGGAAGTAACAGATCCTTCATGTCGAAACACCCCTCGAAATTTTTTTGACACGCGCAACGCACTATCAGGATTCCATATCCAAAATATTAACTGCCAGTTTCCACTGCAAGGCTCCAAAATTGAAGCTAAAATCTTACCTGGCAATGTAGTCTCGCAGCACCGCCGGACTGTCGAGCGACTGGCAGCTGGCTACGACTGTCGAGCGGCCGGCAGAACTGGCAGGCCACTGAGTCAGTGGGCGGGCGGGCTGGCGAAAGTCAGGAGCAGTCTCTTGTTGCAAGTTAGTGCGGCACGAATAAAAAGCAAAAATGTCTGATTTCCACAGAATGTTTAAAACAAAAAGTTTTTGACACCACGCACAACGAATAAAAACTTCATTGTCACATTCTTCTTCACATTGGGTTTCGTAGTTTTAAGGCAATATTTGACGGGCACTACAAATTCAGGAGGACGTTCTGGTATATACCTTGTAGCAAACCAAGAATATTTTATCACTTTCCGGAAACGAGGTGATGGAAATTGAAAATGAATGGATTGCAATCGAAGAATTGTCTCTATCACAAACTTTGGCGTTTATACTCTTGTGAGAGAATTTTTTCCGATAAGCGGCTTTCCACTGTCGGAAGAACTTATCAAGTAGTGGGATTTTTCCTGTGGTTCAGGGAGGTTTCTGGAGCAATCCAATTGTCTTGCCTAGAGGAATATCTTCAATACAAGTTTTGTCATTGTACGTGGTCCATGAATCTAAAAGCAG
This sequence comes from Teleogryllus oceanicus, assembly GCA_964035755.1. Taxonomy (NCBI): domain Eukaryota; kingdom Metazoa; phylum Arthropoda; class Insecta; order Orthoptera; family Gryllidae; genus Teleogryllus; species Teleogryllus oceanicus. Next base: position 20,479,942 of record CAXIVR010000009.1, on the reverse strand, counting down.
AGTAAAATTTTCACTTGCAAATGGGAAGAACGCTTCTTTAAACCACTGTTTTAACTCTTTCTTTCCCATTTTTTCCTGATTTTGTAGCTGTAACAATTACGTTTCCGGCTTGAAACATTCTGTTGGAGACTACAGGACCGAAAAATCCTTTTGGTTCCTGCAGCTCAATAAATAATTTAGGCAATAAAGATTCATCCATACTTATTGTTGGCATTATTTTGTACGAGTGTGATAGAGCACTAACTGATTGAGCAACTGTTTGCACGTGTTTTTCGCCAACAAACGACAAAGTCCGTTTTGATTGCATTTCGCGTTCAAATCCACTTTGGTCTGTATTGTACACAGAAGACGGTGAGTAATGTGAAAATCTCTCTTCGGCATTTTCGAGAAATTCCTCTGCAACCACACCCTTTTCGGTTTCGTCGTGAACATGGAGTGCGTGATACAAAGTTTATTTTCTTGCTCGTAATTTTATGTGCTTTTTTAAATCGATTGATCCAGGTGTGAGAGGCGGAAAAATTCTTATTTTCGCTGCCAGTTCCTTGTAAAATTTCCAGGGTCCACTGTCGCAGATCACATTTTGATTCGTTTTTCTTGCAAGTTCAAAACGAGACCAAAGTTTCTCATACATAATTTTTTTGTGTTCTCTAGTATTTGAATTCATGTTTTCTACTTGCTTCTTCCACAAAGATAGTTGTCGCTCTGACGTCACGCGGCGAAAATTTCTACGAACATGTGATATTGAATATCGTTTTTACCGCCCTCATTCAACCAAATTCCACAGCTTTCTTCTTATAGCTAATGGTAACATCTTCATTTGCATTTTTCACAGGGTTGGATAATAAATTGCACCGGAGGATTTGCAGGGTGACTGACATTTAGAATCACTAGTTTCCGGCGATTCACTGTCTGATTCTAATAAACACTTGCCCATATCTCATCCGCGGTAGAAGTATGCTTATCGCAATCTGTATCACTGTCACTGTCACTATCACTTGATTCACAAACACTTCCTTCACATACATCGAGGGTTGATTCCTCATAACGCTCCACTCCTGTGCAATTATTTTCAATCAATTCAATGATGCATTGACCCATTTTGCGTTCTTTTTCATTTATACTTCCCGTCGGATATAAATCGTTCCCGTCGGATATAAAAGTTTAAATCCCAAGTGAAATCGTTTCTGCTGCATAACTGTTTCTATACAATTAGAGACTATACTGAGCATCACAAGAAAAGTAACATTAATTTGACCAATGATACATAATGCATTATTTCCCATTTGGACTGTATAAATGAGTATAAACAACCTGTAACAACTATTGTACTACAGCTTCCGGGTCAATGACCCCCATCTCGATCAGGTTTTTCGTCCAGTTTCCCTGATCCATTGAGCAAATGCTGAGATGGCCCCTTGTTTTGCTTCTGGACATAAATGTAACTTCATTTTCTGTGCACGTCTTCTAGAATTCAGTGGGAAACACAATTCTTCAAATTATCGTTTCCATGTTGTCGCGGCAGGAAGTAATAAGAGCTAAAATATATTGCTTATTTATCCTTGAAAATAGATTTTATTACATGGGAGTTTTTTTTTTTTTTTTTTTTTCTCCCTTTCAAAATTCAAAATTTATTGCTTATTTATCCTTGAAAATAGATTTTATTACATGGGAGTTTTTTCGTTTTTTTTCTCCCTTTCAAAATTCAAAATTTTATTGCTTATTTATCCTTGAAAATAGATTTTACTACATGGGAGTTTTTGTTGTTTTTTTCTCCCTTTCAAAATTCAAAATTTAAGTAGTATATGACTTAGTGTAGGATCACAGAATTTTGAAAATGTGCACACAATTCACTTTTCCCCATAGCACGTCATACGCAGTTTTTAACTGTTTTTTGACGTAAAATAAAATAAAAAAATCTTTGTCACGAAAGTAACTCAAGACGAACTCGACTATGTTAACGGGAATTAAAACAACTTGCTCTGCGGCCATTGTGAATGTTCTTTCTTCCGTAACAAGGGAAGACAAACTGGGTGCGAAACTTCGCAGCCCTTGTTTATTGCAAGGACGCTGAAGGAGCTGTCCGACTCATCCGTGACCTTCGGGTCCCTCGCGCCAGCTCGCCCGCAGTATAAGGGCTGCCCAAACGGACCAGTAGAGGTCCCGATATTTTTCCTAGTTATATGTGTTTTTCAATGTTTTATTTCAAGGCCTGGCAGTGGAAACTGGCAGATAATATTTTGGATATGGGATTTTGATAGTGCATTGAGTGTGTCATAAAACATTCGAGGGGTGTTTCGATATGAAGGATCTGTTACTTCCCTTGTGAGCATCACAAGGAAAGTAACATTAATTTTAACAGTAATATTTAATGTATTATTTACCCTTTGCACTGTATAATTCTAAACAATATGTAACAAGTATTGTATCGCAGCTTCTGGGTCAATGACCCCCATCTCGATTAGGTTTTTCGTCCAGTTTCCCTGATCCATTGAGCAAATGCTGAGATGGCCCCTTGTTTTGCTTCTGGACATAAATGTAACTTCATTTTCTGTGCAAGTCTTCTAGAATTCAGTGGGAAATACAGTTATTCAAATGATCGTTTCCATGTTGTCGCGGCAGGAAGTATTATTCCGAAGGACAACATAGATAAGAGCCAAAAATTTATTGCTTATTTATCCTTGAAAATAGATTTTATCACATGGGAGGGGTTTTTTTTCTTTCTTTTTTTTCATTCAAAATTCAAATAGTGTATGACTTAGTGTAGGGATCACAGAATTTTGAAAATGTACACACAATTCACTTCTCCCCACAGCACGTCATACGCAGTTTTTAACTGGTTTTTGACGTAAAATAAATAAATATTTGCATTTTTAAAAAATAACAAAAACAAATTTTCTCAAAAACGGCTCTAATATTTTTCTTTAAATTTTTGGTAGCGGTATTGCCAAACGACGCCTATACGATGACATAAATGCCATATTGCTGTATTATTTTGTTTTGTCAAAAATTACAAATAATTAATTTTTTGACTTCTCTCTCACGTCGGTAATATCTACATTAGAGGCGATTCTTTTACGTTATTTATTTATGAATAGATGTGCTTTAAATAATGTCAAATAAAGTTTTTCGAATACTCAACAGTTTTTTTATTAAAACGAGCTCAAAATTCCGCATTTTCAGAAACGCTCAAACTCGATTTTCTCAAAAATGGCTTCAAATTTTTTCTTCAAACTTTTACAAACGATAGTAGTAATGGCACTGTTTAATACGACGTGAAGTTCATTTTGGTGAATTCTTTTTTCTTTTTTTTTCTTCAAAATTTACACAAATGTAATTTTTTTTAAAATCTCACGCTGTTAATGTGCACATTTCAATGAATTTGTATACATTATTGAATTTGTTAGTGGAAGTTCTTTAAATGAAGTTTTTCAAAAACCCAATAGATTCCCGTGAGAAAGAGCTTCAAATTTCGCATTTACAGTAAATTTAACACCATTTTCTTAAAGATTGCTCCAAATTTTTCCATGAAAATTGCTGTTTAGGACAAGGTTTTAGCCTTCTTTAATATTCTTAAAATAATATTTCGGTTCTACTATTCAGAAACCAAAAAGTTGAGAAATTTTTTTAAAAACATGTATTTTGGGTGGCAATAGATGGCAGCTGGCAAGATGATGAGGCAAGACCGTAAAGCCAGTCCACACCAAGGAAATTATAAAACATTACTACAAGAAAGTATGTGCCATTCTGTTGCACCCCTAGTTGTATATGTCTCCTTGTAATTGATAAGAAAACAATACACTCTTGTCAACACAAAGTATTTTTATTTATAGTTAACACTGAGCAGAGAGATATACCAATGTAATTTAACCACATAGAATAAGAAGTAATTAGTTTAATTTCACATAAGGTTGCAGATTCTACAGGCCCTGAACAGGTGGGGTAGAATCAAGAAGCATCAAATCAGTAAAAACAATCAGAATCCAGAAGGTTCAAGATCTCATCCTATACATTCTAGTGTGAGGAACATTTCTTTCGAGACCTTTGGCCTCAAAGTTTTAGTTTTTAAAACCTCAAAACTCTTTGTTTACGAGTTATTTAACAATATAGATTAAAAAATGCGACCAACTGTTGTAGATTGCATTTGACATGAATAATTACATGCATTTTTTCAACAAATCCTTCATATTTTTAAAATCATAGTACAATTGTCATGTCTCTGTGAAATTCTCTTTCTTTAAAAATCTTATTTATAGAGATTGGTTGCATGTGAGAGCTGCAAAAGGTGTGTATACTACTGATATAATAATATAAGCGACTATTACCTGTGAATAATCATTTAACCAGAATGTGAAATTCTGTTGATTATTATACTTTAAAATTATTTGGAATAAATGAAATATCCTTCATCAAGTTGTTGGCAGTAAAATGTTTGAAATATGAATGAATGAAAATGTGAGATAGTATAAAGTTTTAAAGGCGATTCATTGTGCTGGTCTTGGAGAAGTAATAATCACAGATACACTTCAACACAGCTGCAATCTTCTGTCATTAAACTAGTATTAAAAGTAGCTGAAGCCTTAATTAGCTCAATTTTTTAGTTATTTATAAATTACAAGTGGTTTAATTACCTTCATATAGCCACAAAGATATCCGAGTTTGTATGTGATTATGTAATTTGGTAAATAGTAGAGTAACAAGTTTCTACATTTTATTACAACCACTAACACAGCATTGTAGAGTCAAGTGATAGACATCACTAAACAGCCGGGAGCAATCTGATTTTACAAGCGTGCTTTTACATGATGAACCAAACACATACCAAATTAGATCACCACAATCAATAGACAGTTGCTAAAAGTGTGTAGGCTCAATTAGTATTTCTACAGGTTTGTTTCTACATAGCCAGTAATGGAGAGCAAAAACAACAAAAAACATGAAACTCCCCATCCCTATCCCAACATTGCCTGAACAAACAATGGGATGATTTCTTGTTTTGCTTCCTTGATCGATTGTTATTTTGAGTTTTTTCAGTTCAGGAAGCAAATTTGAAATGTCTTTAGTTTAAGTCAGATAATGCGAAAAGTTCAGACAATGAAGATTCGATTAACAATTCTGTTTTTGATCTAGAGCATGTGTAAAGTCTCAAACACTCCTGCAAGACCTGGACTATGAAAGACAGCAAATTCAGCTTTGTGGCTAAAAACAAAATTGGTCTCTACTTGGGTTGGATCTTCAAATTACGTCAGATCCAATAAAACAAATGCTTACATTTGGAATGCTTCATTATACTTGTAATAGAACACGAGATTAGGTCAGAATCAAAAACATGTTTGTTTCATTGGATCTGGACTAAATTCAAAATCTATCCCAAATACTTAAACAAAAGGGGAAGAGAAATTAATATTTGAAAATTAGTCTCACAGTCTTTGGAATGCAAAGGTATGTAAGATAAAATTTTATCATGGAATGGGAAAGAGTAGCCGCACATAGTGTGTGCGAATTGGGGAAGGTGGGTGGGGATGCTGGGGATCGTCTCCTTTGGGAGTTTAATATCTCCTGCTGGATAAGAATTAATTTATCCCCAAAAGTGGTACATATAATCACCAATTTAAAGGAACCTCATTTAAGATTTCCACACTTTAAGAGGTTCAAATTACGAAAATTAAGACATGAAAAGTATTCCAAGAGTATTCTTACGATTTAAATATGCTGAGAAAATGAAGATGATCTTTAGCTTCACTCTTCAAATAGTTGATCCCCCTTCCAGGAGAATTGAACATTCCCTCTGGAGAAAACTGTCAATGCACACCCTGATACCACATAAGCTACAAAGTATTCCAGGGCCAATTAGAAGCAAAAAAGTTCAAAATTAAGGCAGCAAAATTATAAGATTTATTATGTGCTGCAACGTCAACCCAATGGTAAATTGGGTTCCTTAACAAGCCGAGGTCTCAAGAATAAGAATGATTATCTAATGTCTAACTGAACATACTTGAAGCAACCTATAGATAACATTAAGATTTTATAGGTTTTAAAAGGAATAAACCTGAATTTTGAAGTCCCAAACTTGAATAGCAGACCCAAGTATGATGATCAAGTTAAAGAATATGATATTCTGTTGCACACTTATACTTGAATAGCAGACCCAAGGATGATCAAGTTAAAGAATATGGTATTCTGTTGCACGCTATTGATATACCTAAACGTAAGAAATTTGTATGTAATTGGAACTTCGTTGGTTGAGAGAGGAACATGAAATAAGAGATGGTGAACTATATGATTTTGACGAGTGTGTTTCAAAATTATTCAACTGCATGATAGCCTCGTATTGTAAAGTCCCAAAGCAAAATGGTTTCCTTAAAAATAATTTTAAAAACTTAAATTCATTATTTAAATAAATAGTTTGCTCATTACTTTAATGTAACTATTATTTAGCTTTTTAATTTTTTAAAATCAAATTTTTTTTTTTCCAAAAGAGTATTATATATTTTATAATTATTTTAGAAATACATCTGAGAGCACTTTGCAAACTCAAAAAAATATATATGAAATACCTCCAAAATATGACATGGATTAGAAAATAATTTTTGCATTGCAAGGTAGCCTGAAGCTACTGTGCACACTTTTCATGTACAAAGGCCCCCTAGTTGCATTTCTTACGCCTCCCATTGAAGGCATAAAAAATTTGCTTTCAAAAGCATGCACCCCTAGCAACTGTTTCAAAGGGCAGTGCTGTGAAAGCAATACAAGAGGAAAGGAAAACTATCACAGGATGTACTCTGCAAAATCCTCCTCAAAGAAGGATCCTATCGGAATGCTGCATTACTCTTCAATAAACTACCTCACCATATTAAGAAGTTAAGCAAAAATAAATTAAAAAAAGCACTAAAAAATTACTTAATTGAAACTTGCCTGTATAAAGGAATTAATATAGAGAGAACAATGTTACAATAATTATATATTCTTTTCTACAGTGTAAGTTATTTTATTTCTTTAGGATAAGCAATTAAGGTTGAGATTGTCATTTCTATATGAAATGTAAATACTACATTAAGTAAAATTATGAAAACTGTAAGAAAAAGAATAATGAATGTTACCTATATATGATGTTGCTTCAAGACTTGTAATATTGAGTTAATATGAGCAAAAAAATTGTTATTATTGTTATTGTTATTATTATTATACCTCACTTTCCTTAGTAGGTAACTGGAGTAGGCAAGTGTTTTGCCATTGGGCTTGACCTGAATATTGATGTGTGTCCTGCACCATTTTTCTTTATTTCTGACAAACGTCCTAAATTTTTATACTGTTATAATTTCAAACAATTCTACAAAATAACTGTGTTTTGAAACCACTGAATTTCGTCACAGAACTTCATGCTACATGAGAGAATCCTTCTGCGAATTCCTTTTTTAAGCAAATATTGTAATTTTTGTCTTTTTACAGTGCAATCTAAGAGCTGAAAAATAGTTAAAGGAAGGAATAGAGTAATTTGAATTGAAGTGCATTTGTCTCTCTCACAACATGTTAAGAGCAAGAGAATCTGAAAAGCGAAGGTGAATGTTTTAATATAGACTAAAGTCATGCTTTATTTAAATACCCAGAAATATTTCACAAATTTTGTCATGGAAAATGAAAGAAAAGAAAAGGGGGAGGAGGGGGAATAAAATGGAAATCCTGGAAAAGCCAGGGAGTTTGCCCTAGAGAAATAGTGGTTACCCTATTAATCTTGAAAGTGTGCAATGTAAGCCTTGATCTACTATTTAGTTGTTTACTTGATACACTATTTCATATTTATGTGATTTACTTCATGTAATATTTAGTTGTATAAAAAATAAATAATATGCTCAAACATATTTTGGATGCCCTGTTATCCTTATGGCAACCCTATTTGCCATGTAATATAATTTGCTAAGTACATTTTCTACATATAATCTACTACGTGACATTCATCACTTTTTACATGTAGGTTGCATAATCTATGCACACAGACTGTGTAATATTTCATATCAAATTATGAAAAAAGGTAATAATACAAAATAATAATAGAAACACTTTGGTATATGAAATTTTATTTTTGATTCCGTGAGAAAATACATAAACAAAGTTTTCATTAGCTAGATTTTCAGACCTCTACATGCTAAAAAGGGATCGCAGGATGTAATATTGAGCACAGTATGAAACTTTGAAAAAATGTTATAAATTGAAAAAAGAAAGAAAAAAAAAGGGAGTGAGACAGAGAGATCAAAAGTTCCGTTTGAGATTGAAAACTCAAATACATTAAAAAAAAACGGCACCATCAAAAAACATGAAATTTGTGACATAACATATCTCAAAAGCTTATTTTATTTATTAATTTTTTTTAAAATAGAGAAAGATAGCTCTATTTTAAAAAATAAAGAAGCTGCTATTTGAAAAATAGAGAAAGATAGAAGAGAATTTCTAAAAAGCCAATAAACCATAAGTTTGACACGTAAAAACCAACAAAAATTCTTAAAAATACATTGTTAAATTAACAAGGATATATCATACATGTAGCATTTTTGGTTGATTTTTTCTGACATGCTAGGGAGTTTTGTTTTTTCTGAAATTCTATGCATTGTTTTGTAATTTCCAAATATCCTAGTGTCCACAAGTACAGACCCCTGCCAAGTTCACCTCCCCTTCCTCCACTGCAAAAAAGATATCTTTGTCTACATAAATTACACACTGCACATTGTTTTGTTTTGTGTATTATGAAGGCTGTGGTACTTTTAAGCTTTGATGCACATCACTAGTCAATGGTAGGTGCTATTCATTCTCTGGTGGTGTGTTGAGACTTGGACATGCAAGTTTAATACTATAAATGCTTTCACACACACCTGGAATACTTTCAAATAGAGACATATTACAAAAATTTCACTTCAAAATGATCCAGGAACAATGACATTTTTACTGCAAATAGGTAACCCAACCATGTACATCCAATCACGGATATACTATGTTATTCAATGTAACCATATTCCACATTCCAAAAGTACTCTAATAAAAACAGTTATTCTCTCTTTATTTCTTCAGTAGTATTCTCCTTGCAGATCATTTGCAACATAAAGAACGAAAAAATGAAACATTAATATATCCCAAAAGATAGGACATTTCAACATAAAAGTACCTGATTTAATATTTAATTACTGCAAACTGGAGGATCTTTTCAGGAGAGTTTTTGAAAATGATGTTGTTCATCACACTGCCAGTTCTTGATCTAACGAATACATGTGTCAATGACTTCATTGCACAGACAAGATAGTATTTAAGAACATGCTTTTTGCATACTTCAGTCATACCACCTATTTGCAGGCCTTCATCAGTTTGTTTTAGATTGATACAACATGAGATTTTGGCAGTCTACAAAGCATCTCACCCTGCCCATTCAGTAAAACATAAATACGAATACTCTTTGTGTTTCAAATGCACTATTTGGGGTTAATTTTGTTTTATTGAGACGCAATATTATTGCTTGACAATGTGGCACCAGGAAACTCAGCGATAATGAGAAAAATTTTATAATCTTGAATTTTGTTATTTTTCTTAAATTGTTACTTAACAGGGGGTGTTTTTAGTTTCCTTCAAATTGTTCATTTTTCTTTGTGCATGGTAGTTTACTTTTGAGTTGATAACCACTTAACATAAAAGCCCATGTATACTCAAGGTTTTAATTTTTTCAAAATTTACAAGCCCAAGTATACACTTTTTGAATAATTTTAAAAATTTTTTTTTTAATCCACTTTTTTAATTTTGATTACAATTAAAAATAAATGTTAAATCTTAGCATTAATATATAAAAATATTATATATTAATTTCAATATTCTTGTAACAAAAACAGATCATAAAATTTTATAGTATTAATGATTATCTCAGCTAATTATTCGCAAACATGTAGTGTGACTAAATACAACTCAATTAATAAATTCCACAAGGACAAGTACTTTAATATCAAAAGGTCTGCTAAAATAAAAAATCAATTGTTTAAAATTTTTAATATGTTTTTCCTGACCTACTTGATTCTAATGTGAAAAGACTTTTTACAAGTAATTCTTTCTCCAATGATTTTCTTTGTTTTTTACTTGGTTTTAACTTTTACTTTTTAGTTGGCAAAGTGCTCTATTTCCACGGTAACTTGAGCTGTCATTTTCTAAGAAATTGTAAAAGTAGAGATCAAGGCTAATTGTTTAAGATAGGTTTGAAACAATTTTGTCTATTATAAGTTAACAAAACAGTTGAAAGAAGAAAATAAACTGACCAAGTTGTCCTGGTACAATACAAGTGCTGTTAAATTGAAGTTTGTAGTGAAAGAAAAACTATTGCAACAGTTATGTAAGAGTTTTCACGCACTTCTACTTCCAAGAATGTGAAAAAAAAATATCTAGAAAATATTTCGCACTGAGAAGAGCTTACAATTGAGAAAACTCACAAATCAAACTTGAAATTTTATTTCATAAAAGCTACAAGCTGCGAATGAATAAACTTGCAATTTACTTTCCGAATTTCACTTGCTTCCTAATATTTCACGCTAAAACACTTTACCTTTTGTCAAGCTTCACTGTCAACATGTCAGTGAAACATTCGGAAACCATGTTAACTGACGTTAACCATGATACACAAACTTTATGCTTGCTTCAGTTCAGTATCAGTTGTGCCAGCCACGCGGAAGCCATTTGAAGTTGAAATTATTGTGAACATTTGAGAATCGAGTCGCAAATCTTAATCGTACTTTGGCTGTCTTTAGTTTACTTCTTTTAATATATATATTTCGAGGATTAAAATGTCCTTTTCCAGTTCATTAACGAAATTACTATTACAGAGAGTAATATCCAACGACAGATTTATAATTTCAGGCGCCAATTTACACTAGCATAGGTTGGTAGAATGAGTGATCGAGATTCATATGTCTACAACGTCGGTGCACTGTGTTGTGTCTACTGTCACGGTTAGTGTTCGAGCAGTGTTTTGAAGCTTGGTTCAAGTTTGGTCGCTTGAATATAAGGTAAACATTATATTTACACCATATGTAAAGTACGTATTTGCGTCTTTTTCACAGATTTTTCGAAGGGGAAGTATAATATTGATTGTAGATGGCTCTATTTGTTGTTGTTGCTGCTGTTTGTTACTTGAAAATACTCCAGTGTTGCGCGATGTTAAGGAACATTGTTGAAGTCTATAAGCTAATAATCTAGCCGTAACAAAGCTTTTTACGAAAATCATGCTTGTCTGGGATTGGTGTTCACAAAAAATCATATTGGTGGTCTCGAAATAATTTCCTAGAATTCTGTTTAGTACGATTGCTAATTCCAACAGTGTGTCAATACTTCAACAATCAGTTTTAGTTTAATCTATAACATGAGCATTTCGGATTGTGTAAGGTTTGTAAAATATGTTTTTTATGAAAAGTTGGGCGAAACAGTTGTCGATTTTCTTCGGAAGCGTGACAACATTGTCGACTTTTTGTCTGAATTTTCTGAATTTTCATGTGTCAATACTTAAAAAATCAGTTTTAGTTTCTAATCTATTATCATGAACATTTCGGATTGTATAATTTTTGTAAAGTAACTCATGAAATGTTTGCCGAAGTCTGGATTTACGTTTATTTATCTAATTGGATTCGCCTGTTTATGGATATTTTGTGTCGATCTTTGAAATTTAATGTTAAAAGGTTTCTACGTTGACATAATTTCCAATTGATGTTCACCAAACCAAACAAACTTCTCAAAATTGAATGCGATCAGATCACATATTGACGCCGTTATGTCCTTGCATCTGTGTCCGCATTGGAAACATCACAGGTACTTGGAACTGGTTGATTTTGTCGTTCATCCCTCATTAGGGGTTCTTATTATGCTTCAATTAATACATTGGTCCGTTGACTCTTAATCACCTGTTACGATGTCATCCAATCGGAAGCTTTAACGTCACTAGAGTGATGTCACTTTGGTGACGTTCAAGCTCCCGATTGGATGAAATGTCAACAGATTAAGAGCCAACGGACTTAATATATTAATCAAAGTGTATACGTAACGCTAAAAGGAGGAGGGAATTTAGCAAACGTCACGCCGTTACATAGGAAACTAGAAGTGCTACAAAATGACAGACTTTCTCGTAGCAATTTTTTCTAGTTTCCTTGGCGTGGACTGGCTTTAAGGCTAAATGTACCGAAAAATACTTATAGGAAAAATCAATAGATCGCAGCACTATCACAGGGAATTTACTAGATCGTTAACGTCTGGAGAAATGGTCCGATTTTCGATCTGTAAACGGCATTGGACGCCTTTTTAAAATAGAATTTACGCTACTAAGCCATTTTTTCAAAAAAGATTTACAATTTTTTTTTAATTTCTAAGAGTTCCGGGAAGAAATTAAAAAATGTGGGCTGATAGCGCGATGACGACGTGCGTCCTGAATCCAACGCCGTGTCAATCATGCAAATCGGATGAATAGGAGCGGCGTAAAGTGAAATTTCGAAAAAAATACCTGACCCCCCCCCTCCCGCTCGACGCAGTTGTGTCACCCGACCCTTTTGGGGGCTCCCTCGACGCGACCGAACGGCCAAACCCGGCGGCCTGCGGCACGGGAGGAGGGGGCTCTCAGGCAGGCAAGCCGGTTTATGCTTTCGTCCCTTTCAATATCAAGATATTTTTCTCCACTTATCAAACTAGTGATGCTGTAACACAACCAAACGGTCTCATATCATCTGTAATAGTCGTATAAAACTATATATCTTGTTCACATATTTCCGTCTTCCTTCGAATACCATCAAAAAGTTATTTGAGGCACTACTCAAAATATCAATTCTGCTTTGGAAACTGATTTCAAAAAGAAAATTGAACTAATTGTGTAGATATCACCAATATTCCATGTCCTAACATCTTATTTTACATACATTTTACTTCTAAGATCTTCCGTTATCATTCCACTACCAGAAAGAATGAGCCGAAATTACGCACGAGCTCTTTTATCCTGCGACTCGATTTTTGATCTCAAAACGGCGTTTGTCTCCTTGACAGACTTCACCTGATGAATCTGTTTTCCCAAGTAAAATCGCCGAAGCTAATTTTAAAACTGTTTTCGTACTTTCGGACAAAATTGAAAAAGTGGTAAAATAGCGCGCAGGCCAGATGTCTCCAGAATCCAACGCCATATCATACACTGAAATAAGATAAATAGAATTCTATAGACAAATGTAGAAAACAGAAAACCTTCAGTAACGTTAACATTCTCTTTCGCGGCACTGCCCGACGATCTCTTGGCTAGAGTCTAATGGCTGGATTCTAATGTAATTACATATGTTCCTGTGTACTGTTCTGAAATTTGTGATCTTGGCAAATTGTTGAAATCTTAACAAATATCTAAATTTTTCCGCACATATTTTGTACAGTGTCATGTATTTTACACATTTTGCTGATTCTACAATTTTTTACAAATCTACCAATTTTCTTGAAATTATTAATTTTGAAAAACGTTTTCTTTTAAATTTGTTGTGATTTTTTAGCAATAACCATATTTTGTCTTAAACTAATTCAGAAACGTCTCACGTAAAGATATTGAAGAGAAAAAGTTTTTCTGCTCGTCCTTGAGTTTTCTACTCTTTCATTGTTTTAATTGCTGACAGAGATAAATAAATTCTCTTGCACAAACAGTAGGCAGAGAAAGTATTTATTTTTAAATTCGATTTAATGAATATTTTGTTAATAGAATTTAAAATTGTTAACATTTTACTTTCTTCCTGTTCTCAATCTAAGAAGAGAAAGTTATGTAATCGTGCACCGGAAACCTCTTATTCCCGGGCCCTGGTAACGTAAAAGTTGATAAATTCTGTTGCTATATAATAAATTACTTCTTCTAACTCGTGGTGTAGTGAGAATGCATATTTTATGTGTCCTTGATGCCGAAAAATCGATTGACGCCAAAACGTGTCTGTCCGTTTGTGGTCAACGCTAACGCCTAAACCGTTTTGCCGATTTTCTCCAAAATTGTTATTCCCTCATCTACCTGAAAGAACCTGAGCCTTTGGGAGTTTCGAACGGATATTTTGATTTTTGATGGTACTTTACATTAAGTTTCAAAACCATTTTCAAAATCTTCTCAAAACGTCACCAAATTATTTGATTAAATTTTGTCCTCGGGTAGCGTACAGAACGCAAGATGTACGTATGGCGAAGGTTATTATTTTATGAAATATTTAATATGAAAAATTATATTTATGTTACCGAAAATAACTTATAAAAGGTATTCTCGTATAAAATCAATTATTTACACTCAGTAGATTGCAGTATACATTCATGTTTTCCTCTTCCAGTTGTCAGTAAAGCTTGGGGTCCAAAAATACCACAGGTATAGTACTTGATATGAATCAGCAGAGATGGCATGTTTATTGTCATGCTCCAAAACAGCGGAGGAGAATTGGAGCTCTGTGGCCAGTCTTTCGTAAGAGGATGCCTTACTTCTCCCCGTCCTTTATGATCGCAACTTGAAATCTTGCAATCTTGAAAGAAGCTCCGTATAGTTTATAAACTGTCAATCCTACAGGTATTTCGGAAGTGACCGATCATGTATTACCATATGCTTTGTCAAAGGTCCCAATTATGTCAAGGACGATTGACGCCGCAAATATACAAGCATTTATACTTTTCAGCTCTGCTGATAGCTTATGTATAGCATTATCAATAGAACAGCCAGCAATAAAGCGATATTGGTGTGGGGTAGTTCCCTTCTTCATTCACGTTTATTTCTAGGCGGGTTAGGACAGGCTTACCCAAAGTAGGCAAAATATAGTTTGATCGAAACATCTTGACCTCATCCGGCCAGAGGCGTATGTACGGTATGACAGACGTCACGTGCCATGGGCGCCATTCAAAAGAGGCGCTATTTAAAGTATACCCACTAAGACAAATAACAACAACCCTAATTTGAAGTAACCTTACAGGGGAGCAAATTTTATGCTGGCCATGGGCGCCTGAATGCCTAAATACGCCTCTGCATCCGGCTCCTTGTCGTTATTCTCTCACAAGCGGCGAGCCACACTCAATTTTCCAGAGTTTTGGAAAATAACCTAATGCTAGGCAGCTGTAGTTTTATATATCTAACATCTTGCCACGAATGAACAGTTATGTTTTTTTCAGCAGGTTAGGGCGAATCTTGACCATGCCTGGAGCTTTTAGCGCCGTAACTGCCACTGCTCCAGCTCGGCGAGGGTGAATCTTTCGCGACCTCTGCTTCGCACTGTGCCACGGCGGAAGCCCGAAGCGGCGCGTCGTGTTGATATTCGTGATCGTGTATATCATTTGGAAGCAGAGCCTCTAGTAACACTTGGACAGTGACGGCACAAATTGGTGTTTGCCCATCTTCCAAACGGATGGGATCCCGGGCTTGCGCGGGTCGCGTGTGGTAGTGCCGCTGGCATATTGTTCCCATAACTTTCGTTTCTTGGCGACAATGTTTTGTGCAAGAGCATTACGTGCTGCGTAAAATGCTAGATTTTCCTTCGTTTCTGGAGTATCCCGCTGCAGTCTCCTTTGAGCTCTTCTCTTGACTCAGACCGGTTTTGTTAGTTCGGGGCACCACCACTGAAAACTCTTGGGCTTTGTGACTGGCCCGTGGAGTGTGCTCACCAGCTCGGCCTAGAATGTGACATACGTGACTTCCTGCAGTTTTTCTTCGATACTGGCTTGAGTCCTTTCTTCTTTCATTATCTACAATTGCAGCTGTAGCGCCTTAGCGAAGCGAACTACTGCAACTGTGCCGAGAAGTGGCGTTTTCTTTGGGTGTGTAAGTCGTGTGTCAACGCCCAAGGAAATAAAAAAACAATGTTTTTCCCTTTGAATTTATTGAGATTTTTTACATTTATTCGGTCTGCCATGCGATTGGCGTCATAGATCGGCACCAGGGCTTCCATGCAACGCAGGCAGTGCGCGAGCGCAGCTCAGGCTGTTGGCGAATGCCTCCAACGTCTTCAGGTGGGATCGGGAGGCGGCAGCGCGTGCGCGCGACAAGGACAAAGCGTGCCAAGGCGTTGGATTTGTATGAAACGGCCTGCCGGAGAGCGAGCGTCTGTGATTGTGATATTTTCTGTTGTGCTTTGCAGCCTTTAGCGATACTCATGAAATTAGTGTTTTTTATGATAGTGAAAAAATGGAACAATAGTTTTAAATAATTCCTTTCTTTCCCTTTCGTATGAAGAAAAGAAACAAGTAATTGCGCAATCTTTGCAATAGAAAATACAACATTCTCATTGTTGTTATTTTGCGACATTCTTTGTCTCATTCTTCTTACATAATTTGAAATAAATAAGGATTTTGTTTACATAATTCAATTTTATTCCAAATAAG
This sequence comes from Teleogryllus oceanicus, assembly GCA_964035755.1. NCBI lineage: Eukaryota > Metazoa > Arthropoda > Insecta > Orthoptera > Gryllidae > Teleogryllus > Teleogryllus oceanicus. Next base: position 20,463,583 of record CAXIVR010000009.1, on the reverse strand, counting down.
TAAGCGAAAAGTGTAGTGCGGGGGTTAACACTTTCCTTCCATACCAACGCCTAAAGGTCCAGAGTGAGGAGACGCCACTGGTGCCGAGGTTGTCCTACTGAATACGGTTGGGAGAAAATTCATTCCAGGTAGTGTGTTGGCAAAAGCCTGGAGCCTCTCAATACCTGCAATGTTTGCAATCCCTGCTTATCTCGACAAAGATGTATTCTTGCAGAAAACCACTGGAATATGTCAATGGTAAAATACAAATATTGCAATCAAATATTTGTTCAGCCCATTGATATTTGTTAGGGTTATTTGAATGCCACTAAAGCTGCAGATGCTCCTGAAAATAAACTGATACTTGTTGTGAAAATGTAGATGTAAAATAATGATTTGTCCAAGATGGTCATCGATTTTCCAATAGACATTTGTGGTAATTGACAGGTAAGCATTTTCTTTATTTTCTGTCAGACTCTAAAATTACGAATATTGCAGTTATCTTATTAATTAATTAATTAATTAATTAAACCACAAAACTGCATCAACTGGTTCGACCGAAGTCAAGGTTGATTTTTAAATTGTTGAACCAAAATGGAGCCTGACTGATAAATAATCGTCATACTCGGGAAGAATATTTCGGGTTCAAAGAAATGAACACATTTTGTTAAAGAACTTAACGTAAAGAGCCGAACGCGGTGTTAAACTAATGGAAAATTTCAGTCCTCAATAAACAAAAATGGACAAACTCAAAGTCTATTTCAGAATTAAGAGTGAAGTAGGAAAAAGTCTCCTAGCTTTAAGAATTATATATTGTGAACAAAATTTAAAGAAGTTTAAGTGATCACATGATATTATTTAACAGTTTTTGGAATGTTTAGAAGTTATTTGGAGAGTGTATATTTAACATCTTTATCAAAACTTAAGTGTTACGTTTTATCGAATAAAATTGTAGATTTTAACTCATCACTGGATTCTTTTTATATTCTTCAACATTGTAGTAAATTTTCTGCCGTTATTGTGAAGGTGCAGTAAGTGTCGTGTGGCTTACTAAACACAAGCAGATTCAGAATTTTAAAAAAATTGTAGAGGTTCAACTCATTAAAAATGTTTATATGACATTATTTTAAGATCTAATTTTGGGAAACGTATTTCATTAAGAAATAAACCCAATATTGTATTTGTAGGAAGACACCGACAAAAAATTTTAAACTGTTCAAATTTCGAAAATACAGAGGATTAAACGAAAATCGGACGTGTGCCAGTTTTAGAAGCTTTGCTCTATTCAATTAAACATTTGGAGCATTTTTTGAAAAAAAATCGAAAATGTGGCTTAATGTTAAGCAATCCTCAGTCAAAATATCAGTTTCATATTAGAAGGACCTCGAATTTGGCCAGATCGTTCGCGGAATCAATTTTGGAGAAAAATCCTATGAACGGTTTAGGCACGAGGTGTGAGATGGCCGGCCGCCCGGTCAGACACGTTTTGCCGTAAACAATTTTTAGGTATCAAGGAATCACAAAACAGGTATAGTGGTTACACAACACATTCGGGGGAGTAATGTTCTACATGAAGGAGGCAAGAAATATTTTACATTTTTCGATATCAGGATCCCACAACACGAATACAGATACACAGGACGAAGAACACAAGTTTGTAAAGTCATGGAATATTGTGGAGCGAATAACGACAGCTTTGTGTCAAATCGGAACGTGACAACAGATCTATCAGTATCAGTGTCCCTGAATAAAATACAGGAATTGCAACACTGTTTCCGGGTAAGTAAATGATGTCGTCGAATAAAATCTTTGACGTGCTATGGGGAGAAGTGAATTCTGTGCACATTTTCAAAATTCTCAAAATTCAAAAATCTTTCGGGGGGGGGGGCAAGAGGAAGATCTGGAATCCTGATTTAGACCCACTGCACCCACACACTGACTCGCACATTCACACACAACTGTAGATTATCAACATTTCACTTGTATTAACTTCCTTGTTAGTATGAGATGTAATGGAATGACAGATGATGTGGAATTGATATGAAGATGTAGTAGAAAGTGGAATGTCAAGGAGGGAAAGGGCATTCAGGAAAAATATCTTATTGCAGGTCCACTTTGTCCACTACAAATACTTCATTGATCGATCGGGACAGTCTGTGAAAGTGGATGAAGCTAGGGCGCCGGCCCCCAATATTACCGAGAGCTCGTAAATGGCAATGTCTTGGGTTTCGCCGAAGCGCTGGCAGAAAACATTCCGTTCAATAATTGCGCGTCGCCGCTGTGGCTGTGAGCCACATTTTACATCGTAGCCATGCGCGTTTTGTTTGGATCGTCCAGCGAGTGAAGTGAATGAAATGCGTTCTGTTGGTGGCATTCATGGAAGGAACAGTCGCTAGTGATTTTCACGCACAAATTCAGGAACTATGAAGTGTAGAGGCAAAGAGGGGGGTTGGTGCAACAAGGAGCTCATTTGTTCGTCTCAGAGATACACACTTTATAATAAACTAGAGGTACTCCAACAGCACATTCTTTCGCGCAATATTGGGAACGGTTAGGTAATATAACATTGCAATTTCTGCCCCACTAACATTTCAGCCATTACTTGAAAAGTCCAAACCAACTCGAATCGGGTGTGCGTAAACAGACGATCGAGGATAATCATACAGGCTTGCAAGAAAAGGAAGGAGAGGGGGCTTTTCCAGCTTCACGGGATGCGGATTTTTACGATCCGCGCCTGGTACCCACCATGTACCTCATGGGGACACATTAACCTTTTCACTAGACACATTTGCGGGCTCCTCGGTCTGTGATCATCAGATTCACAAGGCATTCTACAAAACACACATACATGAGAGATCAGGGACAAACAACCATGCCGACGACGGGACTCGAACCCATACCACCCGACCCTTCCGCCCCGAAGCGCTGAGTCGGTACACGGTCAAGCCACCTCGGCCATCCAGGTAGGCGCCTAAATTCACTGCTATTATGAAGGTGTTACTGTTTGAGGGATATTACTGAATAGTCGTGGCAATTAATACTATCTAATTACATAAGTTCACCAAATCATGAGTGATTGATTAGCATGTTCCATGTAAATTACACTGCCACCTCAAATGGGTGCCTTGACTTGTTACTTTCTAACATTTATGAATTAATTCTTTTGCAATTATAGTCAACGATCTCATCCCCAATCTAAATAATATTTCACAAATCGAGTTCCTTGCTCTCTATTCGAATACTAATTTTATATGACATAATATTTAACGTTATTCTCGTATGTTTCCAAAATGGAAATGAACAGTATCATTTTCCTCCTAATCTTGACATCAGATCCTTCCTAATTAATCACACTCACATGTTCTAATGAATTCCCACCCAACGCGAGGTCTAGAGCATACCTATCTTCGATCTATTCAGTTCGACGAGCTAGAGGGAGGATTTTCTGTCTTCTGGTCATGGCCACGCCGTCTGTGTACGTAACGTCTCCATTTGCAAGGCAATGGCGGCTGGTGCCGCACGAACCGGGTTGTTGCAGACGAACGTCATTCCTAGGGCTCAGACTAATATCCTATTAATTAGCTAATAAATTGCGTCTTTTACTACTTGCAACCTCCGTAAATCACTGCACACTCAAACCAGCTCTCACAGAACTCGTTCACGAGGCATACCTGCATACGCAACTGTGCCATCTATCTTCATTTCATATACCTTGGTGGCTGAAATCCATCACGTGCTTGAGAGGTGCTGCTCCACGTGTTGGTGTCGGAAATCAATTGCAACTCATTAGAAAGAGTTTAGGATAATACAAAGAAGTTTGGCTCGTGTCGTACGCCAGGACATTCGGGGCTGTTGTAGCTGAAATCCAACTCTGTCGAAGAGCTGTCGGACGGTCGCCGGGGCCTCTCTTCGCCCGTTAATGCTTGAAGATAAGACTTTCATTCGAAGATAGACCTCTTCCACGTTATAAAGTGATTTCTTTTTTATGTCAAGGGGCATTGGCCGAAAATTTCTGGTTGTTGTGCAACAATACCACTGCAGCAAAGGACTTTGGCTTCCTGTTCCTGTCCTTTGGCTTGACACCCGCTACGGGCCTCGGCCGACCAGCGGTGACCCAGCCTCTAGACCATGGGATAAGGGGTTCGTGGGGTTAGAACAAAGACATCCCTTTCTTGTATACACTGGTCTTCATAACCTTTGGGTGGGCTTTCTCATCGTCGCACAGCAATAGATACTGGGACATTTGTAAGGAAAGCGCACACGTATAATTCCTCGGCCGGGAATCGAACCTGGGGTTGCGCCGCGGAAAGCGAGCACGCTAACCAACAAGCCACTGAGGGAGGGATTTCTTTCCTGTTGCCGCTATCAAGCGAGGGAGATGTGCCATCCATGAGAACGCACCTGTACATTGCGTGCTCGCCATGGACGGGGAAAGGCTTCGCCTTTACAAATGACTCAAAATGTTCATTCTCTGACAACCACTATTGTCGTGATGACATGATTGGAGAGAGAGAGTGTGTATCGGGAGAAAGATGAACTCGGTGTTGGTTATATACAAAATGGTTGATATCGTAGGCTTGTATACAAAATGGTTTATTGTAAGTTCCTTTGCAAGTACGTTACCCTAACAGAGGCTACGCAGCCCAGCACTCAGTCGGTCGTTGGCATGAGGAGGGTGGGAGAAGGGTGGCAGGTAGCGGCAGCAAATTCAGCGGCCTCAAGGCGGCAGCGGCGTATGCGGCGGCCACAAGGCGACGGCGCAGGCGGCGGCGAAGGCACATAGGCTGGCGGTGGGTCGCTCGGTTCGGCACGGCGTCGATTCCCGACTCGGTCAACCCGAAGGCAACCGTAGAGCGGGACGCCGGCGATCACTACCGCACTCACGAAGAGCGGGAAACGAGCGACCACTTCTCTTTTTTTTTTTTTTTTTCATTTTCCCCTCGCCAGTAGTCCTGGCAAGGCGGGAATTTATTCATGTTTTCGGGATACAAATATGCTCCAACCGATTAGGTTTTTGGAGCTGCGTGAGGGCGATATCTTAAAAATACTAATTAAAACTAATCTTAACCTAATTAAAACTACACATGGCCTCTTTGGGCTATTTGTTTTATATAAATAATATTGATATTGAAAATAAGTTCTTTGTAATTTGTTCTTTTCTCTTCTTTTTTGTTTTTATTCATTCACTCACTCATTCATGCTTATTCTATATTTACAAACACATTCATACCGCACTTCACTGCACTATCACTACACTATTTACACACACTTTTTTCGCCACGGCGCCGACTTTACTCAGGCGTCCGTGGCGCCGTGACGTTTTCGACCACTTCTTAGGCCGGGCCCGGCCTTTTGTACCGCCGGGCCAGTCCATCCCCGGCGTCAGCGGGGGTGGCGGTGCCTTAGTTGGTGGGCACCCACAGGGGTGCGGGGGGTGGCGAACGGTCGGCCTGGACATCTGGTCGCCAGACCAGCGCGGCCCGAGCGGAGGGCGGGCGGTGTGGGGCGCAAGACGGCGTCGCCTCACCACACTATGCAATATCTCTTTTGGCCACTATTTATTCGGACGCCGAAACAGTTTTACATTGTGGTAAGGAGCATTATGTAAAACAATAACACTGTTCGGTTCTAATAACGAAAGCACACATACAAACCAATCAATAAAAGTATCGCCAGTCATTTCTTTGTGGTAATCTGAGGGTTTTTCCATTCGAAAACAACGTCCCTTCCACAAATCCTGCTTCACTACCACCTGTGTGGGTCGCAATTAAACGCCTGTCCTATCCTGAGGGATTTTTTAACCCAGTTGAGAGACCAGCTAAGAATTCCTTTTTTACTGTCGTCAACCCACACCTTGTCCATAGTATGCCCTTCTATCATCCTCATATCATCCAAGAAATTTTTTTTTTCGGTTCTCAATGGATCCAAATGTTTAAGTAGTTGCGCCTCCATATTACTAGATCGTCTCTGTCAATAATGAGGTTATTTTTTCCTCTCTTTTGGGATACAAATCCAGAGGACACAATTAAATTGTACAAACTGGTTCTCTTAAAACTTGGTTTTTCAGGATCGCTGTTCACTGCCTGCAGTACTTTGATTAACGTTGGTGGCTCATTTCGAAAATAGAAGGAATGCACTTGAACGCACAGCACTCACAACGGATTCAGCACGTTTCGGTCACTAGTTTCTTCCACTTTCTAGTTTTCTTTGGAGTTTGCAGATTTCCTGTCTCGACGTCCTCTTTTCTTAATTTAAATATACTAGAAACATAGTCCGGTAAATTCTGCAGTCGGTTCAGCGATTTGTGTTCGGAATTTAATGCAAACATGTATTAAAAACCTTCAATACCATACTCTTTTCACCATTCCTTAATAGTTAACCGCCGTGGTGTTTTACTACAGAAGGACCTGCATTGCTCTCCGACATCAACAAGCATTTTGAAACGTTCGTTTGAACTACAGTACCGGCAGCGTATAAGCGACTCTGACAGTTCGATGCGCTGTTGCCTCGCATTGCTACGCACATAGCGCCACCTACATGAGAGATCAGTGAAATCTCAAAACATTTACCCTTACCGACAGAAAGCGATGACACGTCTTGATATCATCTTCATAATCTTTGCCACATCCGAACCTTATCGCCTCCCAAACCGCGTTGAAAACTTGATGCGTCAGCGACGTGTGGCATCGTTCTCTATTGGGCCTATCTCCTGTGCAGCCGCAACTCTACCCACAATTTTTTCGAAAAGTAATAATTATCCACTGTTCACCTTTTCTGCCTTGAAAAATTCGCGAAAACACAAAAGTTCAGGATCCTCTTTAACACTACTCCACGTTAGCGCGATGTATGGGGCGTAGCCCTCACGAAACTCTCAACCTTGGACCAATGCACTCGGTGTTCGGAAGCCACACACCAACTGGCCTGACACGCATTGGCAGAGGCACATTTCATTCGCGCTGATACTGCTGATGTCAGGGATCGGCGCGCTTTTCGAGCGACTTCGTGTGAGTCAGATGACCGGCAACGCTGAACCCTGGCTGTGAGAAAGTAAGCAAATCCTCGCAAGCTGATTGCTGCTGAGCAGGTCACATGACGGACGACAGCACGTGGCGAGAGAACTGTCAGAGTCGCTTATACGTTGCCGGTTCTGTAAACGGATCTGCTTCGCTTCGCATGAGCATACCGCCTCCCACCCTGCGCGACCGAATCTGCGTCTGTCGGCAGTTCTTAAGAAATCAACGGCCCCACTTACTACTGCACGTGCGTTGGGTTCGGTTCGCCTCTTGACTCCCACGGATTCATTTCCTCAAGAGCTGGTACCAAACAGGCGCTGGACACACAACTGTTACCAACATCGACATCTCCTCATCCGGAAGGGCAGGCGTGAAAATAATGGTTTCCTTATTTTGAAATCTGAGTTATAGATTGTACGTTTCGTCTGGAATTTTAACACTGTGAGAGAAATGAGCCACTACATCGAAAACTAATTTTCTTCTGCACATGAACACGCCTGAGGATGTATCGCGTCAACTAACCAACGGCAAGCATCCTAAAGCTGGTACTGTGGTTTACATCCACTTTTCTCTTATAGCGTTTTCCATTCACCGCACTGGTGCGCATCCAGTGCGTTCTCAGGGCAGCTTTCGTATTCCTTTCGACCGCTAGGGCGCACCAGTGCAAAGAAGCGCATGTTCCATTCGCACTACGACACGGAACCAGGGCGCAGTCGGGGCGCCCTAAACTGCCCTGACGTTCGCGTAAGGTCGTCGTGGTGAAATTGTGGAGGCAATTGAGGATCTTCGGTCACGTAGGGATACTTCGAATAATGGAGTATATATGTTTGCAAGAAATGTCTTAAAATAATTTGTGTAACTTACGCGAAGTTCGGAAAAGCTGTTTGTGTTTTCCTACAATTTGACCTTCAATAACTTCATGTTAACAAATCCAGTGCTATTTAGAAACCAAAGAGCAGGTACGCCTGAATTATGAAACGGTAATAAAGTGAAAATAAAAATAGTGACCCTTACAAAATCATTCAAATATGTGCGTAGAAATGTTTCTCGCACGCCCATACCAGAGGAAACGCTCATGATAATATTTTTATGGTTTTCAATAACCAAACAATTCTGCAGAACCCCTTCGGTTCAAATTCTTGTGTATTATTTCGATCACTGGCAAATCTCGAAAAATGGAATTTCGACACATACGCATTTGAAGTTTTTGTGGTTTTTAAATAAAGAAATCACATGTTATTATTTTATGAATTAAGAAGTAATAATTACCAAAATACTTCATAAAAGTTATAACAATGATAATAATTCAAAATTATTTGATTGATTCACTGATTTTTCATCAGTGTGACAGACCAAGAACAGCTATCTATATTCGCACTGCGTAGCGCACACGCTCTGACTCAGTTCCGGAATCGGTTTCATTCGTAGCTGCCCTAAACGCGTGTGGGGGCAGCACTGTTTCGGAGCGAAGTCGTTTTTGCCCTGCACCAGGGTGGGTTACATTAATACGAATGTAAAACCCTATTAGTGTGAACGGATCAAAGTAACGTGGTAGCGCTTTCTGTATGTGATTATTATACTGATAATAATAATAATAATAATAATAATAATAATAATAATAATAATAATAATAATAATAATAATAATAGGAAGTATGCGGGGTTTATAATCTTATCGTTTTTCTAATTGATTACATTTCTAGAAATGATGCAGTTAATTTTGAGTTAACAAAAGTGGACGGAACTAAAAATCGGAGTGTTATCTTGCTTTTTTTTCTTCTGATCTTGTTCCTGAGGTACCAAACCGCCGTTGCCCCCAAAATCAAGCCCTGTATATATAAATATGTGAAGAGAAATGTTTTATCCTTTTGTAAGCATAATGCACGGGCGGAGAAGTGCGAGATTTTGCATATATATTGAAATGGAAGAGGGCAGAAAGCTAAAATGTATATATAAAATAAGTTACAACTGTATCAAATTAATAATTGCACAGATCCAACCCACCACACGCTGCAGCACACTTCTGTCGAGCATAACTTTATCTACAAAACGAGATTTTTTAAACATCTTATTCCAAGCTTAGCGTGATAAGCCAAAAAAACTACCCCTGATAACAGTTCAAATAATATTCATTACAATTTATTTGTAAATGCAGAATTCCAGTATGGGCAATATGGTTGCCCATAATTATTATAAATAAACAGCAGTCGCGGGGAATACAAGTACATCCGTTTCGTATACCATAAATCGCGTAGATGTGAAGGCTGCTTATTGGTTGTTTAACGAAGCATGTATATTTTCGCGGAGTGCAATCTCAGTCTTCTAGCCATGCTGACCCGAGTAGTGAGATGTGACCGTCGCGGCCGGTGGCGCGCGATTCAAGCTATGTCCGGTGAACACCAGGCCACTGGTCGGCCGCAGTGTTTTCTTCGAAATCTCGACTTTTATTTTCTCCAGCATTTCACATCTTTCTCTAAATGCTACTTAATACACTCCGTATAAGGTACGAAAAAGTAAAATTATACAATGCAGTATATCCTGACTTTTGGAGGGTGATTTCACGCCTTGTAAGCGTTTGTCGGCAGGAAGAAAAAACACGTATGACTTATTTCATCATTCCTTACAAAAAAAAAAAAAAATGAATTCAGCCAACCGGGAGGACACCTCGAAATATTTCCTTTTTAGAAGAAAAGTTTGTATGCAATTATCCTTGAGTAAGAACATCAGTCGGGGCTAGGACTTTTCGTTCAGACACAGTGCGGAGAAAGAATTTGAATTTCAGGTAGTTTATTGATCTAATGGCAAGCGCACACGGCCCAGAATACAATAGATGCAGTTCAATACATCACACTGTGACATCACAACAATAAAAATATTCAGGTAGTGATCTCTCACTTCTGAATTCGGAGCAGAACAGAAGCTCCGACAGAAGCCTCCTTAGCTATAGTATGACACCGAAGCCCGAGCCTGTTACTATTCACTGCAGCGCACTTAACGCATAAACGTCTCTACAAACGTTTTGACGCTGGACGAATCGGGCTGTTGCACCGGGCATTGGCGAGATCAATAAGTTAGTGGAATGCGAGGGAGGGCGCGCGGGGAGGGGCGCGTTCTGGGGCTGAGGAAACGCAGTCGTCCAACGCGTTACTGCAGCGATGTATAAGTCGTTTTTGAACGACTTTTCTTTGTACACTAGGGCGAGAAATCGACTTCCCAAGTTTCTTTGACGGAAACCCCTATAAAGTTGCCAATTGGTGTAAAAATGATGTTTTCACAGTTTCAGCTCGTTCAGAAAACGTTAAGACCAGCCTCATCAGCCGTATATGTAGTTTTTTCGTAATGAAACGAGACCGGTTTATCTTAGAAAAGTATTCTTTTTTAGTGTTGTAGAGGATGCTCCTTTCTACAGTTTTCATCATGACACCTTGTTTATCAAATTGGATCGAATGTGGAAATTCGCACTATTAAAAAAAGTTGAGTAAATTAGCATCGAATAGTTTATGAAATGTGCTTTTCAATTACATATTTTCAACCTGGTGGGTGAAATTATTTGGGATAGACGACAGTGGAAAGAAAATATTGACTTACGAATCAATGATTAATTATAAGCAACCGTACCTCATTTGACGTTCTAGTTCTTTTTTATTTTATTTTTTTATTTGTCGCGACTTCGTTGACGCAACACATCTCTGAACCCTTGTTAGGCGATGAGCGCTGGTATGGTGTGATTATTATTTTTTTATTATTTTCATCACGTGACGTCTTAGTCAGTGCTTTTCATCCTTTCGGCCAGGGGCTCGGCACCACGCCGTTATTTTCAAGGGTTCCTACAAGGTCACCCAACCAGGAACCCGCGAAATCTCGCATTCGCTTAACCTCCTTGACTTCACGGCGTGTAGTAAACGAATTCGGCTAGCGACGACGCCTTAGTTCTATAGAGAATGTGTCTAGCTTACATTTCATCTTGATAACTTGTTTGACAAACGTGCTCGTCGGAAGATATGTTTTTTCCTGGATCTCGCATGATCAACCATCCACCGTGAGACAGTGCCAGGAGTAATGTGTCAGACTGGCGACTCCTCAGACCTTCACCCAAACCACGTGTTCCACGGGCGCACATGCCCTTCCAATCCCTTAGCACCCTCGTCCATCGAGTGAGGTCGTGAAGTAAACCAGAGGTTCAAATACTCTAAAATTACAGCAGTCGCTACGGCCAATTAAGTACGGCACCTCTGCTGTGGACAACGTTTACGCAAATCCTCAGCATCTTTGCCTGGCAAAATATTCTCAGCTCTCCTATAGATCGCAGAAAAAATATTCGAATAATAAGAAAATGCCATCTATTTGATTCCTGCACACCCCTCGTCATTGAGTTTGGTAATTTACTATTGCTTGGAAACTACCATATTTCTTTACAAATATGTAGTTTCTGTCAAAACTGACTTACTTAACAGTGGGAACATATTGTCATGCAATGTTGATATTGTAATTACAACACACGCAGTAGAAATCTCATTAATCAGGTGGCAGTATCAACAGCTCATTACCAGAAATCCACATTCGTATAACACATGAACCTTACTTTACTATTGATTACTGGTCCTGTCCTATAGTTCGATAGACCGCTACGAGCCTTGGCCGACCAACGCTTACTCAGCCTTTCGGCCATGGGGTTCAGGGGTTCGTGTGGTTAGCACGAAGATATCCCTTCACCATATATTCTGGTAATCATATCCTTAGCGTGGGCTTTCTCATTGTCACACAGCAACAAATACTGGGACATTTGTAAGGATAGGGCCCAGTTTTAGCCCTACCGGGAATCGAACCCGAGGTTGCGCCGCAACTCGTTGAATCGAGCCAAAAACCTGGCCATAATGGCAAAATTCAAAGTCCGCGTTCGGAATTCTGACTTACCAAATCTCGTTTGGAAGACATTGGAGAACACTACTTTAGCTCCAGAATGCTATTTCTGTCATTTTTGTCGTCCTCACGGTCTCGTAAAGTTACCGTTGCTCTAAACACGCCAATTCATTGCTTCTTGTCGACTATTTTTGTTAAATTAAATAAAAGTGTTTACATTATTTTTCTGTGGATTCTTTTCATGTTTCCGAATAGAAGACTCTTTTGACTACAAGTTAAGCATATTTTTAGAAAAAAGTGTCTAATTATACATAAAATAATACGACTGAATTCTAACATATGGTACGCAACACTGTTAGTCATGTATATTGTGGATTATATTTTTGTCGTGCGTATTCCTGCTTCAATTTTCTTTATTTGTCAAATTGAGTACCCCTAATCAGAATAACACACATTTAGCTGCACATACCTGCACGTGTTTACTTTCTCATATACATACGTATATACGGAGTAAGATACGTAGTATAGAGAAAGTTATGTAATGCTGGGAAAATTGATTTCGAGATTTTAACGGAAATATACGTTTTGGGGTCCCCTAATACCAATAAAGTGATTTTCTCTCGCTCTCTCGTAATTTTTTTATTTTTTTTAGTAGTTTTCGTGCAACAGTGCGTGCAATATTTGCAATTTTAAAAAATTACAAAAATAAGATTTTCTCAAAAATGGCTACAAATTTTTCTTTAAATTTTGTGTAGGGTTAGTGCCAAACAAATCCTATACGATGACATAAACGCATATTGCTCTATTCTTTTGTTGTTTTTTTTTCAAAAATTACAAAAATATAGTTTTTTTGACTTGTCTCTCAAGTTGGTGATACTTACTTTAGAGGCGACTTCTTCACAGTATTACATTTATGAGAACACGTGCTTTAAATAATGTCAAATAAAGTTCCTCAAGAACATAAGTTTTCTGTAAAAATTAACTCAAAATCCCGCATTTTCAGAAACGCTCGAACGCCATTTTCTCAAAAATGGCTCCAAATTTTTTTCTGCAAACTTTTGCAAGGGATAGTGGTAATACGATAATAATACACTGTTTAATATGACGTAAAGTTCATTTTGTTGTTTTTTTCTCTCTTTTGTTTTTTCAAATATTACACAATGTACTTTTTTTTAATATCTCTCACGCCGTTAATACGCACATTTTAATGAATTTGTAAACATTATTGTATTTGTGAGTGGAAGTTCTTCAAATGACTTCCAATGATGTTTTTCGAAAACTCAATAGATACTTGTGAGGAAGTGCTTCAAATTTCGCATTTACAGTAACGCTTAACGCGAATTTCTTAAAAATGGCTCCCAACTTTCAATGAAAATTGCAATTTAGGATGAGATTTTAGCATTCTTTAATATTCTTGAATTAATATTTGAGTTCTACTACTTGAAAACCGAAAAGTTGAGAAAATATTTTAAAAAAACTGTAATTTGGGTGGCCATAGATGGCAGCAGGCAAGAAGGAGGGGCAAGACTACAGTACCAGTCCTCTTAAAGGAATTTAGAAAACTACTTCGAGGAAGTCTGTGCCATCTGTAGCATCTCTATAGTTATTTTATAGCTACTTTACTGCAATGCCGTATAGGAAGATTTAATACTAGGACTCCCGGAAGTGTCTACGACGCCACATAGAATTATTTTCTCTGTATATTTTTTCACTTTCTCCTTCTGATAATTACTTTTAATAAGAAAATTACTAATATAAATTTTTGGAATGATTAAACAATATTAATCCGTGCCATCGAGCACTTTAAGATTTTTAGTGTACTTTAAGGATTCTTATTTTCTTGTCGTAGAAACCAAGACTAAGAGTTCTATGGGTGTAAAAGTGAACTTAATGATGTTATCTCAAACTACAGTTGACCATGTTTTCAATAACATAAATTTTTTCAATAAAAAAGTGTCGACGAAATTAGGTCTGTAGAGCATTGATTCCCGACAGACGGGTGGCAATTGAGTAACACATACATATACACATATAATTTATAATATTGCTTATAATGTAACTATACTATTGTGTAAATGTATAGAGCTAGAAATTGAAAAACATGAAAAGGCATACAAATGCCCAACGATAGTTAGGATTTGTACAGATATTCTGAACTCGTCGCGATTTTGGGCGAGATATTCCGTCAATATCGGCGTATTTAGAATAAGATATGAAATCATAAATTGCCATAAGTGTCTGTAACGCAATTAAGTTATAGTATGAATGACAAATTGTAGGGGTTTCTTTTCTAAGAAGAGAAAATTAGTTGAGTTAATATGATCAGTTAATGCATCAAATGTTACCAAAAACTCGATTTTTTCCCTAATTCAATTTAAAAAATAGTGTAGGAAGAGAAAGGGGATAGAGATTCCTGAGCACAAGAAAATGTGCGCAGATTCTCCTTTTCGACCAATACGATTGTTCACTTTTTGTACGTTAAGTAAATCAGTGAATCAAGGAAGTCAAAACTCTCTCAAATCACATTTCCCTCTAAAAAAATGTCTTTATCCTTTAAATCCGATGCATCCGATGCATAACTTCGAAAATAGTACTTTACGTATAACCATATTCCTACGCACAATCCCTTCACTTTCAAGCTTCAATATTGAATTTTGATATTTCATTTTGATATTCGACAACAGCGACCGCGAGAACCATTCTATCAATATTTCTACACATCGGGTTCATTTTTTGGGAATTAGCCATTTTGAACCCACTATTTTCAATTTTGAAATTCCTTTATGATATTCAAATTCAGCGACCTTAAAAACCCACTGATACCTATTTTTACGAAAATTCACTGGCATTTGCAATTACGAGCAGGTTTTAGGCATGATTGAACCAGTGTGTGTCGTGGAAAGCGAGCACGCTAACCGACGAACCACCGAGGGCCTACTGATTACCAGATGACATTAAACAATTACAATCGGTACACAAATTTAAGTTTTAAGTAAAATCTTTACTCCTACAGAGATGTTTCTGTACAATTAGAGACCTCTTGAACATCAAAAAGAAAAATAATTACTATTTTAACAATAATATAATATATCTTTGTTAAAATAAATAATATGTTTCTTAAGCTATTATTATTATTATTATTATTATTATTATTCTCCTTAAATTATAATGCATTTGTTTACACTCCTATAATTTAACACAAAATCTATCTATGTAAAATATAAATCTAATCAAATATCTAAAATATCCTGTAACATGTAATGAACTTCCGTTTCCGGGTCAATGACCTCCATTTCGATCAGGTTTTTGTCCAGTTTCCCTTGGCCATTGAGAAAATGCTGAGATGGCCCAGTTTGGTTTCTGGACGTAAGTGTACTTTCACAATGCGCACATTTTGTTGAGCTCTTTTTTTGGCTAGTGTTAGTAAGAGTAGATTCGGGGTGTGTGCTATTTTGTTAGCAGTACAAACAAAATCACACCTCCAGGTCGTTTGCCGATGCAAATAAGTTTTCTAAAACTCGAGAGAGAAAATGTCTAGTTTTCAAATGTTACTAACCTCGCTTTTTTTGAAACCTTTATTCGTTAATCAAGTTTTTATAGTTAAAACGTTGGGAAGAGATTCCAAAGCTCAAGAAAACGTGTGCAGATGATATTACTTCTCCACACGTTATGTGCAGTTTTTGCTGTTCTTTGACTAAATAAATCAAATTTTGAAAATATATCGAACAGAATGATCCCCAATTGACACGAAACGAAATTGAACGAAAAGATATATAACCGATCTTGATGATGAATGTAATGTAATGTAAAGTAATGTAAATGTCAAACATTTTTATTGTTTTCTTTCAGAAAAATTACAAAAAACAAAAAACGCTGTATTAGATCGAAGAAGAGTATAAAGAATTTTTCAGCGTTCTTTGGTATTTTAGGCCATCTTGCGACAGAAAACATTGTGCATGATGTCGACATTGCATAAAATATATTTTTTCATATTATTAATGTTTGTATTACACACAAAAGTGTAAACTACACGTACAGACATCGGGGACTTCCAACATTCAAACACTTAATTTGCTGCAATTAACTGAGTAGTTGATACGGAAAAGTGATATTTACATAGCACGTAGAAACAATATTATTATTATTATTATTGTTATTATTATTACTTTTATATTATGAAAAGCGAAAAATGCGTCATCGCAGGACAGACCCGAGCAAACCTTCATTAATACTACTTTTCATGTTTTTTGTTTTATTTTCAGGTGTCGAAAATGGCTTCTGAGCAGTATTGCCTTCGGTGGAACGATCACCGAACGATATTACTGACAAACTTCGAGAGATTGCTGCAAAGCAATTCTTCTGTCGATTGTACTTTGGCAGCTGAAGGCAAATGTTTACGAGCACATAAAGTAGTGTTATCGGCCTGCAGTCCTTACTTGGAGGTAAGTGATTGATGCTTATGAAAATTCTTTGGGTCCCTTTAAACGATTTTGCCAACCGCCTGCACATTATATAGGATCTATCTTCAATAGCATTTATTCTCATTGCTTTTGCATGTTTTATTCTTGGTGTGATGCAGCATTCAGAAATTTTTATGCTTTTTTCGAAGCAAGTGGAATTACTATTTTCTATAATATTTTGTTGATCGTGTCATGGTTTCTAAAAAAACACACATCCCTTTATTCCCTTTCTTATAAACACAAATAAAATTACTTTATAATATTTGAACCCTTGTCTTCCTAATACGGGTTGTGATACACCATTGTAACGAATGTATATTTCGTGAGTTCGCGAAACCGATCCTATACAGGAAATCGAGAATAATATTACTATTACATCAGGAAGATATATATATATATTTAATTATTCACTATCATTCAGGCTGTTGCTATATAAAATAATAATAATAATAATAATAATAATAATAATAATAATAACTCCATGAAATTTCTATTATAAAACCGTATAAAATTACAGGCTTGGTTTATTCCATATTCATTGACAATATTCGGCGAATTCTACCTCGCTTGACATCAAAACATGTGCATACATAAAAAAAGAACAAATACATAAAATACCCTTTTAAATGACCTAGTATCTAATATTTACGATACTTTTTTTAAACATTCACACAGTTATTTATTGCCAACATACACACGAATGCACTTTACCAATTTCAATAACTTAAAAACAAATGAATGGACATGTCTTTTCTCCAAGGTCTTAAAATCTAACAATCTTGACCTTGTTATAAATTTTGATGATATAAAACAATAAAATGTTTTTAAACTTCCCTTTTTGCTGCACGGCTATTGGCTGCCACTGCTGTCCATATCACATTTCAAAAAAAAAATCATAAAACGTCCGTACAATCCACAACCACACGATGCGTTCACCATGGCATGTCTGTTACATCTCTTCAATTTTTTTATTCTACTATACCGCCTAGTTTAAAACAAAAGACAACTCTTCTCTAACAATGCTACTCTATTTACATCTTTTTTATTATATTGTCTTTAATAGCCTTTGAACGTTACCACAAATTCTAAAATGTATTCCAAAATATTTATAATGTTCGTAACCCCTTTTCCAATCACTTGTTTTCTTATTTTAAAATTTATCTGTAACCGTTCATCATGTTTGTGAGAACATTCGACTGTCTCATTCCTAATGTGGAAAATTAATTTATTATCACGGAAATTCTTTTATTTATGAAACATTACATGGTTGCGACAGATCATTATAAATGCCCTGTTTTTATTTATTTATATTCTCACAGTATATCTTGAGCACAATTCTTTAGAATATTAATGAATTAAAGAAAACATCTTCCACTTGTGCACCTTCACATGTTTTCGTTCTTATTAACATACGAAATTTAAGTGTTTTTAGTCCTAATCCAATGTTTTGAATTTATTTTGGACGCGTCTGATTGGACCGTCACAGTCGTCAACCTCTAGAATTTTTGTTTAATGAACTTCCTAAACTTCCTAGGGGAAACTTAGCATCGAAATAATCCATATAGGCTCAAAAATAGTTGCACCCTAATTACAATTTTACTGTGGTATAAACTGCCATATTGGCTCACACAGCATTTTCACACGACTCGAAAATATCAAGTCCCAAACGGTGTTCAATCGAAGTCACATTTATTGAACCTTCTCACTCAGAGGTTTCGATCCCAAAGCACCCATTCGTGGTCGGGGGACATCTGAAAGTTGACGGCGCTATGACAAATGTAACGAAGGAAGGATGCCAGTTGCATCTGGCTGAGCACATCTTGCTAGCGCAGCCCTCCAGGGAATGTGTTCACAAAAGACAGCGCTGCTGAATAGAAGACCTAAAATGTATCAAAAGATTATGCAAGAATATTTAAGAAACGGCAAAGGTGATCTGACTTTACAAGGAATTACCTTCTGACCTATTAATGATTGAAGCTCTACAACAAACCGATCATTTAGCGTCATCATTGACCTTTCGTCATAATGGTGTTGGGCGAATTGCGCAAGTGATATGAGGAGGCACCGAATTGTCTGGTCTCCGGATTCCAATCGCCCAAACCTTGCGCATTAGTCAAATTATTTTACATTATATTCCTTTGAAGTCGATTTTGTCCAGAATGCTTCCGGTACCGAGGCCCGAATCAACGTTTGGTTGATTCTTTCTTGTAGGATGCAACTATTTTTGAGAGTATATTTGTTTTATTAATAACAGTAATTTATTTATTATAATTTATATATTATTTAGTGAACGAAAGTTACTCAAGTAAGTTATAAAATAATAGCCACGATGTTATCTGTATTCCCTAACCACGTACTTATGGTCTGGTTCCTGGAAGCTTTGTCCAGCATGTCTGGTGTGGGGTCCATTTATTGAGACTTTGTGTTTGACGTAATTCAAAGACTGTTCTTGTCTACACACGGGATATCACATTATTGAAGAATCTTTGTTAAGCTGCCCTTCTAATATGTCTTTTTCTTCTCTTTCTCGCTTCTCTTTTCTATAGCTTCTTGTCTCTGATGTGTATGTAGTGTCTGAGAAGAGGTGGTAGGTATCCTGTATCTTTCACAAAAAATGTTTTGTATGTATATGGCGTTGTTTACATTATTTGTTTTGATAGCTGGGAAGTATAGCTCGCCTCTTTGTAATTGATCAAATATTGTATCGTGGACTTGCAAAAACTATAAGCAAAAGCTATGCAGTCCAAAATCATGGAACTGAGATAAACGAATTTTAAAGTTGTTTTATGGTTGTGGAAAATAGAATGTATTTAAGATAGAATGTAATAGATATTATTATTATTTAATAAAAGCATAAGGCCATATCTTAGTATAAATTCAACTTTTATTATACTTACTAGTACTATCCAAACAAAATGAATACTTTAAAAATATCGTTTGTACTACCTGAAAAATTATTTCAGCTCTGACTTGTTTCATTTCAACAATCATCTTCAGAACCATCTCCTGCGCTATCCTCCGCAGCAGATTCTGGCACTTTGTCGGTTGTAGAATTGAGTATTGACAGAATTTGTACCAGCCACGTCGCTCTTCAGCTACTATATATGAACGTCAAAGTATTTTTTTGATCTGATAGACCGTGGATGTCTATGATTTGGTAATTATGGGGGCCAAGCAAGTGGTCTTCCCTTTCCAAGAACCCTAATTGAGCTATACTTTA
The DNA here is from genome assembly GCA_964035755.1 of Teleogryllus oceanicus. Classification (NCBI taxonomy): domain Eukaryota; kingdom Metazoa; phylum Arthropoda; class Insecta; order Orthoptera; family Gryllidae; genus Teleogryllus; species Teleogryllus oceanicus. Next base: position 20,444,052 of record CAXIVR010000009.1, on the reverse strand, counting down.
TTACCAGTGCCTAACCTTGTACTGCAGAACCCATGGATTCTTGTATACTTGAAAGACTTCACTTTAATTATCATCGGACCAATTATCACCATCGTCATCGTCTTCTTTGGACCTACTCTTCATTAGCTTCTTTGAGATACTGGAACTCAAGAAAACAAGCGCAGATGGTTCTCCCCCTTACTTCACATACACATTTTTCTGTTCTTTGACTGAATAAATCAAATGTGGCCAACAAAAGAAACAAGTCTTTTGCAGCTCTCTCCTTGTGTGGAGATTTGAATGCATTATATTCTTTTCTTTTTTGATAACCATCATACGTTTTAAGTAACAACATCTCAGTACCGAAAGCATTTTTATATTTGGCACAAATACTACACTGGTCTTTTTTGGCTTATAAAATAACCTACAATTTTACCCAAACATTGTTCTGCATTGAAGTTGTGAGGAAGGTTGAGGCATCTTCTTTGAGACCCAAGTTTGAAAAAATTGTACATTTTACACCGAGTGTACAATCCAAATACATGCTTTTTTGTAGACTTCCTTAAATAGTTAGATTCAACAACTGGAAAACTATTTGTTGTTTCACACGGTTTACTTCAGGTATTTTCCTGTGTGTTTTTTTCTTACATATCCTTGCCACCAAAACGGCCACCAGCTTCGTGCTTCAAAGCAGTCAGAACCGATTGCTGCTGATACAGTGTTTTTTTTTTCTTTCAGAAAAACATTCTGGCAAACTCAGTCTTTCTCCGTCTACATCAAAGAAATATTTTTTGGAATCATGACGAGATTTTCTATTGTCTATAGGTCTTGTTTATGGAGTGATGACACATTAGAGAATAAAGTCATTCTGACTTTTATAAATGTCGAGTTTCCTGTACTTCCAATAAATCACTTTCCGACTTTCTTCAGAAATGACTTAAGTCGATATGAATTACAACATGCTGATAGGGAACTAGCATTGTACATTTTTTTAAATTTCATATGCTATCCCATTCCGTCATTTACTGTTTTCTACCTTTTTTTCTATTTCCATGGATTTCTTTTTCTCCAGTACTTCCCAGTCCCTAAATTTTCTCGATAGGTGGTGCAAGGACTTCATGAGCATTATTTTATTTGTTTGGCTTTTGTTAATTTAACTCTGTGAAGTTAAGGTGCATGTGTCTTAACTGTAACAAAATAATTATATTGCATACTGCTGGATTAATTAATTAAATTGTACTAAACATCGTTGTTATTCGTTGAAATAACTGTCAACGGAGCTACCTCCTAAGTTCTCAGTGCCAAGGTTGTAATCAGGTTACTCGCTTGTAATTGAAGAGCTTCTAATGTCGGCATATATTTCGTTTACTGCAATCTGGAAAATCGCATTTTAAATAAAATATTCCAAATACATAGTCTAAAAACTATAAATTAAATATTTATTTAGTTTTGGTCTATTTTTTTCTTTTCTAAAATTTAAAAAAATGCGTTATCACCCTAATTGTACCAGTATTAATTGATATAACGCGTCACTTAGCCTCTGGTCGAGAAGTGAGCGCGTTTTTTGTGAGTATTTCTTCATTAATATTCGTTATGTATGTCTCGTCTCGTCAGTCAGTTGTCAAGTGGACCGCCAGGTAGTATCTCCGCGTACGCTACGCGCTCCTGCGTCACTACCCAGCGGCCAGAATTAGGAAGGAATAAGGATAGGGTTTAAGACACTTCACAGGGGTTGGTGCAGCAGGCAGACTCGTTTTGTTGGAACAAATTTCACATGAGCTTGCCCGGGAAACGACGGGAATCGAACCCGGACCTCCTTGAAGGCGAACGACTTCGTTCAGAGCCACATGGGACTATTTTTTTAAAGTTAAGATGTTCACTTGCCAGCATTTCTTTTATGATTCTGCTGCGCTGCAAGCTGCACCAACTTGCTTCCTCTAGGTATTATGACTTATATTTACGAAAATAACATTGTGAATATATGTACAGTAATCAAGAATCCCAAACTCTACCACTTGCCACATACAACCGAGTGATTTTTAATAAAATATAAATGGAAATTGTACACAGTATGTTAAAATATTATTACTAAATCACAAAGAAAGGTGTACTATAAGAGCAGTCTAATAATGTAATAAAATCTGTAAAACCTATTATAAGAAAACACTGAAAGTTTCAAAGAACTGTGTATTATTGTATAATAAAAATGTAAAATAAGATGTCACTAAGAACTTCGTAGCGACCAAGATGCGACAATAAAAAAAGATTAAAATACACAGAGGACACGTTAATTCAGATTGGTGAGATTTAATTTCTAATAAAAGATAATAAATTGAAATTATGTATAAATATTATAAAAATAGTTAACACATTAAGTTATTTAGAACCTAAGTTTCATTATGGATTTTTGAATTTCACAATTGGTAACTTTCAAAGACGATTATTTTGAACATAGGACGATGAAACTACCGGGGCCAGATTTGAATGTCGAGAGCTGTATCAAGCTGGAACACTCACGTCAGTACACTCTGATAGAAAAATCTATTAATTAATTTTTGAATTAATTGCCGTCTGTTTTCGTTAAAAGAACGACTGTATAAACGTTCGTTATCAAGCAAGTACACACAACGGATTAGCCATGAAAATTTCCAGAAATTAAATTACCTGATTCTCCACTCTCGACTTCGTCTATTTGTAAAATAGAAAATATAACTATTACGTCGTGCCTGTAGTCGAAGTAATGGAGTGCGTGTTGTATTGAAATTATACGGACAGAAATCAACCGTTTTACTGTAACGTTGATGACTAATTCAGTGGTGCTTAATTTCCGCCTTTTACGTTTCTTGTTTTTCAGTTTAATTTACGTTCTCAATTTCGCATCAGAGACTACATTACTAATTATAGGTGTCTGATTCCAAACGTGACATGCCTTTTAATTTTTCTCCATTGACCTAAAGTTCTTACATTTCTGCTGTTAGAGTTGTCCACGTAATGAATATTAATATACTACGGTTTTTACAGAGCTGGACCTCAAGGTCACTGAAGGCCCGTCACCACGGTAGCATTTAGGCACGGGTTTTCGCGTCTTTCAGTAGTGCCGCTACGTGTCGCAAGCTCGCGACCTTATCAAGCAGTGCCGCAGATGAAGCGACTCTAGCGGCTCAACTGAGACTTCAGTGACGGGCCTTCAGTGACCTTGAGGTCCAGCTCTGTAAAAACCGTAGTATGTAATGGGAGATTCAGTTCGGTCGTGATTTTTTGAAGAGTTGATGACTTCAGAACCGTTTCAATTTCCTAGATGGAATTACTCTCTTCCTCTTTCCTTCCCGTGTCACCCCTTTACTCCCTGGCGTATTTTCACCTCCTCCTCCTTCCCCCTCTCTTCCAATCTTTATCTCGGACTTTTTGCCTCTTCTTTCTCTCATTCTCACTTATTGGCATATTAAGAATATACAATAATCGTTCGTTGGTGATTGGTATAATTCATATTGATTTGAATATAGTTCATATCCTAGATTATATTAGAAAATTTGTATGAAATTTTTAAAATTCGCATGCTTCGTTAGAGAGCTTTCTCCAGTATTCATGTGCAAAACTTTGGGTTTATTTGCATAAACATTTTCTTGCTACGAATTGACTTGCATCTTTCATGTTCTTTTCAATACAACATGCTTGTTGTGAACTTGTTTCATGAAAACGTTCATATGAATTCTGCAAATCCAGTTTTCCTAAGTTGGTGATGGTGATCCTTTTTTCTCTTATACTGCTTTTGTTTGTATCAACTCATTTCATTCAGTGTATATCATATCTCTTGCAATGTCCCTTGCTTCTTACACGGAATGGTGAATTTGTTACGAACGCCTAAAATATAAAAATATTATTTTCCTCGTTTGCGGACTCTCAGGGCTTCCAGACACGGAAACGGATTCCAAAAGATGGCGCTTATCTTCCACGTTCAGCCGAACCCACTCCGCTGAAGATGTGCATGTTGATGTACATTTTCTGGAGGAGAGAAACTGCTCTCACAGCCCGTTCCTGCTTATCTAAGACTCGTTCAAGTCGATTTCTGTCGGGTGAGTTTGGGAACCACGGCAAAGTGGAGATTATATAATCGAGATCTTTTAACCGTTCCGTCAAATCGAGGCCTACAGCCCGATGTTTTCGTGATGTGTATAGTCTGGCTGGAGACATGGGTACAGATGATCAGGCCACAGGCACTTACGGCAAAGGTTTGTCGTATAATGAACAACGGGCTAACGCAACCATGATAACACTTGCTAGATCACTTCTCCACTGTACTCTTATCGACGGACCTTGTATTGCGAGGAATATGCTTTCATCTTCCCTTTCGTACCAGTGCACTCAGCATTTCAGATTTTTTCAGTATATTCCTCGAAGTTGAATTTAAATTGTAAAGTTATATTAATAGATTAACGGTTCTAATATATTTGGTAGGTGATTTCGTGAACATACAGGTGACCAACATCGATATTGAATATTACTAATGTTCTTTACGTGAGGGAGTCACTATTTTCGTCAAAATCTACCTTTTCGACAGGTGTTTTGTGTAAGTAATTCTAGTGTAATGTCAAAAATATGTTTCGTAACTTTCATACTTTGTAGGCTCTATACTCTGGTTTGTGTGATCTGTTACTGGGTACTAAACGCAGTCGTAGTCCATTCCGAATACTGTGGTGAAGTTGTTTTCAAGTTGTTCACTTCCTCCACGTTTCGCATTCGAGTACTTGCTTGGTAAGAGTCAAGTTGTAATGAAAGCTCCGTAGTAGATTTACTTCCTGATGGACAGAGTAGATGTTTGGACCGCACATAACACGTGATGTCATGTTGCGAAATGTCCCTTGCATTGTGATCCTAGTAAAGTGATCGTTCAGTGTAATGGTATACCAAGTAAGTTTCTCTTGTTATTCAAGTTGGTATCTTCTTATTCACACTTCCACTTAAAATATTACATGCAGTGCTGTTATGTGTGCGGCACATCTGCAAATGTTTGGGAAAACCTTTAATTAAGCTAGGGAAAAGTAAGTTAATTTTCAAATACTTCGACAAATCAAGTAATTAATTATAGATTTTTGAAGTAGAGTAGTTATGAAGTTAGAGTAAAGTATATTATACAAAAAGGGTTATATTGTGCTTTTTTAAAAATCGTCATACGTAATTTTAACAATTTAATTTTCATTTACATGCACGGTTTATATTAAAAATTAATTCATTTCAGTTTATTTTTCCAAATACAGTCGACTCCGGTTATAGTGAACTTCAGTGGACTAACATTTTTGGTTAACCGTATCTGATGTCAAAATTCAAAAGAAAATCTCCATAACGACTGATTTTATTAATATAGTTATTCGGAAAAATACAGAAACAACACGAACTGAAAACTTAAATATTTTTATTTGACCTTAAAAATATCGATTATTTTCAATTCTTTATTCGTACTTTTTCATTAGTCATTTCTCGAGATCCTTCTCCGAGTTCGTATTCTCTCCATTCATGATTCTGATTTGTCCTCTAGGTCTATCTTCATGCAGTTTTGACACTCTTCAATGCATCTTACACTGTTTGAACACAGTTCCACTCTCCGAAGGCTGTTTTTAATCACCTAAGAACATAAGATATGCTTAGCGGAATGGCGCAAACTGATAATGAAACTGATCGCTTTTCCGCGCGGCACGGCCGATATCTCTAGGCTGTGACAGTCGCGTGCTTCCTGTCGCCTACGTAGAACTCATGCGTTTTATCTCGCGGAATATCAAGTAACAACAAGGTTGAAACTGAAGCAAGGAGGAACACGTCGCCGCTGTTAGTTGAAGCCCACGCACGGCACGATCCTTTTTTCTCCAGTGAACCGAGGGGCATAAGGTCTGTTTAATTTTCAGGCCTATTGGATCACCCAATCCGCCAAGTTATCCTGTATCCTATCCACGGGTCTTGGAATACTCTGCCAAAACCTCTAGGTATCCGTCTCCGGAATGTGCTAGAGGACGTAAATGTTCACGTCCCCTCGCACGTGAAACCCTTCAGCTCTCTATTCCTCCCTGGAAACTCCTTGGCATTGTGGTCCGAAAAGTGCGAATTCTCTACAGTTAAGTCCGCTGTGCTGCAAGCCGTGAAATATATCGAATCAGGTTCGTCACGACGATTTGTATTTTGCGGCTTTTCCCGTATGGCATTTCAGTTACTCTTAACCACTTGACAATATAACACCTGGTTTACCGTCGATTGTCTCTCCACTCTGAGTTAGTACTTTGTTGGACCAGGGTCATAAGGGAATCGCAGAAAATGGCCAAGCTGTGAAATCTGCGATTCGGCAGTCGCTTCTGTACGGGCAAAACCCTACGGGAGTTCCTCAGCGTCTCTGGGTCCGTGCATTCAACCCTTTTCCTTTCTGCGGGAAAGTAAAATGTATAATATGATCTGAGAGGCAAGGACAGTGCTGTTTTACTTTCTAGCATTTACTTCGTAAGAAGAGAAAGTAGTGTAATCGTGCGCCGGCGTTCGATTGTAAAGCCGGGTTACGATGTAAACGGCGTCAGAAAAACTTACTGCAAAAAAATGACTCCAGCTCCGTAATCTTCAAGCTCAGTTCGGTAATTGTGTTGCTAAGCTTGCGCCAATTCTGAGTCGAGTTTTCGCAATCTCCTTTCGCTTCTGCCTCGTTTGATGGGCGTGCTGATGATTCAGAAATTTTGCTCCACTCCTGCGATTTTACAAGAAGTGTCCAAAACTGCCGCGCGAACAAATGCCCACTCTCGCTCGAAATATCTGCCCAAGTTCGTACGTGCGGAAAACATGTAGACGCCCAGACCAGATGCCCACTCATGTGTGATACGACGCCGTCATCCCATGGCCTTTCACTTTTGCCACAACCTCACGCAGCTCCTCCGAATCACATCTGCGCCCTATGACTATATCTGCGAGCTCCTGGGTGAATGAAAAAAAATTCCTAATTTTCTTTGGCCCTTAGAAAGAAGCTGATGCAATCAAACCGGAGGTATTTATCCGCCTTGCTCCGATTCTCAATTGCCGACTCCGCTCGCACTACTTTCGGCCACGCGCGTGAGGTATAGTCAGTGATCGCTTAAAAGAGAACCCGTCATGTGCAGATCACGAGGCGTATATTAACATTTCTAATAGCTCCGGAAACGCATGTTTACAAACATTAACAGAAACTACATGATAGTAAAACTAATTAAATCATCATTAACTACCAGTTTGCAAAGTTAAATTTAAAAAAAATATTTACGAGAATGAAGTGAGCAAGTGAATGTCAAAATCCCATTTACATTATTTGGGCTGTATTAAGTAATAATCACCCTTTAGTCTCACCCAAACAATTTACTTAAAATCACTATGGTTCAGGAAGAGGTTAAATTCCTTCCATGTCTGAAGCAGATGATTCGGTGTTGGAAGAGGAATATTCGGTGGTGACTAGTATCTTGTCCACGATACTGTCACTGAAGCCATTTACCTCCCACAGCCTCTGTTTCTCTTTAATAGTATGCACTACGCCAACGTTCTGGCGTCACTTTACAAATACCTTGCTCGAGAAGTTCGGAAAACCACAAAAATGTATTGAATCGTTCAATATCAGACATTTTCACCACTTCGTGGTAGGTTACCATTGTAGTGTTTCACGACGGATAGACCTGCACCGCTCTCCATCTGCAAGCGAACGTTTCGTACTTCTTGACAAAAATCTGTAAACTGATCTCCTTCGCTTCGCATGAGCATACCGCCTCCCACCGTGCGTGACTGAACTTGCGCCTGTCAACAGTTCTTACGAAATCAACAGCTCCATTTACTTCAGCACTTGCGTAGGCTACCGTTCGCTTCTTGACGCTCCGGATTCATTTTTTCCGCTAGAGCTGATACCAAGCAGACGGACACATAACTGTCACGGACATCGATATCTCCTCTTCCGGAAGGGCAGGCGTGGGAACAATGGTCTTCTTATTTTGGAATCTGAGTTATAGATTGTAAATTTCATCTAGAATTTTAGCATTGTGAGAGATATGAGCCACTGAAAACTATTTTCTTTTGCACATGAACACGCCTGAGGTTGTAACGCGTCAATTAACCACTGGCAAGCTTCCCAAAGCACATTGCTATTGTTTACATCCACTTTTTTCTTAGGGTGAACGAAAAATAGTAATCGGTTTAGATGTTAGAACGTGAGTGCATTGCGATAACTTTTGGTGCTCCTAATAAGAGAATACAGCCAAAATTACTTTTATCATAAGAATGTGTTCTTAAAAGCGCATTCAAGCGTAAATATACAATTCTTGTTCTTCCGAACACAACCGACTTCGCCGAGCTCTTGTCATCAAAAACGCAAGTGCGGTTACCACTGTGCTTGAAAATTCCACTGTGTTTACTGATGAAATGAAGCGAAAATTCATTTTTATTCACATTTGAGTAAATGCTGGGAAAATTAGTTCTTAATACAAAGTAATATTTACTATAAGTAAATGGTATTTACTAAAACGTACTAGTTCACTGAAACGTAGGTATTTACTTCAAAAGCTTTTAGATCACGAATTTACTCACTTTTATGTTCATCACCCATTGCGTCGAATGCTTGCAAATTAAATATTGCATTGCACTCTTTAGGAAAGAAATTTTCCTGAAGGTTTAGAAATGGACATATACCAATATGTTTTTTTAAATTATATTTTTCTCTTATCTAGGAGCTTCCAAATTAAACTTGTGTTTTATTTGATGTTTTTATTTTGCATCTCGATTTTATTTTTTTATATTTGTTTTTCAGGCAAAAAATCAGAATATTTTCTTATGCTTCGCATCCTACTGTCAATATTTCAGGTACTGCTATTTTGTACCACTAATGTCATAGTTGTCCACCGATTTTTAGTGCAGTGTTAACTAAAAAATTCATAGATATCAACATGGTTTTCCAATCTCTTCTATTAAGATCGTCAGAGCACTGTTCTTACAGCTTCTAGCGTTACGGTTTGTACTTTTAGCACATGAACGACTGTGTATACTGATTTTACGCCCTTTGTTGTGATCTTGAGACTAGGTGTTTTAAAAATACAGTGAAACGTCTTAAGCGGTTATTAAGGATTCCAGTGACTTATGAGGTTCCGAGGTGCGAACAGTACGTCAGGATTGCATTGACTTCACTCAATCTCTTACACGAGAAACTCCCTTTCCGTTCTCTCCGAACTTCACTTACAAGCAAATTAGTCGTGAAGCAAGTCACATCTTGTAGAAATGCTTGGGCAGAGTTCACGAATGATCTTCAGATTTGTTTCCCGGTGGCAAAGGGCGGGTTCCACGAGCTTCTGCGCAGAAGTCGGGGTGCGAAACTTGACGTGAATGATACCGGAGCAGGCAAAGTGAATGCGAACGCTTAATTTCATAAAGAGACATTTATGAAATCATATTGTGATCTGAATCAAAGTGAGATTCGCAGTGCCTCTGACCGGGAAGTCCTAAGTTCGAGTCCCGACGGTGGCGAGATTTTTGACACGTTTGTCAGCTAGGTCGAATGCAGCCGCTGTCTGGAGGAGAATTCTAGAGACTACGTGCTCTCATTGGTAGTTTTCCGTGGTTTCTCCGATCAACACCAGGCGAATACCGGAGCCGTACCCTAACAAACGGGCCACGGACCGCGTGCCATCTTTCCTACCTCTTCCTTGCCCTCTCCTCTCCCCTTACACACACTTCGCTAACATCCACTACACTACCACACATTCCGGGAGTCCGGTCGGGAGCTTAGATTGTCCCAACTGGGGCATGCCCCGCTAGTGGGGGATACCTGGTTAGGGGAAAACCCCGCTAGCCGACAGTAGTCGGTGCCGGATTTCACCATCCAGGGGGGAGAACACAGCCACCTCCCTAGGGAAAACATGCACTACACATAGGAGACTAGCGACGTCAGTAGTTGACGCGCCCGGAATCGCTGACAACCAACCAACCTGTGAGATAAATGTCTCTGACACAAATTATGATTACCATGCACCCCGACGCAGGATAATAATGAAGTTATTTTCACCTCTCTTGTGCTTCTTATTCCATTTCAGTTCAAAATTACTCGAGGAGCCTCTTAAAAAATGAAAGAAACTTATGAAAATAAATCAATCGATTCCACGAAAGAATGACCTAAATCAATGTGGCTGTTAGAGCAAGTTTCACTGTATTTAATATAACAAGACGCACTTTTCGATATTTACTAATTCATGATTCTTTTATGTACAGCTAATGCTGAATCAAGATAAAGAGAAGCATCCCATAATTTTCCTGAAAGACATGAAATATAAAGAATTGCAAGCAATTCTTGAATACATGTATCGGGGTGAAGTTGTAATTCCCCATGACCAACTTACTTCTCTGCTTCAAGTCGCGGAATCCCTTCAGATCAAAGGATTAGGTTGTGGAGAGAAGTCTCAGCCTCAAACCGGTAATCGAGGTTTAATTCAAACACATCAACCACAACAGCAACAGCCACAGCCACTCCAACCGCCCTTAGTTCAGCAGCACCAGCCAGTTCTGCAACAGGTGGTGCCGAAGCCAGTGCAGGTGGTGCGCTCGCCCGCGCCGGTGATCCGAGGCCTCGAGGTGACGCAGGTGGTGCGCGAGGCCGCGCCGCAAGTGGTGGACCTGACAGACGAGCCGCGCGCCCCGCTCCCCCCCCACGCCGCCCAAGTCGCCCACCTGCCCAAGTCCCCCCCCCCCCCGCGACGCCGCCAAGCGCCCGCTGCCTCCGCAGCAGGCCGCCCACAGGGCCAAGAGGCTCGCCTACCCCTCCGTTATGCCAGACAGGTTCAACCAGAACACTGCAAGCCCCATCACGATGCAGAATGTGCATCAGCAACAGAACGTCATCATGACGAATGCTGCTCAGGGGGGAGGAACCACTATGATTGCCGCTCCTGTTCAGACTCCACCAAAAACAAACCCGGTCATCAACAGACAAACAAATGAACCGGGAGGCCAAAGTGTCGTACACGTATTAATGCCTCCTACTCAACGCCCTGAGACTCACGATATACGAGATGCTGGTAATCAACCAGAAGCCCAAAAGCCCAAGCTAAAGACAGTCCCTAGAATCATTCAGAGAAAAACTAGTGTGGTGCAGCCTAGTTCCGGGAAGAGTAGTAGCCCTGTGGCGATGCCATCCCAGAACGCTCTAGTTGTGAGTGCTCCGAGAGCTCAGCCCCAAATTACTCCCGCCCCTGAGACTGCTCCCGCAACAGAGGCAAATTCAGCAGGTCGTGCAATCACCAATGAAAATGCTGCAGACAAGGTGGACAAAATTGCCACTGCCACAACTCCTCCAGTGGTTGAGCAGACAAACGGCTCTGCAACTGCTGTACAACAAAATCAACCTAGTAGCAATGAGGCAGAACCTCAAGATTCACTCGACAAGGCGGATCCAGCCGAGGAGGGTGATGTTGAAGAGCCATCTCTGGAAGGACCAAAAGAAACTTCAGCTAAAAAGAGCCCAGCGTTAGACAAACCAGGACCATCTGGTGTAGGAAAGGCCAAACCAGGTTAGTGAACCGTTAAATCCAGTTTTAAACATTTGAAAACTCTAAAGAATACAATATTGTAAAAAAAATGTTTACTCTGCTATAATCGATTTTCCCAAACCAACGAGCAATGTTCAGGTTTAATCTTTTTTTTTTTTATTTCCTAACTACAAGTATATTGAAAGGCGTTTGGGAAACAATAATTTATCAACGAATTCTAGAATCGTATATATTAATATTTGAATCATGTTGCCTGAACGTTTGCACGAACGGAGCTCGTAATTTTCACTGGTCATTTCTAGGGATTCAGGTTTTCTAATAACGTATGTTGAGAGTAGGAGAATAAGTTGTTTCAGAAGCAATATTGCATTTTGTTATTCAGTTTGAATTACAGACCATGTTATAACTTGATTGGATGTTATAATATGAAGTCTTCCTATCTCCGTTGTAGCAAAACAATTGCGTCCCTAATAATATTAAAACATTGAATTAGTAAGGGCGGGATCATAAACTGTAGTGTTGGTCGTTTTAAAACTCTGGCGCAGTATTGCTTGCGAAGTGGTAAGGGTGAGTGCCTGTTGCGCGCAGGACGGCGCGGGCGGACGCCGGCCACGGAGCGGCGCTTCCAGTGCACCGAGTGCGACAAGCGCTTCACGCTCAAGAGCTACCTGGAGAACCACCTGCGCATCCACGACGGCGAGTGCTACGAGTGCGACAACTGCACCAAGACCTTCCTGTCGCGCGCCGCCCTCGTCAAGCACCTGCGCGCGCACGCCGCCAAGGCGACGGCCGCGCCCCCGCACAAGTGCCAGCTGTGCGGCGCCGTCTTCCCCAGCGCCGCCGACCTCGAGAAGCACCTGACCGACCACACCATGGCGGGCGCCGACGACAACTGATCCTCTCACGCACTCCTTTGAACACGGTAAGTGCCCGTTATTCGTTAGTTGGCCAGAGCGAATGGCTCGTTTACAAAGCACTGGTCGTGTAGAGAAAAGAGTGCCTTAGCTACATCAAACAAGTTCAAAACCTATTCTGCGGGAGATGACACTTTGGGATTGACAGCTACTACTAGCGCAACTTTTCTTGAACGATGACCTTGCTTCACCCTCCCTTGAGCAATAAACAGTTGAAGGCAAAAGCTCGCAGCGAGCACTGACGACAACGTTCCAAGCATTAAAACTTCGTTGGTGCGAAACAGAAGCTAGTCAAAGCTCATAGTCGAAAACTTCTGTTCAGCTTTATTATCATTATCTAAGGAAATGGCTGAGGCAGCTCCAGGTCCTTCACGGGAGGCACCTATAACTCCTATCTAGTGTCCCTGCTGTAGTCTACCCAGAGCGATGACCTGGCCGCACACATAGCAGGCATGACTGATTTTTCAAAGGTTGACAGTACTGTAAATACTCTAGTGGTCGACTTTGTAACCAATACCCCCACGACGCCCGCATTTCTTCTATCCATCGTTCAAGAAAATTTGCGCGAGTAGTACCGAGCTCGCCTAAAGAGTGCCTTAGCAACACCAAACTAGTTCAACAAAACTATTCTGCGGGAAATGGAACTTTAGGATTGACAGCTACCGCTGTTGCCAAACGCACAAGCGCGCGATGTCTACCGTACCGCCTTCGCTACAGCTAATCACGGCACTTTAACAACATGACGCGACACTGCGGCCCTATTCATTGCGGATTGGGTGGTATAACGGTCAGCGTAACGGACTGTTGTACCCGAGTTTGCGGGTTCAAACCCGATCGAAGCCGTGGATTTTTAAGGGCGAAAAAATCCTCCGTACTCCTTCCTGAGATCCGCCTGTTTCGTCGCCCTAGCCTTTCTCCGCTAGGTGGTGAAAGGAGCGTAGCGAAATTTGCGTGGTTAGACGGAAGAGCGGGCCTAATGGCCCGAGTCTCGTCACGTAAAATAAGGCATTAACTAACTAACTCATTGTAAATATGCGAGCACGTCTATATCAGGACTTCCAGGTTTCATTTGGGTCCAAGTCGGAGCGCGGCGCCCCACGCTCGTAGCCCAACCTGCCTTTGGCCGCGCACTGGGTGATGAATAAAAATCCTGGGCAACGCGGGGCGGCAGATGCTGTCGTAACTGACACAAGATTGGCCCAGCGCGTACCGTCGCCATGGAAATGTAGGCACGCTACCTGTCGATATCAAACTCTCATCTCCCGCAGTATAAATATATATTTTTTTCATTGACACGAAGAATATGTAATTTGACCTTTTGTTTAACACAATTTATTCGTTCATTGATACAGCATGTTTCGATTAAAATATAAACACAAAGAACTCCAGACAAGATAATGAAATAAAACTTGCCGATATCACTCGTGAAAATATCACTTAATGAGCCACTAACGATGTATGTTCTTCCCTAATTGAATCCATATATATGTGATGTTCTTCTTAATTCACAATTACCGAGTAATACATTCTTTAAATTTTCTCATGAGGAATTGGTTAATATAATTAATTAAACTACTTTCTTTCATGTAATAGGTTAATAAAGTTAAATTAGCTCAGTGATGTTGCTCAATTTTATGTCTCTCGGTCAGGTCTGTTGATTACAAGATTACACAAAATTTACTCGCTGCGTTATTCAACATATAGCAGATAACGTTTGGGTGTAAGAATTGTTCATACACGGACGGAGACGGATGAATGGACTTTTAACAGCACTTTTTCGTTCAGTATGAGAGGACCTCAAAACATGTATTTCCGAACTCTCTGAAGCTGGCACTACAACAATTTCAACAATCGGTTACCACAAAAACAATTATGACATCTTGTAGAACGATTGAATTGCTAATTAATACCGGAAACATTTATTTTTGCTCGTTAAACTTCCGAGTAATTAATGGTGATTTAGTCCTTAATATTTAAGCTGGCGCACCACAATCTGTTACCACAGAAAGCTACATGGCACCATTTAAAACTATTTAATCTATAATTAATTGCGCAAAAATATGTTTTTGTTCGTCAAAGGGTGTAGCCAAATAAGGCGGTAAAAAGTACCCCCAAACCAAATCGATAATCGTGATGCTCATATGAAAGTGTATACAAAATGACGTAGATTCACAAAAAATCAGCCTCTAAGGGGAAAGATACGAGAAACGTATTTTGCAGGTTTTATTTTCTTCTTGGCATTTATTTTGTGTATCAGGCTGAAAACAATTGCAGAGGCGGTGAAATAGAGTTCAATTTGAAGGTATTTTATCAACGAATTTTGACAACGAATTTTGACGCAAAATTTATATAGAAAATAAATAAATTTTTGAAATTCATTTTCGACACGATAACGGAGTACTGTCTCAATTTTCCCGCGTAAAATGGGTCTTATAATATTCTATAACATATATTTTTTTGGAGATTTTTAAACATTGTGGACGGTAGTGAAAAAAATTAAAACAATTTTTTTCAGTTTAACAATTTGAAATTCGCGCCTAAATGTGATTGGTGAAAACCATAGTGGAAATATTTATTTCCACCATGGTGAAAACGGTTTAACCCAGGGCCGCTCAACCATTTGCTCCAAGGAGGTGCCGCCGTTTGCTCACTCTTTCAGAGCTGCAGCTCCGCAGTGAGAGCAGATTACGTCATGAATTGGCGGCATGTGGCACAATGGGTCGCCTGTTATTTCTACAGGATATATGCGTATTGCATTGCTCGGACAGAAAGCGTTTTGCTGCTCTGGGAAAGGATATGAAGACAGAAAATACAGATCATCAATAAACAGACATTATTGGATATTTACTAGATATAAACATATTTGTGTGATTTGAAAATAAAAAGACAATTTGCAATGCAGCATGGAAAGAAAAGTATATTTTTGCAGATCGCGCGAGCTGTGCTAAATGTTTAGTTGCAAAAAAGTGTTCAAACACATGAAATTTAATTGCAGCGATATTACATAGTTTATCATGCTGCTGAATATGAAAAGTATTATAAAGGTTACCCCAAAAAATGTTACTAAATAAACTTGTCATGGAAATTGTGAAAGTAAAGGAAATTAAAATTAAAAAATGAAGCAAGTTGTAAAATCAAATACTTTTCTTACACTTTTTAAGTGATTTTTCCTGCAATATACTTTCTATTGTGACATACCAGATTGTCACACAATATTTTGATGGGAATTGGGGACAAACATTTATTAAATTCATCGTGAAAAGTGTAAATGTTGAGGGCGTAGTCATGCAGGCAGGGCGTTTCTTAGCAACCATGGAAGCGGAAGTAAATAAACATAGCGCGGCAAGTAACGGACAGAAGATTGTGATATAAGGGAATGTAGGATTGGTGGTAAACTGGTAATGGGGTATGACGGCGAAGGAAACTCGAGATTGTTGTGTAAAAACAAGAGACAAGAATGTATGAAAGTTATGGAGGGTTGAACTTCGTAATATTTGAGGAGAGGAGCTCTAGACCGCGTGCACATCGCACTGAATGGTTATGGTAAATGATAGATGCGGGACTTGGTGGAATTTTGCGGGAAATAATTGAGCAGTGAGGACTTATATTTTGTGTGCGTAATTCTATTTGGAACTTTGAATAATTCTGGCACCGGGAGTAGTAAGTGAAACAATAAGTTGAGGAGGACATTGATCCGGCAGCGGACCGAGAACAAGATACAAGAGAGAAGATTGGTCGGAGCGGTGGATTCTTCCTGGCCTCATCGTCCAAGAGCGCATGGATGTATAAATAGTAAGAAGAGCGCTATAGACAATTTTTACAATCGTTAATGACCAGGGTGACATTGCATGTTTAAAAGAATTAATAGAAAAATAAACTTATAACGTTCTCATTCCGAAAAAGAAAAGCTGATTATCATTTCTTTGGCATCTTGTGCAATCCACAGTTTAATAATTTCTTTCCAGAAACAAATTTCAGATTCCTCGCTTCTTCCGTATGGAGAGCGGATTGAATGATAGTTTGCTAAGAAGAAAGTAAGTACCGGCGACGATTATTTTTGTAAAAACCCAACCGGCAGAGCTAGTAGGATAATTATTTCCCTTTAGATGTGTTTGCGGGAAATTTAAAATCGCAACCCTTTCCTGGCGCCCAAAAATGATATAAATTTGGAAACCGGTTGCAGAAATGATTTAAAAGAAACGGAGAGCGTTTCACTATGTTTGGAACAGATGACTTACTGCTGATGAGTCGTAAAACGCACTTCAGATTGTGATATGTAATGGAACTTTTATTTCGAGATTTACAAATTTTCAAAGAAGAAAAAATAGTTTTTTTTTGTAAACTAAACATTTGGCATAGCTGCCGCAATCGGCGAAAAGATACTTTTCTTCCCATGCTGCATTGAAAATTGTTGGTGTGGACGCTCTGGTCTGCGAAGAGCTTGCGACTGTCGTTATCAGTAGGGCCCGGATTTTAATGACAAGTCATATTTTTTCTGAACCTTCGGGTGAATATTAAAACTATGCACGAATCCAGGTATTGTCGATTAGAAAAACGTGTTTTTATTGTGCATATTAAGTCATATTTACACCGTTTTTAGTAAAAAGTCATATTGTGGCCAAATTCGACCATAAATGCATACATATGTCATATCCTTAAGGACACAAGAATAAAAGTGTATCGCATGACAATGTATCAGGTGATATTGTCACAAATAAACTAAAAAATTATATCACAAAGGATTATTTAAAACGTAAGTGAATTTGAACAAAGTACGTTGGGTCGAGCTTTTGGTCATTTGGTTGAAAAAGCGTACAACAAATTCCTGAGTGTTCTTCAGCGAAATCCTGGATATTCTACAATGTGCAAAATTAGCGATATAATTTCTGGAAACGCCGCAACATTTGAAGACAATGAACCAAAGCTGCCCTGCAGTGACATCGCCGCCTTTAAATACGCTCCTGAGACGTCATGTGATGTGGAGAGGAGCTTTTCCAGATACAAAACTGCCCTCAGCGACAACCGTAGGTCTTTTAAGATTGAAAACGTGAAAATACATCTTGTGATGAATGCAACTCTTTGGAAACTGAAGGCTGGAAGAAAATTAGAAAACATTAAACAAGAAGTATACAGTAACAGTAGTAAAGCAAGACATTGTGTTTGATGGGTTTGATTGTACTGTACGTGATTTGTATTACAGACACAAGCATTCTTTTTAAAAGGCTAGTTAGTTCCAAAGACTGCAAACCGTATGTACCGTACTCGCAATCTGTTCTTGAGCGGATTTTGTATTTGTCATACCTAAAAAATCAACAGGATTTTTTAAAAAATAAATTGTATAACGTCATATTTTATTTTAAGGTCATATTTATATAGGTTTCAGGTCATAAATGCTTGCATATTTAGCTGATTTTTAGGTCATTAAAATCCGGGCCCTAGTTATCGGGACACTGTCACAGAGGTTGTCGCAAGCAGGGCAACGCTCGGGCTCCGGTGACTTGCTCTCGGTAGCCAACACGACTCCGCGCTGCCGATTTGCTCTGCTTGAACAGCCCTGGTTTAACCGATTATTAAATAGAGATACATAAACTCGAAATCTTAGGCATATGTGTTACGTCGATTATGTATCAAACTCAATCGAAATATCTTTGGTGGAAATTAAAATTAAAAAATTGGGTGGCCTCTTGCGCATCTGACTCCAGCCAATGAGCTTCAGGCACCAGTGTGCGTCATAATATTAGCGTGAATTTTAAATGCCAAAAGTATCACAGTTACATGTCATTGAAACAGATAAGCACTTTTATAAATATTACATCTTTTATTGCAATTACCTGCCAAATCATCGTGTTACTTTTGGTCAATCACCGTTGAAAGTTGTCTATTTATGCCACTTAAAAAGGTTTCTCAACACTTCTTGCACTCCATGAAACATAGCGGCTGACGTCTGGTCTCGCTTTTTAAAGGAAGGTGTCACATGGTTCGCGACGGAAACTGTTGTGCAGAACGAGCAAAAATCGGTGTACCGGAGGATCTCACCCATCTCTTTCCACCATGGGAATATCGGGAGGGAAACGATATTGTCAACGTGCGAACGGAAGTGGTATCCTCTGATGCTGCTCCCAGATAGCTGCGATCATTTAAACGCACATTTGGCACATGCTTGTTACTCTTCAAAAATGGTTAAAGAGGAATTTTTAAATACAAATGTTGAAAAAAAATATAAATTTTGAATAGACTGTTTATAAACAAATGCGGGATCCCAGTTATTGCAGGAAGTGACAATGATTAATTGTCTATGATTGTTTAATTCTATTGTCTACGGTTGTAACGAATATTGCGACATCTGCTGACGCCACCACGAACTAGATAGTATGCGCGGATGGTGACATCTACCGGCGCCTTTCCGAACTAAGGGTTAAGGGGTATGCGCGGATTGCGACATCTGTCGGCGGCCCCCCGAACTAGGAGGTCCCGGAGGGTTCGCGATGTTTACCGCAAGTTCCAGAAAATTCTTTGTGGTTGCCAGCCGAGTAATAAATACGTGGCAGCCGGCGATCGCGAGTCAGTCTAAAGTGGAAGTTGAGCTGTGAAGTGTGTGCATCGCGATGAATAGCAGTGCAGTGATTGGGCTCAGTGACGTGAACACTGGCCAGCGCCGTGAACTGTGGTCAGTGCATTGGACAGTGGTCAGTGCAAAAGAAGTTACCAGTGAAAATAAATAATTAAGAGAAGTGTAGTGTAAGTAAATAATCAAGAGAAGTGTGCCGTATAAAGAAATAAAGTGAAGACTAACTGTACATAAATCATGTGTTTTCAGTGATCGTGTTAAGAAACAAAATAAACGTTTTTGTTGAAATAATATCGGTTTTAATTCACCACATAGAATTGTAACAACATTGTGAACGTGCGAATAGAAGTGGCATCCTCGGATGCTGCCCCCACATAGCTGCGATCATTTGAACACTCATTTGGCACACACTAGTTACTTGGCGAAAATTGTTATTTTTAAATAAATTTAAAAAAAAATTTTTTAAAAAACCCCTTATCGAAGGAAGTGACAATGATTAATTATGTATGATTAATAAATCTACAACTAAGTAATTTGTTTTTTATATTTTAAACATAAATGATTACTATACCTAAAACAGAGTAATTTTATTTATATTAGAAAGAATAGATCAATCTAAACCTAAAAGGGGTTTGATAATTTTATTTTGATAATATAAATACTTCCCGCCTAAAACAAACATTTGTCAGCAAAAAGTTCCAATTCATCCTGGTAAGCAAGACTTCAATAATTTTAATATAAACTGTTTAAGTATTGGTGAAACAAGTTTTTCCAGTCACATTTTGGCGCGAATTTCAAATGTTTAAATTGAAGAAATTGGTTTTAATTTTTTTCACTACCGTCCACATTGTTTAAAAATCTGGGGGGAAAATATGTTATAGAATGTTGTAAGACCCATTTTAGGAGGGAAAATTGAGGCGTTATCCCACGTCGATAACGTCCAACGTTATCACGTCTAAAATGAATTTAAAAAAATTCTATGCGAATTTGGCGTCAAACTTGTTGACAAAAAACCTTCAAATTGAACTAGGTCTCTCCGACTGCAATTTTTTTCAGCCTGCTACATGCAATAAATGCCGAGAAAAAATAAAACATGCAAAACACGTTTCTCGTTGTATCTCTGCAACATATTGCCCTAGGATGCTGATTTTTTGTGAATCTACGTCATTTTGTATTCTCTTTCATATGAGCATCGCGATTATTGATTTGGTTTGGGGGCACTTTTCACCGCCTTATTCGGCTATACACTTTTCGAGTAATTAATGCAGGCACACCACAATCGGTTACCACAAAAACAAATATGCCATCCTGTAGAACGAAGTAACTGCTAATTAAACAAAAATTAATTTAATTGCTCTTCAAACTTCCAAACAAGACTCAAGAACAGTATTAGTGTATTTAAAGAGATGCACATTTATTTCCTCACAATGCACTTTTTCCAATCTCCTTTTGTATTTCATTTTATTTATTGGCTGACATAAAAATGCTAAGATGTATGTGTTATTTTAAATTGTACATACTGAGCTTTATTTGGTTGTTTAAGTTAATTTATTTTTTTGAATGTGCGATTTGTTTCAGGTTGCTCTTGTATGTGAATTTTAAATGGATGTTTCATTCCCCGAATATTGTTTTAAATCAAGAAATTTCATTTTCAATACTTTTTCATGTATGTACCGTAAATGATCTTACACGCTATGAGACGTTAATATTTTATGTTTAGTTTTTTATCTCAGTAATATGAGAACTTAATTTTTCAAAATGTTTTGAGTTGATTTATTTAATTTCGTTTGAAAAAATATTTGTTTAATTTAAAGTTTAATTACCAGTAATTTAGTATTTCATATAAAAATGTTGTGTTCATTTAAATTTAAAATTATTTTGGATAATAGTTACAAAATCCATCATCTACTGTATTGTTTCTTTAACGTTTTTTATTTCTTTTGAAACAACTCTTGTATTTGTAATAAATAAAGTATGTGTTCCAAGACTAAGTGCATTTCAAAGTCATGTTGATCTATCACAGGTTATATGAGGTCATTTCCAGAAGCCAGCTTTCCTTGTTTGTTTGTAAGTTTACACTGTATACTCTGCTCATTTTTGGTGCATTTTTGCTGCAGTATTCCCTACCCAAACTAGTGGTGCTGGAACAGCAAGTAATTTCTCGCCCGAATTTGAACGCAAAATTACGAGAAAAATTCTCAAATTTTCGAAAAATATATATTACCTTCAAAATCTCTTTATGGAACTAATTTCATTAAGGGAAAATTGTTTAATATTTTAGTTATATGAAGACTCCGAAAAATTTTTGAACTTTTGCAATTTCCGAAAAATTAGTTTTCAACGAACGTGAAATTAACTCTCTCTTAAACATCCTTCACACACATTTGCTTCTGGACATAAATGTAACTTCGTTATCTGTGCACGTCTTCTAGAATTCAGTGGGAAATACAGTAATTCAAATTATCGTTCCATGTTGTCGCGGAAGGTAGTATTATTCCTTGACGAAGGTCATGATCCTTGAAAATAGAGTTTATTACATGAGAGCCTTTTTTTTATTTTCAAAATTTATGTAGTACATGACTCAGTGTAGGGATCACAGAATTTTGAAAATGTGCACAGAATTCACTTCTCCCCATAGCACGTCATACGCAGTTTCAACTGTTTTTTTTACGTAGAATAAATAAATAAATAAATAAATAAATCCAACACAAATTAATCGAAAACGATGGAGCCATTTTTTAAAAATTTGGAAATGTTCCAGGGACTTCATGTAAAGTACCCCCTAAAATTGCAATATCGGTTTCACATTTAAGGGGCCGCGACGTTAGCCAGATCGATTGCGGACTATCAATTTTGGAGAAAATTGACTGAATAGTTTAGTCCCAATTATTGTTCACTGACGGACGTTTTTCCGTCATTTTATATTTTGGTATCAACGACCCACAAAACTTGAATTCTGGCTACTCCACATGTTGGAGGATTTACCCACCTAATTTTAGCAACTGGAAATATCCACTTTTTCGTTATCAGGGCCCTGGAATGAGTGTTTTTCTGCCGAAAATTCGCCGTTTTTTTTCGCGCAGCATTACATAACTTTCTCTCTACTGCGTAAGCGGTAGCGAGAAGGAGTGGTAGCGGTAGCCCGTTGCATGTGGAGTTCCTCAAGGATCGATTTTAGGGCCTATTCTGTTCCTACTTTACGTAAACGATATGCCCTCGACGATTCGAAACGGAAGAACGGTTCTCTTTGCGGATGATACGAACATCCTTTGCAATAAAGAAACAGTAAATAGTACAATATCAGATGTTTCAAATTGGTTCCGAAATAACAAATTAATAGTAAACGAAAAGAAAACGGTTTTAATGCAGTTTTCCATTTCAAATAAACAATTCTGTGCTCCATTGAAAATGAACAGTGTACCATTGACTAATGTTAAGGCAACAAAATTTTTAGGTCTCTCAGTTCAGTCAAACCTTAAATGGAACGTCCATTTAAATGAATTGAACACAAAATTAAGTTCATTATGCTACGCGTTCAGAATTCTTGCAAATTCAATCAGCCTTCATACTGCTCGTTGTGTATACTTCGCGAATGTTCATTCCCGCCTGAGATATGGCATAATATTATGGGGAAATACATCTTATAGTCCCCAGACTTTTAGATTACAAAAACGAATTGTACGAATAATAACCAAATCCCATCCACGTGATTCATGTAAGCCTCTCTTCATTAATCTAGGAATTCTACCTTGTGTCTTTTTATTTACGAATCAGTGGTTTTTGTAAAAAATGACTTGCTTAAGGACGGGAATATATTTTCAGAAAATGCCGAACTCTATTACTATAACACTCGACGTAGAAATCATATTCATCAGGTGACAGTATCAACAGATCATTACAAAAAAATCACATACAATACATGTACATTATTTTACAACACTTTGCCAGATGACATTAAACGATTAAATTCAATAGAAAAGTTTAAATCCCAAGTGAAATCGTTTCTGCTGCATAACTGTTTCTATACAATTAGAGACTATACTGAGCATCACAAGAAAAGTGACATTAATTTTAACTGAAATGATACATAATGCATTATTTACCATTTGGACTGTATAAATGAGTATAAATAACCTGTAACAACTATTGTACTACAGCTTCCGGGTCAATGACCCCCATCTCGATCAGGTTTTTCGTCCAGTTTCCCTGATCCATTGAGCAAATGCTGAG
Organism: Teleogryllus oceanicus; assembly: GCA_964035755.1. NCBI lineage: Eukaryota > Metazoa > Arthropoda > Insecta > Orthoptera > Gryllidae > Teleogryllus > Teleogryllus oceanicus. The sequence continues at coordinate 20,420,848 of CAXIVR010000009.1, read as the reverse complement.
ATGGCCCCTTGTTTTGCTTCTGGACATAAATGTAACTTCATTTTCTGTGCACGTCTTCTAGAATTCAGTGGGAAATACAATTATTCAAATTATCGTTTCCATGTTGTCGCGGCAGGAAGTAATAAGAGCCAAAATTTATTACTTATTTATCCTTGAAAATAGATTTTATTACATGGGAGTTTTTGTTGGTTTTTTTCTGCCTTTCAAAATTTGAGTAGTGTATGACTTAGTGTAGGGATCACAGAATTTTGAAAATGTGCACACAATTCACTTTTCCCCATAGCACGTCATACGCAGTTTTTAACTGTTTTTTGACGTAAAATAAATAAAAAAAATAAAATAAAAAAGAAGGGCAATCGCGAACTCTTCCCCTTCGCTAGCGATTCAAAGACTCCATCGGAAGTTGAACTGGCGATGCACTTTCTCGCAGTGTTTCTAACTTTCGCAATTTTCGAAAACTCAAGAGTTCAATTCAGGTTACCAACTGAGTTCTCATACTCTGTGGGCCAGTGCTAACGACAGCTGACTTCATAAGTCAGCAAGGCTCCAAGGAAGGTGTCGCCCGCCAGTAAATATTTGCTGCCCATGGATTTTTATGAATATATAAGAGAAAAATGTTTGAGGATTTTGGGATCCTGAAAAAAGGTACATTCAAGTACCGAAAATGGATGAATCAGCCCCATCAATGGGAATACGGGTGGATTCAGATACTGCTGGAAGGTAGGTAACATGGCAATAAACATAACGGTCTTATGAAAAATTTCATTTGCGTTTCTTGTGAATTTCTCGAAATTTTTGTAACAAATTCAAATAACTTTATTTGTTCGAAGAAGTACGTAATTATTAAAATACATGTTACTCAGTAACGAGGTCACAACTTGTTATTCATTGCGGCTGCGGAACCTATTTCCGAGCGTAAACGCATCAAAAAAGACCTCAGGGTGGTGACAAATTATAAAAACATACTATTACTACTTTTTCGAATAAACAATAATTTAACGATTCTTCGTGGAGCATTAAAACACAGATGACTCTTTATTTGCGAATATTAAGTAACACATTAAGTTAACTTACTACAAAATAATTATTTATATTGTTACGCCTCGGTCGGCGAGCAGGCGGTCACACAACTGTGGGCGCGGCCAGGTTTTCTTTGTCTGTGACCGTGAGAAATGCCCCGGGGAAATTTGTAATTTGACATGACGGACGCACAAGTCGCAGGCGACATTCTACCGATAATCACGGGCTTCACCTCGCACGTGACTGAATTGGACAAATCAAGCCATGTGTATGTGACGGAAAGTAATTAGACTGACGATACGAAACAAGAGGCGAGGGAAGGTAGAGATGGGTGCAGGTGAACAGCGGAGAGGCGAAAAGGCAGAAACTTTGAAGCTCTCGGAATAGATAGACTTACTTGGGAGTTCGCGGGAGAAGCACTGCGAATTCTCGTTGTACGAATAGTTAGGAGAAATGTGGAAGCTCTTAGTAGCAGAGATGTATTCGGAGTCTTGATGAGAAGGTAAGCGTAGGCTTCCGCGGCTCGAGTCGATGACTTCTTCGCTGTCCGGGTGACGCCGCGTAGTGGGCTGAGAGGCCGACGTTTCGCCTGACATGTCGCAGGCTTCATCAGGGCATTGACATCGCGATGTTGTGCGTCGGGTATTAAATATTGTCCGGCCTGGGCGGCCGGGTGGGGTGGGTGCGCCGTGATTGGCGGAGGGGTCGCTCTGATTGGCTAAGACAAGCGAAGAAGTCGTCTTGATGAGAAGAGACAGTGACAGAAGAGTCAGACAGTGACAAGGTGGTAAACGGACTAGTCAAAAGTGAGCGGTATGGGTCATTGCATGAGCATCGTATCTGACGAGGGCTTTGGCGGAGTCCACGGCAGGAGATCCACGAGCCGAGCGCGCCAGGGAGACGGGAAGCGGCCGACGGCGAGAGTGCCTTCACATCTCCGAGGGGCTATCCGCCATAGAACGTGGCGGTACCTCCAGATGCTGGACCTGCCAACGATAGCCCGGCGTCTGCAGTCTGCTGCGGTGAATAAATGTGCTAATATCAAGCCTCATGGTATATTTTCGAAGCCAGGTAAGTCACCCCACATTTCCCAAGCCAAGTAAGTCACTCCACATTTATCAAGCCAAGTAACCCTGAAATTAACCTGCCGCGATTCGAGCTCGTCTCGCAATCACGTGTGGGATTCGTGCTGCTACCGGAACTCTCCGGACAAAGACGATCGCAATCGTGATCGTACAGAACCACGCCACGGACAGGGTAATCACCACTGTTGGATGGCAAGCAGGTCAGCGGTTACAATCGGCGTCCGAACACAGACTTGCTACAGCCCAGCGGTTACAATGTACAGATAGACTTTAGGTTTTTATCGCAGTCCTTAATTTTATATTTACTTGGTGATTTATTTTCAGACACTTTTTCTTTATTCATGTTTATGTCCCATCATTTCTGTTACAATTAATGTATTCGTCACTCTCACTGTCCACTGCGGATGCACACCTTCCACAGCTCAAAATCAGACGGCTTCAGGTCGCTGAAGCCGCTGATTTATAACTGGCAGGCGCCGAGAATGGAAGCCTTCAGAATCTTGAGTCATTCTTTGGAAACCGGGTTGAGTCGCCTCGCTATTCGGGCGGGACGAGCGGATTTCGACTGGCAGCTGAAGATTCATGCACCCTTCATTACAATGATAATGTAAAAATGTTGGTGATGTATTCTTGCTAATGAAGGTTCGCTTGGTGGTAGTTTAGCAAAAAAAGGTGAGTAAAAATTGAAAAATTAATTCATACAAATATAAAAACACATATGTAATACAAATGTACAAAATGAAAAACAGAAAATACGTAAAAGATTCACTACACGCCCCTTTACTCATTTGAAAACTCATCACTTCTCTGCCTTTCTTTCGCTACCCAATAATTTCTACTTGATACTTCCCTCATTGCTTCTATTCGCCAATTAACCATGCTTTTGCACCATTCAATACTTTAATCTGACATTCCCTGTAAGGATCCGAAGATAACTCCGTTACAGGACGAATCAATGTGTAAGCTTGTGTGTGTGTGTGTGTATGTATATATATATATATATATATATATATATATATATTGAAATACACCCATCCATATACCCATCTTGCTGTCCTCAAATTCCTGTAACCTGTTTCCGAATTTCTAATAAATATATGGGCGCCAGGAAATGGTTACGAGAATGAGCTCCCAAATTTTATTTACTTAAAACTCTGTTGCTGACTTAGTCTGCGGGTTCTTTACCGAAATAATCGTGAATACTTACGATTACTTAATTCGCCCCCCCCACCATACGGAGAAGCGTGGAATCTGAAATGCAAATTTAAATATCCTACTGGATTGCACGTGACTGCAAAAGATAATCAGTTTTCATCAATAGAAAATAAATTTATAAATTTTAGTACCTTTTAAAAGTATAACTCTTTTTGGTCACGACCTTTATTATAGCGCTATAGAACCTGTTATCCATTAGAATCCTGGGCGCCGTCCTGGTAAAGGATGTCTCCCCGTAGACTCCAGCAATGGGCCTCGTCCAATCTTCCTTCTTGCCACCGACCAAATCCGTATCTTGTCGTTTCTTCTCACAAACCACTATGTACATTGTTTATCCATTGGCTTTCCATCCCCATTCACCTGCCTGAATTGCTACAAGTTCCAATACTCCCCATTGATCATTACCTAAGCAAAATCATAAGTGCTGTTAAAATAGCATATAAGTTCACCAAATTCTCGTCGGGCTCCTATTATCGGAGACTAAGTTCGATTATTATTGCCCGCTTAATAAAATTTATAAGTCCCACTTTTGGCATTCACCGTTCACCTCGTACAAACACATTTCCGAGTTCCATCTTTTAAATACCAACAACCACAAATCACAACGTCCGAACTCGCGTAAATCTTCTATGTTCAAGTAAACTGCTATACATCTATTGCTCTACCACTCTCAAGAAAACCTTCCACTGCGCATGCCCGAACGTGGCCTCTCCCTCCAAAGCTCCTAATATTTCTCCGCCTGCCTGCGCTCTTTGTCACAACATAGCTCTCTCTCTCTCGCGCGCGAAAAATGGCGCACAGCGTAAAACAAAAATGGCCGCCGTTTGTAAACCAGATACGATAAAAATTAATCAAAAATTTTTTGAATAGCCAAAATATAAGGAAATATATGTACAAAATATGAAATTTTTTCGAGATGGTCGAGCGACCAGTGCTGGACTACTTAAAATGAATTGACCCGTACATAAGGTTGGCTGACACATTGTTCACCGGTGAACAACGTTTCTTGTATATTTCTGGTAATGTTTCGTACTCTAACCTCAGGGTTCCAGCGAATATGAACAACACAGGATCTTGGTGGTCCATGGTCGTCTGTGTCAGCCAACCTCCTGCCCGTTCCGCCCTGTGAAGGTAAAACATCACCATGTTTTTTAAGTTATTCTATCATCAAGTCGTAAAATTACTGCAGGATTCCAGGCAGCACGTGATACCAGGATACCGCAGAGCATATTCCCGCCTGGCAGCGCAGCGGTCGGATAGCACAGTTATATAAGATGAAGGAGCGTGCAGCACGGCATTTCTGCTATGTACCTCTAAACTTCAAAAATAATTTGAGATAAGAGCATCCTCTTGAATAAATATAATCTACGAAAGTTTCACTTGAGATTGACCAGTGGCGGCTTGTAGGGTAGTACCAGTGTGCCATGGCACCACCAACAAAAAGAAAGGAAAATAAATTTTTCACCACAGATGTGTGTATAAAATACAGTTTTTAAAAAATATTTTTATTTATAGTAATTCATTTGAACGAGAACGTAGTCATTCGATGCTCTATCAATATTATCTTCAAACGCACAGGGTGTAATGCTACCTGTCAGCTTTCTCCTGAACCTCTGAGCCACCTAGCGATTGACACTGTCTGCCCATTTAACTCTGTATAAAGAACGCTGAATGGGTTTCTATGCGTCTCTTATGTATCACGCGGTGCCAAGGAAAAGTGGCACAGTAATTAACGTTCTCCTCCATAGATTGCGCCAATAGCACCATCTTCATCGAGAAGACTATCTCTCGCTCACAATGACGCTGATGCCCTTGTGTTTCGCACATGCACAGGCGGCGTACGCCGTGGGCGTAAGGCGAACTCAGGAAGCTGTGACCTCTTGAGATTATTGTGAGCGCTCAGGCTTTCAGGCTGAGAATTTTAATTTGCTCCTATTATTTTTAGTTTGTTTTCAGTTTAATCTTCATTATAAATTAATAAACACGGTCACTGAAAAATTAAATTTTGTTGCCCATGAATTTTATTTTAGAGGTCACTAAAAGACTTATAAAACATAGCATCGATGTTTAAAAATATAGATGTTTTCGATCGACGCTTTATTAACATCGATTTCATTTTAAACATTCATAATTGGTAACATAGATGTTTTGTTATCGATGTCGCATTACCAACAGGAACCACCAATAGAATTCCGTACTGGCCGCCACTGAGATTGACTATTCGACTGCAAAGTACTACGATAAGCTGAAAAAATCTACACGATGTTCACGCCAATATGGCAACTGGAATGTTTTGCAAAATGTTCAGGAAGCGATTGTGCGGAAACTATGGGGGAAATTTGACATGCTCCTGAGCATGTCATAACTGTTCCAAACAAGAAGCTACAGCAAAAGCGCTTATCATTGCTATAATTTTATTCAATTCTTTTCTTCATTAGAATTTCAAGACATTTTCTTTACCATTTACACTTGATACTACCTTCACTTTCACGTGTCTATAACAAGTTTTATGTACAATATGTGTTTTCTAACAGGTCCATATATTGTTTATGTGAGAAAATGCACTTTGAGTTGCAGTATAGGCCTTAGGAGCGCACCAGAGAAACCACCAACCCGGAATTGGTGTCCCGTAGATAATATAGGGGCTAATGTCCATAACCTACCACGCAATTGAGAAAAACTAGTTAAAAACGTTTGTAAAAATAAAATTATTTTAAAAAATATTTTAGTTTTAATAAGGTCAGAATACTATTCCAATTAAGCCAGATAATAGACGTTAAGTAGTACGTCTATAATACGTAATAGATAACGTAGTACTCCATATTTCTGACTTATAAATCAATGAAGAATGTGACGAATTTGATGCTGCATCAAAACAGCAGAAAACTTATTTCGAAGTTAGAATCTTTGATCATTTTAATCACACAGAAACGAACAACGTTTTCATGAACACAAAAGGTACAATGTTGCTAGGATGCAATGGCAAAACAAATGAAGTAAATTGCCGCCACCAGTAAAAATGGAGGCTTTCAAATCACAGCGTGTGCTAAACTAATTTCCGGTCCAATGTCACCAAATTCTCAGTTAACTTCAGGTGCAGGCGGCGCCATTCAGGGGCGAAAGGGCTCTTCTCGGGATCACATCGACGCTTCTCAAGAACATCAGGTACAAGCACTCACATTTCCCCATTCAAATAGTGGTCGCGCATTTTTACTTGTTACACCCTCGCGGGAGAAAGGGTGCGCCAACGTTACAATTAATATAAGCCTACTGGCTGAGGCTAGGTAAACTTCAACGTTATGGCTTCATACCTACCTAAAAAGTTCATTAGTGAGTTTGGTTGAACACGTGAGTATTATGAAGTTAAAATTTTAATAAGAAAAGCCAAGCAGTGCGGACAAAACTACTAAAATTTTTATGAAGAGTGCCATGCATACTAAATAACTTATGTCGGGCTTCTCCACGAAGTAGTCTTCTGTTCCAAGTGAGGCTTCGTGGGAAGTCACACTGGGAGAAAGGGTGCTTCGAAAAGGCGCTTTTGTTTGCTGCAATGTTTGAAACACGAAAATCTTTGTTCTTCCTTCATTCTCATTATTGTAATAAAATATTTAAATTAACTTCATTTGCTAAGGAATAAAATGCCTTTTAATTATAAAATGTATAATGTATACATGATTTACTCTTGGATTATAAAATATGACAAGAAAGACATTTGTGAACACTTAAGTACCAATCTTGATAGTCGAAGTAGGAAGGGGGTAGGTGAAAAGGGGTGTTCAAAACCCAGTTCGTTTTTCTGATGGCTATTTTTCATTGTTTTTAGTAAATCCCCTGGATTCTGTGAGGCAAAATTGAAATTGTTTTGGAAATCATTGTTTTGTCTGCAAAATTGAAATTCATTCAATCCAATAAAAGTTAATAGAAATTATTTTAAATTTGTTTAGTATTCAGATATCATTCGTTATTTGCTCTTTCTGCAAAGAAGAACGCCCCTTCGTCACACACAATTCAAAATGCGTCTACAGTCGACTCAGCAGTCAACAACCAACATCAAAAGGAAGTGACCCCGCGAGACCTGACGTGAGCTGAATCCAAACAATCACGAACCCAACTATCGCCGCGCACTGTTGAAACGGCACACGTGCTGCTTGCGACATCTTGATTGTAATAATCGTACATCCTTTCTTGATAACCATCCTTGATATACAATACCGGATGCCTATAAGCGACTCTGACAGTTCTCTCGCCACGTGCTGTGCTACATCATCTGACCTGCTCTGAAACAATCAGCTTGCGAGGATTTGTTTACTTTCTCACAGCCATGGTTCATCATTGCTACTTATCTGACTCGCAGGAAGTCAGCATTTATTTATTTATTTATTTTACGTCAAAAAAAACAGTTAAAAACTGCGTATGACGTGCTATGGGGAAAAGTGAATTGTGTGCACATTTTCAAAATTCTGTGATACCTACACTAAGTCATATACTATTTAAATTTTGGAAAAAAAAAACAACTCCCATGTAATAAAATCCATTTTCAAGGATAAATAAGCAATATATTTTGGCTCTTATCATGTTGTGCTTCGGAATAATACTTCCTGCCGCGACAACATGGAAACGATAATTTGAATAATTGTATTTCCCACTGAATTCTAGAAGACGTGCACAGAAAATGAAGTTACATTTATGTCGAGAAGCAAAACAAGGGGCCATCTCAGCATTTACTCAATGGATCAGGGAAACTGGACAAAAAACCTGATCGAGATGGGGACATGATATCAAGACGTGTCATAGCCTGTCAGCAAGTGTTAATGTTTCCAAATCTAATTTATCTGTGATGTAGGTGGTGTCATGTGCGTAGTAATGCAACAGCGCATTGAACTGTCAAGAGTCGCTTATACGCTGCCGGTACTATAGTTGCATCAATTACACAAATATATTGTATCATGGTTGTACCAAGAATTGGTGGATAGATCTTTAAATAAGGACATATTCATTTTTTCAAAATATGGATAGTTTTCGAGTAATTTTGCTAGTTTTAAAATACAAGACAGTTTTAATTTTCTCAAAAAGGTTTTTTTTTTTTAACTTTTTGCACGGATAATATGAAAAATGTATTCTTTAGATTTTTCAAATATTACACAAACGTATTTTTTTATATATCACTAACCTTTTTAATATTTGGACTAGGGGAATTTTTTTATACATTATTGAATTTGTGAGAAGTGCTTTACTTTACTTGTTATGAAGTTTCTCGAAAACTGAAAAGTTTTCAGAGATCGCACTTTTGTTGAAATGGTCGAACAATATTTTCTTCCAAAAGACTTCAATTTGTTGTACGGGTAGCGCTAAGACAAACTCAAATGTTGCTGAATTATTTTGATTTTTCAAAAACTGCACAAAGGTAATTTTTTGAAATATCTTTCACATCGTTAAAATCAACATTTCTTCATTTTCTATACATTGCATTTCATTTATAAACCGAAGTGCTTTAAATGATTTTTTATGAATTTTCTAGAAAACTTTTCTGGAAAAAAGCTCAAAATTATGAATTTTAATAAACGCTCAATCGACCATTTCTCCAGAACCGAAGGGACAATTTTTATTCTTCTGAAACATTTTTAAATATACAGGGTGAGTCACGGAAGTGCATGAGAAAATAGGGCTAACTGATACGTGTATTTATTTCTATTTTATCACTTGTATTTTACGAGATATTTGAGGTAACTTTGTTTTTTTCAAATGGAACTATACATATTTTTTCAGTCTATCATAAAGAGAATCCAATGATATACATAATGTCATATGTGAAATAAGGATTATTTTGAGAAATTTTGATTCTTTTGCGACCAGTTCTTAACGGATATTTTGAATGTAACCGACCGCCACAGAAGGTCACGCAGCGCTCCACCAGCCCGCGCGCGCTCGGGGAAGGGAAGGGATCTTACAAGGGATCTTGTTAGTATTTCAAGACACAAAACATACTCCAAATATTCACTAAACTTGCAATTTTTTCCCTGAACTCTCCTTTCATCCTTCCCCATTTTCAAATATTTTATTACTTAAGGATTGAAAATATGGATTTGTCATATGTAGTATGTATTGAAATAAGATTGTTTGTTATTTAAATTTAATTTAAAGGGATATCATACCTCAGGATATTAATGGGATCTTGGAAACTAAACACTGTAAGAATAAATTATTAAGACTTTACAAAGAATATTGCATATTTTCAGCAAATAGTTTTATTGTTAATGATAATATAATAATACCTTGTGAAAACAAACAAATACAGAAAGATAATGATAATGACAAAATAAAAATAGAATTCAAAAATACTAAATAAAGATACATTACTACATTACTATTCAAATTACTTTAGCATGTGACCACCATTCACAGACAAACACGTCTGCAGGCGCTTTTGAAAAGATTTAACTGCGACCAATGTTTCTTTTTTAACTTCAGAACATGCAGCTACAATGCGTCTACGCATATCTTGTGATGTAGATGGAACCTCTTGGTAGACGTGGTTTTTAAGAAAACCCCAAAGAAAAAAATCTAGTGGCGTCAAGTCTGGGGAACGCGCGGGCCAACGCACAGTACCACCACGTCCTATCCAACGTCCCGGGAACTTAACGTTCAAAACGTTAGTCGCCACGTTTGAGTATTGTGCAGGGAAACCGTCATGCTGAAACCACATACTCACACGTTTCTCCAAGTTTACATTTTCTAGAAGTGTTGGTAGAATCTTAGACAGAAATTCTGCATACCGTGCTCCATTTGAGTATTTTCCAAAATGGCCATTATTTCATTCCCATTCCACCCATACATTCACTCTCCATTGGCGCTGGTGCTCTACACGCCGGAGCCAGTGCGGATTCTCCACAGCCCAATAGTGCAAGTTGCGTAAATTGACGTTACCATGGCTAGTGAATGTTGCTTCATCGGTAAATAATACCCGATCCCAAAATGTGCTGTCATCCCTTATCTGACCCAGAGCAAATCTACAAAATTCTACACGCCTTTCAAAATCTTGACCTCCCAGATCTTGATGCAGGCAAACGTGATAAGGGTGGAATTTGTGGCGGTGTAGAATGCGAATCACACTGGATTGGCTTAAACCTACATCTCTGGCAATACGTCGTGAACCTGCGTGTGGATGAAGTGATGTCATTGTCAGTACTGTGATTTCATTTTCTTCATTCGTTGCTATTCTCTTTCTGTTCTTATATTTGAAAGTTCCTGACGCCAAAAGCCTGGAGTACACATTAAGAAAAGTCTGGCGAGACTGAGAACGATGATCTGGATATAACTCGCGATACCTCACGACAGCTCTTGAGCTATTCCTTTGACATTCTCCGTACACTAGCATCATGTCCAACATTTCTTTATTCGAGAACATTCTGTGACAAAAGATTGACAAAGAGAAACGTGTTATTTTATTGCCTGTAAAAAGACAAAAACATCTCAACACCCAACTCAATACTAACATGAAATTTATTTTATAGTACAAAAATTATAAATACTGAAAGATTCGTACAGAAGATTGTTTTTAAGGAATTATGATTTGTTATTACCTGAATCTCCACATGAATCAATCTCTCTACTGTGTCGTCACCCGTTTCTCACTCCAACTTTCCACAACCAAGGGAAAATGCGGCAATGTATTTGGAATCCAACCCTAATGCAGACGGTTCGCAGGCTCCCTTGGCACTTAAGCGAGATCTGCTGCTTCACGTCAACTAACTGTTGCTTTGAATACAGAATATTGATACTCGAAGAAGTCAAAAGTCGATAGGCTGGATGGATAGGGTGGAAAGCAGAGTTGTGGGAAAAATTGCAACAAGTTTGTGAAGAGTAGTAATGTAGGTGTGATTACTAAAGGCGGTCATTTGCCGAATATTCTCTCTCGTTCTCGTAAGCGAGAAAGGCTGAACAAGAATGGAGCCCACGAGAATCTCGTGCAACGAGAACGCATAAACGAGAGCGAGACGACTCGATAATCTCGTAGCCAGGGCCATCAGACGGAGGGCCCAGCCAACGGTCTTTCGCAGACATCAACACAAGCTCGTTCGCTGACCTTGGACCTCACGTCCGGGCGCAGAGCTTGGCGACACGTGCTACAGTGTTGAAAATTTATCGAATTTCTCGGTATAAATCTTGTCCTTTCTAGTAGCCATAAAGAATGGAGAAACGTGTCTTCTTACCCATAAATGAGTCTTCCCATGCATCCCCAACTTCCTTCTTGCACGATTGTGTTTATTACAAAATACGATTCTTTGCCTAAATCACCGTATCACTAACATTCGCGAAAATAGTTTCCTGATTCTGCACCATAATATACAGTAAAACCCCGCTTTTACGTTCCCGCAATTTACGTTTTCCCGGCATTTACAACATTTCTTGTCGGTCCCATCAGTTTTCGTATATTCATCATGTTATAAATACCCCCCATTTACGTTAGTATAATTTCAGTTTTCCCGCAATATACAACAGTTTGCTTGCCACAACAAGCCGTTTTCCGATTTCCGGTCTCGCAAGGAGCGCGATTTTTCACGTCGCGTCGTTCTGGGTGGCGTCAGTCCGAGGAGACTTAGGCCATTCAGTACTGCGTTCATTGTGCTTGTGATAGTGCGAAAGTGATAGTAATTTTAAGTAAATTGCGGGGTGGAATTGTGCGAAAACTTCGAGCTGTAGAAGTGGTGTACAATGGAGAAGAAAGATAGAAGAAGTTTTTCTATTGAACAGAAAATGGAGATTTTGAAGAAAGTGGACGCTTTTTCAGGACCACGTGTTGTGTTGGCGAAGCAGTTGGAAATTTCTATTTCAACTCTAAATACAATCGTGAAGTGTCGAAAAATAATCGAACAGAGTGCAAAGGAGTGCGGACAACAATCTAAAAAGAGAAAGTACGTGAAATACTCAAAATATGAGAAACTGGAAGAGATTTTAAAAACTGGTTCGAGACAACAAGGGCATCCAATATACCAATTAATGGTACAATTTTGAGGAAAAGGCTAAAAACGTGGCAGATATGCTAGGAATAGACGATTTTGTTGCATCCAATGGTTGGATTGATCGTTTTAAGAAACGGTACAATGTTGTATATAGGGCAATTTGTGGAGAATCGAATAGTGTTGATAAAAGTATTGTTTCTTCCTGGAAAGACTCCACCTTCATGAATTAATTAGTGAATATGATGCAAGAGATATTTTCAATATCGATGAAACCGGTTATTTTTAATCTTCTGCCGAATAAAACGTTTGCGATGAAAAATGAACCTTGCCATGGGGGCAAACATAGTAAAGTTCGACTCACGGTAATGTTGGGGACAAACGCAAATGGAACGGAAACCTTGCGTCCGTTTGTTATTGGCAAAGCAAAAAAGCCACGTTGCTTTAAAAACATAAGAACATTGCCAACATCGTATGCCTCAAACAAAAAAGCATGGATGACTTCAGAGTTATTTACTCAGCAAGTTCATGCTCTTGATGCTAAAATGGGAGCACAAAATAGAAAAATCCTTCTATTTGTAGATCAATGCCCAGCACATCCCAAAACGTTGAATTTAAAAAACATAATAATGGAGTTTTTCCCAGCCAAATGCACAAGTGTACTGCAGCCTTTGGATTTGGGCATCATTAATAATTTCAAAGTGCACTATCGTAGAAATTTAGTCCAGAAATATTTAAGGTACATTGAATGTGGTAAGGATGCAGCAGAAATGAAGATTTCGATATTAGATGCCTTGCATTTTATTGCAAAATCAAGCAGTCTACTATTGCTAACTGTTTTAAGAAAGCTGGCTTCCTGGCAGATACAGAAGAGGCCGTGGAAGATGCTTCTGATTTTGAGTGTGAGGGCTGGACAAGTATTAAGTCTCAAACTTCATTTGAAGAGTTTGTATCTGTGGACAATGATGTTCGTACTGCTGATGAACAATCATCATTAGAAGATATTGTTCAAGATTATCTTCAAAACAATGCTGTTGGTGAAGATGCTGATGGAAGTGAAGATGACAGTTACGATTATGATCAACCTCCTCCCACGAGTGCACAAGCATTTGCAGCCCTAGAAACAATAAAAAAATACCTCTCTGCTGCAGATGGTGGTGATACTACTTTTGATAAAGTGTATGAACTAGAGTCTCAAATTCAATCAGTCCAAGCTAAAAGAAGAAAACAAACCAAAATATCTGATTTCTTTTTGTCTGTATAATCTTATTTGTGTATAATACTGAATATTATAATTCTTATTGGTCTTTTAGTATTTAAATACAATTTATTTATAGTTTTGAAGAGAAAAAATCATTTCCCCTTATTTACATTTCCCGCAATTTACACCATTTTTCCTATGGTCCCATGAAAAGTGTAAAAGAGGGGTTTTACTGTAACTAAAACTGTACTAAAAATTGACATTGAATGCTAATAGACATATTAACTATTCTTCTTAGGCGAGGAAATAGAAGCGTAATGTTTCATTCAAAATTAATGATTGAAACATGTTTAATTGACACTCAGGTATTATTTAAAAATTTATTAAAAAATAATTAACTATTTAAATATTAATACTAATTACATTTTAAATGTTTGCATTAAATTTGTGTCAATTAATTTACTATTTTATGATTTTTTTTTAAATTTATTTAAATTAAATGTTAATTTTAAAAGTAAAATTTTTTAATATTAATAAACTCTTTTATTAATTAATAATGTTAGTATAAATTTCTTAATATTAATGAAGAGACACTCTTCTCGAAGTGGGCTCCTCCAGATGCTTTTTACAATGTAAGCTACCCGCCTAGCAGGGAACCCTTACCCACATACGATGTTAATGGCTAATAATAATAATAATAATAATAATAATAATAATAATAACTAACATAATAATTTACTTTTCATACAAATTTTCTCAATGTTTGCAGTTAATAATGTCACAATATATTAAACCCTTAATATAAACTAGGAAAATATCATAATTTAGCCCTATTTATTAATGTATAATTAAGATTTAATTGTGAAATGAAGTAAAAGAACATTTTTTAACTATTAACAAAACCGGGCCTGAAAGCCTAGACGCTCCTATCATATCGAGGTGTCAAAACTTCCTCGGTTCACCGTACGAGGGGTCGGGGAGGGAAGAAACGGTCCTACGCCTACGGCGCGGCGCATACGTTGACAGCCTCTCCACGTGCAAAATACGAAGATAGTCTTAGATCATCTCTCAAGTCAGATGTGAGATAGCTCGATGAAGGACACTAAGAAAAAGTTCAATTGAATCAATAATTATTATTTCATAATTCAATTTTTACGAAGTTTAAATTATGTGAGGTTACATACAACGTATGCAAAACGTAAACACCCGAACACTAAACATCCTTTTATTTTTTATTAATTTATTTATTTATTACTTTTCTTGTGTACGACGATATGTAATACTTCAATATTATGAAAGTAAAAGGAAACATTTCATTATTACGCTAGAGAATATTTATTTTAAATCAATTAATTAGGAAGAAATCGTTGCTCTACACTAAGCAGTTTTGATCATGAGTCTCTTCCGAGCTTCGACCGGCTTGGATTGCTCAGGAGAATACTCTGTCCCTACGAGACGCGAGAATCTCGTTGTCTCGTTGCCTCCCGCAGAGAAAGAGAATCTCCTTCGCCAGTGCCCTTGGCCTTGGCTGGGCGCTTCCCCCTCCACGACCCTTCTTCGGCCAGCGAGAATGATTCACAGGTCGGACGAGATACGAGAGACTGAATGCAGTTCTGTCCGTCTCTACTGATTACCTTTATTTACTATTGTTTACTATATTTTGGGAATATATTTTTATTTTAGTGATTAATTATTATCTTAATGGATGTTTCTACCCCTGTGTTATTATTCTACGCTTATTATCATTGTTTGCTCGGAATATGCAATATTCTTTATCTTATTCTTAGTCTGTATTTATTCTTATTATGTTTTGTTTCAAGATCCCATTAATATCCTGTGATATAAAACCCCATTAACTGGAGTAGAAGTAATAAACAATTTTATTACAATACATACATACAATAAATCCTTATTTTTAACCCTTCCATTTCTTAAAAATAAGCTGAAAATGGAGAAGGATGGAACGCAGAGTTCGGGGAAAAAATTACAAAAGTTTTGTGAATATTTGGAATATGTTTTGTATCTTGGTATACTAAGATCCCTTCCCTTCCTCGAGAGCGCGCTTGCTGGTGGAGCGCTGCGTGACCGTCTGTGGCGGTCGGTTACATTCAAAATATCCGTTAAGAACTGGTCGCAAAAGAATCAAAATTTCTCAAAAAAATCCTTATTTAACATATGACATTATGTATATCATTGGATTCGTCTTTTCACGCTCTTTATGGTAGACTGAAAAAATATGTATAGTTCCATTTGAAAAAACAAAGTTACCTCAAATATCTCGTAAAATACAAGTGATAAAATAGAAATAAATACACGTATCAGTTAGTCCTATTTTCTCATGCACTTCCGTGAAAACTGCATTTCAATATCTTCAACCGTTCAAAAGTTATAGGAGGTGCTAAAGTTACGTGACTCATCGTGTATACTATTAGGGGACCGAATTCTACCATTCGCGGACTATTCTATTCAATTCTACTATTTCTACTATTAGGGGACCGAAAAATTAAGAAATTATGAAAAAAACGTTACGTCGCCAATAGGTAGCTGCTGGAAAGAGAGTGGGGCCTTACCGGAAAGCTAGCCTAGACAAATGAGATTAGAAAAGTAGGTCGAGAAAGTGTGTAATGCTGTTGCATCACTAGTTAAGGATTATATTTGATAATTCAGATATGACAAAAGCGTGTGTAAATAATGAATTCACGGGTGTAAAATATATGATCATGTGTATGGTACTTGATTCCCGTACGTCACAAACAGTTGTTAATGTTCTTTGACAAAATAAATGAATATAAAAAATAAAAGCACAGAAAATTTCATTCAATTTTATTAAATTATTAGGCGTTCCTTGCAGTGTGATGTATTTTCTGATTATTTTTCCTCAGCGGGGCCTCCGAGAATGTCACGTTCCTTGAGAAGCAAACGTAAGAGGAGCCCGCCCCAATCGCAATGGATGAGTGAGGTATGGAGCTTACGAATATTCTAATTTCGATTTAATAAATATTCGAAAAATTGGGAAGGAACGAGAGACAAAGAGAATCGTTCGCTCTTTATTGCTATTTGCACTATCGCTCTGCCCCTCATCTATGCCCGTCGTCCACCTACAGTTGCCAACACTGCTACCAGCTTTCTCGTACCGCTGCTTCGTATGGCCGCATTAACTTCACGGTATATGTAGTTTCCGCTCACCCATAATTGCCTAAAACGTGATCTGATTCACTTGAATCGTAGTACCCCTGAATCTATTCAGCGCAGAAATTATTTCACCATTGTACCGTAGTGTTAGTGCATATTTTTCCTGTAGTTCGTGTGCACATGTAACAGGCATTATACGCGAGGCGGTATAAATGTTCGCAGTGTCTATATCAGAGTTTTACTTTGTAACTCGTGCAATTTGTACATCATTCAACCGAACTCCCGCAAGAATCTCCAATCTCAATGACCCTGTCACCCTGCTATGTTTAATCCATAATGTCCCACGTCTGAATGCTACTGCGAAATCCGTGAATCAGCGAATCTGCGAATCCGTGAATACGCGTGGCGGCTGGTGCCTCAACAGACTGGAGGTTGCACCTCCATTAAATGACGGCTATGTAATTTCCAAAATTCAAAATACGAACGTATAATGAAAATGTAAGCAATTCAAATTAATTTAAAAAAATAAAAAATTCTTTATTGAAACATTACTTGCAAAATTATATGCGTCGTGCCCGTGTAACATCTCCCGCGCACTGCTGCACATTGCAACAAGCACTATTGTTTCGACATGTTTCACACAAATAAAATTATTTTCTTTCGAAAACTTCACTACCCTGGTAAATATGGTAATAATGAAAGATCTTCGACATACACTCGTATTCACAAGAACGCTGGCAAACTGCTGGCCAGCTGCAGCCACACTGGCTTCCGCGAGATACTAAAGGACTTCCATTCAGAACGGCCACCTTTACACAAAGAACTCAACAAATGTACGTTTTGAATCAACAGACCTAATATCAAATGAAAATAAATTCTTCAAATATCATAAACAATGCACAGAATATCGTGAATAAGTGACTGAGCTTGTGTACTTTCAATAACAAGCGAAATTCATAAAATTACGTTGCAGCAAGTCCAACGAAGACAGAATATTGGTATTCCCCGGAGACTCCCTCCGTCGCCCTGCAGCGCTAGACAGCGCCACTAGACTGGTTGCCCAACCAAACGGCCGCATCTTCCCAGTATTAAATGGAAGGGCGAAAGAGAACAAGTAGTAAACCCAGAAATACAGCCAAGAGCGTAGTGCAAATCCTAGCAAGGCACCGGACACCGGAGACTGCTCCACTTGGACGCTCTTTTGTTCAGAATGATTTCATATACATCGATATTGCTGCAATATCTTGAATATTGAATGACATTAAAAGGAAAATGTATATTCCTAATATATTATGAGATCTTTTTCTATTATCTGGGGGTTGTGCAACCTAAGCACTGGCAGGCGCACCTCTCCGGTCCCAGCTATACCTACCCAGAGAAACCTTGGGGCCCCCACTAATTGCTTTCTTTCTATCCCTAACCACTTTCAGCAATTCAGTCTTAGGCGAAGTTCTGGCAAAGCAATCTCGTGCTATTGGTAGTGTGAAAAGTATGTCTGCGGCTGTCTCCCAGTTAGCTGTCGAGCGATCCTTTCAATTATTTACCGTCAAGTGCGCATTTTCGCCTACCAGTTTTGTTTTGAAAAAAAAAAACTACTTAGTCAATGTGATTTTTTTCCTGTTCCCAGTCGATTATCTAGGGAACTCCGGCCTCTATGTTAAATAATCGCTTCTGCGGAGACTGTGCTGCCCGCTGCAGCCGTAACGATCCCACACTCTTCTTTTTTACGATCGGCCCTCGATCCTCTGTACATCTCACAAAAGTCTCCAATCCTTCCCCATTTACACTCGCTTAGGGGAGTAGCTTTTCCATCTCCCGCGTACCCTGCTAACCGCTATGCCTCTAAAATATATAATCGTTTTATCTTATTTTGTAATAGTAATGATGTGTGTTACATCACAATTACCTGTAACGCATTTAAGCATTCTGTTCCAAAAATGTAACAGTAAAATTCAATATTTTTTTGCTTAAATGTCTTATATTGCAAACTAGATGGAGTACTCTGCGATGCTCGAATAGTATTAATCCTAATCATGTACTTAGTGGACTGCAAAAGGAATGTCTTTTTATCTAGTGTAGTGTTAACGTCACTGCCTTTATGCGCCCCAGCCTGCCGTATCCCGTCCGACAAAACCTGTAGTATCGAATAAAAGATAAGGATTCTTAAAATGGTTTTTATTCCAAAAAACAAAAAGAAGTAGTCGAATATCCGCAGCAAAAAACAAAAAGAAGTAGCCAAGTAGTCGAATATCCGCAGGAGAGTTCCAAGTCCGTAGCACAAGTCGTCGTAGTAGTAGTTCTCCACACTTCTAACACCAATACACTAGCCAGGATACACTCGCTTACACTGCCGCTCGCTGTCTGCCCTGGCGTCGAGTCGGAGCCCTCTTATAGCCCGCCATGGCTACGGACCCGCCGACTAGCTGCGGAGTAGGGACGGTGTCGAGTCTCTACCCGCCTGCTCGGGCGTGAAGGCCGCGCGCAGACGGGCCCGGCCGGCTCGCACCGATTGCCTCCTTCTTTCGCCAGGGGCGGTAACGCTCCGCTGACGTCACCCGGCGGCGGCTGCTTTGACTGTGTGCGGCCATTGACGACAAAGCCCAACCCCACCCCAACGCCATCTGCATCACTTGTCCCTCCCAGCAACGCCCTGCCATCTTTGCAACGACAGTTGCTGCCACCATCGTAAACAAATGCATTGTTGCATCTTTCCAGCAAACTTCCTCTAACAACTTGGACGTTCAATTCTTCAAAGCTTAGTTATGCTATCGAAATTAATCAAATTGTATTTAGTAGAAAATTTTGTGGGATTTAAGAAACGTTTAATTCTTTTAGGTAAAATTTCACATTAACGAAACATTCACGAAAAGCTGAATGTACAGTTAAATTTTGCTTTAAGGTAAACGAAAGGAAGATCTGCGATAGTTTTACGAAATGTCATGGAGACAGTAACTTTTCTATTGTTTTGAAGGTCATGTATAGAAAACGATCAGAATAATACTGCAAATTTGCATGAAACAATCAAACAAAACTTCTTCAACCACGCACCGTGCGCGCCAATTGTGATAACGATTTATCTTATTTCGACACTGCTAACCTGGCGTGTTTAGAATTCTTTGCTGCTTATTCCGATTTGTCCTTTGCCTGTTTGTTTTTTTTAATTTTACATTTTAGCTGCTGTAATATTTTTCTAATTATTATAAATAACACCAAAACCTAATGAAATAATTGTTTTTATTTACGAATAAACAGCAAAAATACACAAATTAACGTGCAACATCCATGAATGAAGATACATTATACAAATATAAGATTTGTGATGTTCCTTGTCAGAGGCAAGGTTACTACAAGGATCACATGTGTGCAGAATTCGTACATAGACACTGTAGAATCACATTTTGGTGGAAGGTACCAAAGGTTACTGAAGCAACGTAAGGTACCGTAAAGAATTCTTCAAAATGCTTTGAAACCTGCAATGAAGCAATGCCAGCGCCATAGAAAAATTAACATCCAATCAAAGATGATAATATACGCTTAATATTGACATACATGTAATAAATTTGAAGAAATAGAAGTAGAAATATCGATGACAATCTTGTACAAAATATCTTACATACATACATACAAATCAGCTTGTACAAAATACTTAGCATTTTGCTTGTGCCGTAGAGTTCGTTTCATGAAGTAGACACGCAATGATATGTAGACCGCTACTAAAAGTCGAACTCTTCAAGGAAATCACGTTACACACGAGATTTAAAAAAAATATAGGCACTAGTAAGTGACCAGTAAATACGTCTCCAATTGATTGATTGATTTTTTCGTGTTTCCGGGCGCGTCAACTGCTTTGGTCATTAGTCCGGTTAGTGTAGTGCATGGTCTTCTCTCGGGAGATGGCGGTGATGTTCCCCCGCTGGATGGCGAGATCCGGCGCCAACCTACCGTCGGCTAGTGGGGTTTCCCCTAACCAGGGCTCTCTCACCAGCGGGACACCGCCCAAGCCGGGACAAGCTCTAAGCTCCCGACCGGTCTCCCGGAATATGTGGTAGTGTAGTGCATGTTAGTGTAAGTGTGTGTGTAAGGGGAGAGGACAGGACAAGGAAGTGGAAGGAAAGATCGCGCGCGGTCCGTGGCCCGTTTGGTAGGGTACTGCTCCGGCATTCGCCTGGTGTTGATCGGAGAAACCACGGAAAACAACCGATCAGAGCAGCCGGCCTCTAGAATTCTCCTCCAGACAGCGACTGAATTCGACCTAGCTGAACAGCTAATGTCGAAAATCCTGCCGCCGTCAGGACTCGAACCTAGGACCTCCCGGTCAGAGGCGCTGCAGTACGTCTCCAAGGAATACCTGATAATTCACCGGCTCATTTCACTGTCGACAGATTTGGCACACAAAAGTGTTAAAAAGGCGACCTAAATAGCGCCTACGCGCGCGATGCAGTAGGATTTTACATCATCTAAAGCAGCAGATGAAATTATAAAAAGATAGTTATTTTGAAATCATAGACTGACACTTTTCTTTATTAGATTTTTGTACCCTCAATTGGCAAGCGGCGAAATTAGCTTGGAGATCAACGGTGGACCCCAGAATAAATTTCAAAATAATTGAAGAAACATTTGTTTTTATTTAAGAATTATTGATACGTATATTCAACAATATACTACAGTAATTTTTTGCATGTTTGTGTTAACATATTTTAACAAAGGCAGAGGCAATGGCAGGATTTTCGACACTAGCTAGGTCGATTTCACCCGCTGCCTGGAGGAGAATTCTAGCGGCCGACGGCTCATATCGGTAGTTTTCCGTGGTTTCTCCGATGAATACCAGGGTAATGCTGGAGCCGAAATGGGCCGTGCACGGCGCAGATTTTTTCTTCCGCTTCCTTGTCCTATCTTTAAATTACACACATTTACACTTACATGCCGTACCCTACCACATATGCCGGGAGACCAGTCGGGAGCTCAGAGCTTGTACTGGCTGAGACTGTGCCCTGCTGCTGGCAGATACTTACTTGGGGAAAACCCGCCAGCCGACGTGTAGGTCGGCGCCATATCTCATCATCCAGCTATCACTCTATCTCCCGAGGCAAAAACGCATTACACTTACGGGACTGATGAATGAACGAATGAATTTTACATGGCCAGACTCAGGCCATGTGGCCTGCTCTTCCGTCTGACCACACAACTTTCGTTACGCTTCTCTTACCTACTAGGGAAGAAAGAAGGTATTACTTGGGTGAGGGCAATTTGAACCTAGCAATTTGGTAGCAAACAGGCAAGGCAATTTGAATGTAGCTCAGAATCATTTAGGCTTGTGGATCTTTTACATGAAGTAAATCGACTAACATGAGACAGCCGGCTTTACGTCCCCTCCGAACGAAGGAGTTAGAAGGATTTTTTCGCCCTTAAAAATACACGACTTCGATCGGGTGTGAACCCGCGAACTTGGGTAGAACAGCCCGATACGCTAACCGTTTCACCATCACCGCCGCAAATGACTCATGACTAGCAGTTGACATGCCCGAAAAAATGAAATAATCAATCAGTGAGTAATGGTTGCAGTCGGACATGGAGGAGCGGCAGTCGCGCGACGGCGCGGGGGCGGGGCCGGGGGCGAGGCTGGAGGCGGAGGCGGTGCTGCTGGAGGACGTGGCACATCTGGAGGAAGAGCTGCGACGCGCGCGCGAACAGCGGCAGGTCATCGACCGCAGGTGCGTTGCATTGCAGATCGGGGTGTCCAGCTTGCAAGACCTCGAGAGCCACAACTAAAACCTTTAATATGGTTGAGGCCCATATTACAAGGCGATCCACACCTGACAAATGTATTTTTGAGTAATTAAAAAAAAAATCACAAAATGAACTTTCCTTTATATTAAACACTATCCGTGCAAAAAATTTTCAAAGAAACAATTTAGAGCCGCTTTTCAGAAAATAGCGTTTGAGGGTTTCTGAAAATGCGATATTTTGAGTTTGTTTTCACAGAAAACATTGAGTTTTCGAAAAACATTATCATGCATCATTTAAATCACATGTACTTGTAAATGCAATAATGTGAAACATCCCCGCTAATGTGAATATTAACGACGTGAGAGGATAATCCAAAAAGTACATCCTTGTGAGTTTTGAAAAAACAAAAGAATGTAGCAAAATTATGCAATCTAATAAGGTTTATGCAATCTAATAGAGTACATTTAGCACTATCCCTACCAAATTTTAAAGAAAAAAATTGGAGTCGTTTTTAAAAAATCTTTCTTTTTATTTTTTAAATTGCACAAATTGCACACAATATTGCACTAAAACTACTAAAAGTTACACACAATGTACACGACCTTAATGAAAGAACTATTTATGGACAACAAATTCCATTAAAAAATCTTTTTCTGTAATTTCCTAGTCGTAGGAAGGCGCCGAAGAAAATCCAAACTTTTGACATTTTTGCAAATACCGAGTTAACAATGAAAATCGGACCGTTTATATTGTATTTTACTCTATTCTTACAAGAAATTTGAAGAAAAAAATTGGTGCTTTTTTTTAAAAAAAAATGAAAATGTTCCTGGGGCTTTATGTAAAGTACCTTCAAGTTTTAAGGAATGATTTTCAAAATTTCAAAGCTTCATCTAAATGCAGATGGACAGAGGCTTCAATTTGGACAAACTCCTAGGATGGTTTAGGCGCTACTATTTTTCAGAGTCGG
Source organism: Teleogryllus oceanicus (assembly GCA_964035755.1). Lineage (NCBI taxonomy): Eukaryota > Metazoa > Arthropoda > Insecta > Orthoptera > Gryllidae > Teleogryllus > Teleogryllus oceanicus. The sequence continues at coordinate 20,397,544 of CAXIVR010000009.1, read as the reverse complement.
AGGGTTGGACGGATGGACGGACGAACGTTTTGCCGTCAATTGTTTTTTCGGTATCAGGGATCCACAGGGATTTTGTCTGCACCACGTATTACAGGATTTTTTTTCTAAATTTAGCAACTGGATTTATCCACTTTTTTGTTGTCAGGGCTTGGCAATGAATTTTTTCTGCCGCAAATCTGCCGTTTTTTCGCCCAACATTACATAACGTTCTCTATTCTACGTATATTACTCCGTATATACATACGTATACGAGAAAGTAAAAACTCCCACACAGAGTGTGAGGGAGAGAGACGAGAAAAGGAAACAGGCATTTGACATGACATACTCAGACTTATGTACAGGTAGATAGGAAGACGAAGAAGGGGAACAAATACGAATACGATTATACTGACAGGTGGACGGACAGGCAGAAAATCGAACACGCAGACTGTTTCCGCTCGCTGTTTCCAAAAGCATTGAATCTTTCACTGAAGGAAGCTAATTTTTTATGATCTCCCCATTTCCAACTCCAATTTCCAGAGGAAGGTTGCAAGTGCTGCTGGACTTGTCTGTCTCCTTCAGGTATTCGGAGATGCGGCAGCAGGTGTTCCAGGACCAGGAGCGCATGGCTGCCATGCTCATCGAAATCGACCAACTGCGCCGCCATATCCACTCTTCACCGCCTCCCAATTCTCCCATGCAGGTCAGCACCGTTCGGCAAGCGTTACTTTGCGATATCCAACGGCAAAATATACTTTGCCGTACACGTACTTCAAACGCCATACGAAGGAATTAGATGTTACCAAAACGAGGTGTGAAATTGCATAGTTGCTGCCTCGCATATTGAAAATGATACTGAAAAAATAATTGTATGTTTCCACGAATCCGTGCTAAAAAGAAAAACTAATGCACACGATAACCAGTCTTCTGCATGGAAGTATCTTTAGCGTATTAATTTCAAAATGCCGGACGTTACTTCTCTCGTCACCTCGTCAGTCAACATTTCATTAATTCTCAAAAAACTCACATTCTGCACTGGTTTTGTAAATAACGATTTCCCCGTCTGTGCTCATGATTTAATAATTTTGTAAACAAAGCGTTTGCTGTCAAAACCAGTACATTCCATTTGCGAGAATTTGACAAGAAAACAAAAATCTTATTACGTTCACGCGGGGCTTGCTGTCAACGGGATGTAGTTTTGCCACTTTTATGGGGGAATAAGCTATTATCCGTTTACCCTAAGAAAAATCGTGATGTGAATAAATACACGTGTGATAGGATGATTCTCATTGGTTTGCAATGTGAGCTCTGCTGTTGTCGGCATCCTGACGCTAAAGTCTGCCATCGTTCGTTAAATTAACCTTATGTCTAAACTTTTGCAACGGTTTTGAGAAAGTCGCACTGTCAATTGAATGCGTGTTGCTGGGCGATAAAGTTACGAGCACCTCTTGCCCCAGCAATCCGACAAGCGTGCTGATCGACATGGGTCAGACGCGTGGGACACGGTTCTTGCGATGGATTGCGAGGCCCTGCTCTTCAGTTAGTTTTAGAATGTCTGGGAATGTAGCTGGCTCAATTAATCCAAGTGTCAAAAATTTCTTCGGAGTGGCGAAGAGAGAATTGTTCTGGTTGTTTTCAATTCATTATTGTAAAGGAATCTTTCGTTACCAGTGAAGCAAAACGCTGGACTTCCGGCAGAGTTCACTGGAAAGTCCCTACCCAGAGTATTGAAATTCAGGAAAGAGCTCGTCATCAAGGAGCTACTACAAACACCAAAGAATAAAAGAAAGGGGAAGAAACCTGTGAATGCAGCGTACGAAAAGTATAGTTAGTGCTGTTCGATCGAAAATGCATTCCTTGCATAAAAAGGGCAAAAGTACAAAAACGAAGCACCCACACAAGCGAAATAGTTGCAGCTTGTGAATTGTAATGAAGAATTTCCGAAATTTAGGCGAAACAATTTGTACAAATTATTGACAATATCCGGTTATTGACAACCACTCCCTGAAGCAGACCGATCGTAAGTGAAGTAGTTGCATGAGCATGACTTTGCATGCAGCTCTTATTCCATTTGAATTGGAGTATGCGCTCGCGTCATCGAAAGTAGTGCGGTAGGAGTTGTCCAATCAGAAGCATAGTGGGGCGCAAAAAATTCTTCAATTTCTTTACATGAGTTTTATTCTTGGGATGAACGGATAATAAGTCTGAACTAAAACTTTTTGGGAGGTTATGGAAGTCCCCCAAAACGTAGCAAAAACATAAATGAATTTTGGTAAATAATGGAATGAACTGATTTTCATGACAAAAGACATATATGTTCAATGGAACCCAAAGTGGTGATGGTAATTAACAGTCTCTCTTATTTTCGAATTATCAAGATATTATCAAGACAATATCAAGATGGTACAAATCAGAAAAGGGCGCGCTAAATTATATTTCATAGGTACTTATTGCTTATTATTGCCTTCGTAACAGAGCTCGACATAAATTACATAACTTACATGGATCGAGAGGAGTGTCGTTACGAGAGAAATATGAAAACAGCTGATTAGTGCTACATGTTCTGTTATGAAGGGAATTTTGAAAGCGAATTATGAAAAGGAAATATGAAAAGACAAACCGTGTCAATTTAACATCTAATTAATTAGGACAAAAGTAAATCTGAATCATTAAAATGAGGTAAAAACTGAAATGTTGTATGTACCACAGACGTAAACGCCCTTACTGGTGCTTAAACGCCGATTGTGAACCCCTGATGCCCCCGGTGTTCAACGTGCCGCTCCACGTGTTTGTCATGCACTACACTACCACATATTCTGGGAGACCGGTCGGGAGCTTAGAGCTTGTCCCGGTTGGGGCGGTGCCCCCTGGCGGGAGAGTCCTGGTTAGGGGGGAAACCCCGCTAACCGACGGTAGGTCGGCGCCGGATCACGCCATCCAGTGGGGGAAGATCACCACCACTTCCCGATGAAGAAACATTCACTACACTTACGGGACTAATGAGCTAAGCTGTTGACGCGCCCGGAATCACCAACGAACCACCGGGAGCTCAGTGCACAAACTTTTCCGTGGTTTCTCCGATCAACACAAGGCGACTGCTGGAGCAGTACCCTACCAAACGGGCAACGGACCGCGCGCGATCTGTCCTTCCCCTTCCTTGTCCTATCCTCTCCCCTTACTCACACACACTTACACTAACATGCACTACACTACCACATATTCCGGGAGACCGGTCGGGAGCTTAGAGCTTGTCCCGTCGTGGGCGGTGTCCCGCTGGTGAGAGAGCCCTGGTTAGGGGGAAACCCCACTAGCCGACGGTAGGTTGGCGCCGGATCTCGCCATCCGGCGGGGGTGATCACAGCCATCTCCCGAGAAAAAACATACACTACACTAACGGGACTAATGACCAAAGCAGTTGACGTGCCCGGAAACACGAAAAAATCAATCAATACACCAACGAACCTACCAATCCACGTGTTTGTCAGTCTGGAGAGTCTTCGACCGCGAGCGCGGGCGACGCGCCGTCTGCGGCGTGGGCGGTGCTGCGGGGCGCCGCGAGCGCCGGAGGTGGAGGAGCGGGAGGCGGCGGCGGGGCGGCACCGCGGGCGGAGGAGGAGGCGGAGGAGGCGGGGCGGCGGGTGCGCTGGCTGGAGGAGGCGCTGGTGGCGGCGCGCGTGCATGCGCAGGAGGCGCGCGACGGAGCCAACGACGAGCGCCGCCGGGTGGCGCTGCTGCGCCGACAGGTGCAGCAGCTGTTCAACGACCTGCAGGACGCGCGCCGGCGGCTCGCGGTAACGACCCTTTATTCACCTAAAGTCTGAATAAAAGAAGAATGTGGTTCACAGTTCGGTGTGGAGGGGGAGCGGCGTTGCCGCATACTGCGCACTCTACCACGTGCTTTGAACATTAAGACGAATAGTTAAGAGAAATCGGGGAAAATCGTAACACGTAAAACAAAGAAAATAAATAAGGAACTTACATTTTCTCACTTGGACACTGTAAGCTCAACACACGTCGACGCTCAGCCGATAAACTGTAGCACTCCGGATACGCGTTTCATTTTCGCAGTTCAAACGTGACAACATCGGGCAAATGGCGATACTTCTGATTCGCTGTTGTCTAGGTAACGGAACTGACGTCACCATGTTACCGGGAACTGTCAACCACATTCTTCTTTTATTCGGATAATATAGAGAAGGATTTTCCTAAGGATGAGCCAAAGTGACGGTTCGCGTACCAAGTGAACATCACGTGTATTTCAGAGTAGTATCCCTCCGCCGCGACAGCTATTAAACCAGTTCAGTTTCGCTGAGGTATATGCACGTACGCGAGACCGGAAAATATTTAAATTTAATTACGTATGTGGTAATCTCTTAACATGCTCTCACAATCAGTAAACGAAAACTGCCACGAATGTAAATAGAAAGAAAAATGATTTTAAGCCGAAAACATGTGCATCGGTACGCATCTCGCTTTCAAGCTTCGCTTTTAAAATAAACATAATATTTATCATACAGAAAGTAAACTTAATGTAATGTTTACACAAAAAAAAAGAATTTTTACAGATGAGCATATAACACTGCACTTCCTAATTTCAATTATTTCTCGAGGCGCACTATATTTTTGTCGGTCGAGGACATCACAAAAGGAAGCGTCGAAGCCATTTACAAGTTAGCCAACTGCAAACGGACGAATGCAGGCAGGGAGTCTGATAGGCTCGAGGTCACAACGGCTTGCCAGCACTAGCTGCCACTTTGGCTCATCCTTAGGAAAATCGTTCTATACCAGGGCCGCTTAACCATTTGCTCCTAGGGGGAGCCGCCGTTCCCTCCCTCCTCTTTCAGTGCAGCAGCTCCGCAGAGAGGGCAGATTACGTCATCGAATATCGATTGGCGGCACAGTGGGTCGCGTCCAGCGGCGTGCGATGATTACTTTGTATACCCCGCTGCTAACGGCAACCAACTTCCCTCCCCCCATGCCCCAATTTTTTTTATCTCCTGAAATTGTGCCAAGGCTAGTGTTGGCCAACCATTTTCAATTACCTGATCCTTCTCGTGGAACTGTCTCGATGAAAATGGTCTCCAAAAATATCATCAAGTATACACTTCCTGGAGGACATACTATACAGAATTATTCCTGAACACTCGTTAGGTTAGACAAAGCACTACTCTGCAAAGTTACAACAGATTTCAATAATGAATAACCACGACAATACGTCATAAACACTACAATGGACCACCATTGCGTAACGCACTTCTCTGATGCGGACATTTATTATCTAAGAAGAATACGCTGTGCAATTCAAACATTCGAGGATTCTAGGTATCTAATCAAATGTCAGAATTTCCTCAGAAAAATTAATAAAATCTTTACATCGTAATTTTAATTCTCAAAATTCATCAAATTCACATTCACAGCAGTGCTGGGGTTGCTGGGGTTGAATGCACGCCACTGGTCGCGTCTTATTTCTACAGGATATATTGCATTTCTCGAACAGAAAACGTTTTACAGCTCTGGGAAAGGATATTAGGACAGAAAATACCGATCATCAATAAACCGACATTTATTGGATATTACTAGATATAAACATATTTGTGTGTTTTGAATATAAAAAAGACAATTTGCAATGCAACATGGAAAGCAAGGGTTGTTTTTGCAGATTGCGCCAGCTATGCCAAATGTTTAGTTGTAAAAAAGTGCTCAATCATATGAAGAAATTTAATTGAAGCGACATTACATACTTTATCATGCTGCTGAATATGAAAAGTATTATAAAGGTTACCCCAAAAAATGTTACTAAATAAACTTGTCATGGAAATTCTGACAGTAAAGGAAATTAAAATTAAAAAATGAAGCTGATTGTAAAATCAAATATTTTTCTTTAAGTGATTTTTCCAGCAAAATACTTTGTATGTTTGGAACAGATGACAGTACTGTTAAGACATAAAACGCATTTCAGATTGTGATGTGTAATGGAACTTCTCATTCGAGATTTATAAATTTTCAAATAAGAAAAAATAGAGCACTTTTTTGTAAACTAAACATTTAGCATTACTGCCGCCATCGATGAAAAGAGCCTTTTCTTCCCATGCTGCATTGAAAATTGTCGTTGTGGACGCTCTGGTCTGCGAAGTGCTCGCGTCGACATCCATGTTTCCGCGACTGGAGTTATCGGGACACTGTCACAGAGGTTATCGCGAGCAGGCAACGCTGGGGCTCCGGTGACTTGCTCTCGGTAGCCAACACGACTCCGCACTGCCGATTCGCTCTGCTTGAGCAGCCGTGACCTATACAATGCGAGGGGGCGTGTGTGCGTATGTACGGATCCGTCACTCACCCATAGTCCACTTCCCGTCCTCCAATCTATTTATTTATTTATTTATTTTACGTCAAAAAAACAGTTAAAAACTGCGTATGACGTGCTATGGGGAAAAGTGAATTGTGTGCACATTTTCAAAATTCTGTGATCCCTACACTAAGTCATATACTACTTAAATTTTGAATTTTGAAAGGGAGAAAAAAAAACTCCCATGTAATAAAATCTATTTTCAAGGATAAATAAGCAATAAATTTTGAATTTTTGAAAGGGAGAAAAAACTCCATGTAATAAAATCTATTTTGAAGGATAAATAAGCAATAATTTTGAATTTTTGAAAGGGAGAAAAAAACTCCCATGTAACTATACATATGACGTGTCATTCAACGCGTCGCGGTTTGCTGGTTGGAAACTGATGGTATATTTTCCGCCAGAAGATTTCAAGAAATTTCCAAAAACGTGTTTTTGCATGTTTTAGCGCTGCGATCTTAGTGTGTGCGTGTATATATAAGCTGCGAGTTTTTTTTACGGCTGACGCCGCTTCTCGCTTCTCAGTTTCCACCTCTTCCGATCTTCCCAGTCTCCATCCTTGAGGCCTCTTGCCTCCATTTCTTCTTGGATGTCCTTTCTCCAACTTCTTGGTGGTCTTCCACGCTTCTTCCGCTCTGGAGGTGTCCATGCCCGGATCTTTTTCGGCCACCTATTGCTTCCCATACGTTGGAGATGTCCATACCAATTCAATCGTAATCTTAGTGTGTAGACGAATAATTAAAACAACGTGACCTTAATAGATCTATCTAGATAGCGTTGATTAAACCCCAGAAACTCTCGGTCCACGACGCCATAATTTTTTTCTACGAGGATGGCAACACTGTTCTGGAACATTTGAAACACGCGGCGGAACTGTCAGTGGTGATGCTGCTTCGAACATAAGAAGGTAAGTGTTTCTTATTACCGTTATTTTTAATAATACATTTGCAAATGTCTACGTAGAATTTTACCTTGTAATGTATTAAATTTGAAGAATCCTAAGTGAATACGGAGAAAAACAGAACTGCAAGTAATGTTAGAGAACGGAAGCAAGTGCGTATTCGACTTTGCACATTTACGTTCTTAAGAGTGCAAATACGAGAGAAGAATCAAATATAAATGTGGAAGGTTTTGTCAGACTTTTCGGAACTACTTGAGAATTATGATTAGAGAATAACGCTGAAGAACAGCTTGCAGGTGAACTCTTATTTCCATTTTTGTGCATATTAGCAAAAAAGGGTTCAAAATGTATTAAGTGTACTAAATTCTAACTATTCGAATCCTCCTTACCTGCAAGCATTTTTTACGTCTATTACCGTTTTTAAATTGCAATATTACCAGTTAATATCCCGTATGAAGGTAACACGCAAGGTCATTGGATGTTAGTTTTCGAACGGGAGTATAAAATCAGCTACTGGGCTTCATTGATATGTTCAATGCCTGAGACTGTAAGAACTTATTTGAAGCTATGCATGCCATTTAGAAATTTTCAACACACGAAAAATCTTTTAAAACATGTTAAGGTCATGGAACAAAGTAGCCGACACACTAGATCCCTCCGGCACGAACAACATCCTCTCGGCCCGGCACTATGCTGGCGATCGATCCGTGTTCCCCCTCCAACACTTGCCACTCTGACCCCTCAGCGCTATTGCCAAACATGCCGATACCTCTTCTCTTCTCTATGGCGCTCTATTACCTCTTCTCTTCTCTCTGGCGCTCGCAGTCCCCTTAAGTAGTGGAGGCGACGTCACGCCAGCGATTCGCGTCGCGGTGGCTGCTTTCCAGTGGTAGCGCTGCCCTGCCACGCGTGCGCAGTTCAAAACACCTCAAGACATCCATTACGATAATAATAACAACAACAACCTTCAAAAACTTAATATCCTTCGAAGGCTTTTAAAATTAATGCAGAAGTCTCGCCAGCGACGTCACACCAGCGATTCGCGTCGCAGTGGCTGCTTTCCAGTGGTAGCGCTGCCCTGCCACGCGTGCGGCAAGTTCAAAACACCTCAACACATCCATTTCGATAATAATAACAACTACCTTCAAAAACTTAATATCCCTCGAAGGCTTTTAAAATTAATGCAGAAGTCTGTCATCTTAAATACTTGCCGCCAGTGGTGGCTCGTGCTTAGGTTTCACAACCTCCAGAAAATGTAAAACATTTCATAATATCTTAGGAACACACATTTCCTTTTAAAATTTTCATTATTCCAGATATTGCAGCAATATGCAGGGTAAAAATTGGCAAAATATGCACAATCAAATTTGTATGTATACTTTTTGTTTTATTGCCTTTTTAACAGAGAATAATTAATATTTTTTCTACATTTTACTCTGTCAAATGAATCTTTTTGTCAGGAACGCATTTTTTTAATGCAGAAAATATAACATAGGATTTCAGCAAGGTCATTTAGTGAGGGTAGTAAAGGTCCAGCGGGGAGCAACAAAAATTACTTTCAGGAGTATTAAAGAAGTGTGGGATGGGTCTCGATAAAATAAAAATAATAACTGGGCAAGTTTGGGATGTGAATGTATTTTTGAGCGATACATATTTTCGTTGTATTTGAGTTCCCATTAAGGGAATATGTGGATAATGACAGCCTAAGTAGTCGCGCCTTAACTGACTTCGGTTAATGAATATTTATTTTGAAGGAAGAGACAGGCCACTCGTCCTGATATGTCACTAACTTCAGCTCTAATATCACTATTTATATTGTCTTTTCCTATAAGAACCACAACGCACTTTTTTTTATTTTTTATTTGTTGCGTCTATTTTGTCGCTAAGCCCCTTCGGGGGCGTTGAGCGCTTTGCGCTTCTCGGAGTAATCCTCCCATTACAGCGCTTGTTTTTGGGAGTAATCCTCCGTTAATATTGTCTTTCGCGTCTCGTCGCGGTCGGTTGTCAAGAGGACCGCCAGGTAGCATCTCCGCGTACACGCCTCCTACCGCGCGCTCCTGCGTCACTACCCAGCGGCCAGAATTAGGAAGGAATAAGGATAGGGGTAGGGTTTAGGACACTTCACAGGGGTTGGACTAGCTCTTGTGAAGCAGCCAAACTCGTTTTGTTTGAACAAATTTCACATGAGATTCGACGGGAATCGAACACGGATCTCAGTGGTGAAAGGCTTGCGACTTTGAAATGAGCCACGAATTCACTTTATATAACAGCATTGCTGCCCTAAGAACTTAAACTACAAAGTTAACTTCGGTCACGGACTATTTTGAATAATTAAATATCTATTTTCTCTTAATATTCTCATTAAAAGGAAAAAAAGGAGTTGAAATGGAATAATAATTTGTTTCCTTCTCTTCGCAACAGGAAGGCGAAGCCGCGTCGAGAGCTGATTCCGCGTTGCAGGAGGAAGTGGCCTCGCTGCGTTCTGCCAACCAGCAACTGGTGTCTGTTTGCGGGGACCTCAAGGGCCAATTGGAGGTGAGCGCCACTTCAGAGTACAACTTCATTAAACTTTCTGAAGAAAATTTCAACACGTTTTCAAGACATTTTACATAATTTAGACGATAACACCCGCGGTCTGGATTGTCACTGACGTATGAAAAATTAACCTTAATGAAACCCTCAAACTTTGAAAATTGTGTGTTTTCGTAAAGCTCTTTAGTTCATTTAAGAGGGATGTAGGTGGATTTACACAACGTAATATTATAATTTTTTAAGCAGTCAGAATTTGATGTGAAACAATGAAATTTTATAGTCTTAAGAAGTACGTATGTAAAAAATATTAGTCATTATTTTTTGTAAAAAAGAGAAATTGTTTATAATATAAACATTCGAAATTTTTAATGTTTAGCTTTACAAAGGTATACTTTTCTTGAAAACCAATCACATTAAAAATTTGAAATTTGGTAGAATTGCTCCTGAAACACGAGTAAACAAAAAAGTGTAACGAAATTTTGGCATTAGTTATAGTTTTTAAATAATAATTATTGAATTTGTGTCATATTATAAGAAGGAAAAAATTAGTTTAATAAATGATTATGAAGAATCTAAACAATATTTGAAAAAATTCTTAGACACAAATTCTTCTCTTTGTTATCTGCAACTAAGCATAAATATTGAAAATTGTACGTTAAATAGTTTTTGAGAAAAGGTACATTGATCACAAAAAATGAGAGTTTCGGGAAATTGCTTGCAAACATTGAAGAGCAGTTTCCGGAACATTCACAATTGCTAACAAATGGTATGTAAGCTACAAACTATGCCCATTCTTTTAATATTACCCACTAAACATAACGTTTGTTTCCGACAATTTTCAAAGCAACAAAATTTATTAATAGCTTCAGAAAGCATTTGGAAGTCTATTATTTTCAAGTAATTAACGTCCACATTTCCTAGAATCATCTCCATCCTCATGTACTAGGCGGAGTTTCCGGATCAGAAGTACGTACATGTTTGGAATTCACATTCTACAACATTATTAACCTCAATATCAGTTCTGTTTAATCTTCGTGTCGGAAATGTTAAATATTTTGGCTTTCTTGTCCTTTTTATACCAATTAATCGCTCTACCCATGATATCACTCAAACGACTTCGTCACATAATAATTATTTCAAAAGAAAACACTGACCACGTAAAACTGGGTTCATAAGAAAAGCAAGCTTCAGAACAACATGTGAACACAAGTTTGCTACTCGGGAAATGACCACAGCCTTCTGAAACGGTAAGAGGGTTACAGATTTCCGTAAGCCTGTCAAACAACTACATGACCACGCCTTCTAACTTTGTCGGCTGTCGGCATTTAAATTTCTCGCGATCTGATTGGTCCAGATTTTTGGGAAAAATAGACTAAAAGTTAAAGGGAATAATATGAGAATAAAAACTGAAAATCGATTTTTTGTCCATTTTTCGCCTACATCCCCCTTAAATAGGTATTACATAGTGGTGCTTAACTTTGCCAATTTTCGTCCAGTCACTGACTCAGGAAAAGATTTCCGGACGTTTCTTTCTCAACGGTTCTGTATGTTTTTTGGAGCGCTTAATTGGAATTTTATTTGTCGCCTCGAAAAACGCCACTTCACAGAGAGAAAAAAAAGGAAAATTTTCGCACTGTTTTCAGTTCTTTATCAGTTCAGTTCAGTATAATCCAAACGATGCGCCCGAAATAGTTACAATCGCTTTCTGCCCAAAGCGGCAGAATAGTTCTCTCTCCCCCTCCTATCTCGCGGCGGTGCTCTAGTTTTATTGCACCTTGCTTGAAAAGAACACTGTGAATTAATTATCGGCATTGTTAATGACTAACTCTCAGATACACGTAAAATCACCAGGTACGTGTTTACTCGCTCTGTAAAACTAGCCTTATGTAACCATAGAAACAAGAAAAGACGACACGACGATACGATGAAAAGACACGATGATACGACGAAAAGACGATACGATGTGTTCATTAAATATTTGTACTGACAATAATCATGTTATCAATATGCGCCAAATTATGACGTAAACGTACGAATAAATCTAAAATGATTTTAAGTATGAAATAAAATTACTGAACCAGATAATTTCATAAGTACTACTTCGAGAAGTAAACTTTAAGTTACGAAGAAATAGAATATCACTAAATAATAGTACGGCAGATAGGAACCACCGGACATCACCATTTCCAACCAATCATCGACTCAAGGTGTGGTTTTTGAAACAATATGATTTTTCATTGTTTTCTCCATGATTAATTATGCCGTTATTAGCAATTTGTTGATTTGGAAACAAGAGATCACGCCAGTGATCAGCGGATTATGATGTAATTGGCCATGGGGAAACAATGGCAAATCGTACTCGTTTAAAAAGCACATAATGTGTGTAGACGTGGACTAGTTGCCACTTGCTAATGGGGCCTGGCTCTACCAGAAAATGTATTACTGCAACGGAGAAAGCCGTCCGATGCGACCGAAAGTTATTTTTAGAGAGGTGATTCTTTCTATTCATACACAAAACATTTCCTGCAATCTCTTCTGCAATACCATTACCCTAGCTACAATTCTGAAGAGTGTTGATTGTAGACTGCGTGAACTTAGAATGCTTCGGCAAAATCTCCGTCAGAATAGTTATAATTACGAGGTAAACGACCGCAAAGGATTTAACAAGGAAGAGAAAGGAAAGATCGCGAGCTGTCTGCGGTCCATTTGTTAGGGCACTGCTCCGGCATTCACCTGGTGTTGTTCGGAAAAAACACGGAAAACTACCGATCAGAGCAGCCGGCCACTAGAATTCTCCTCCAGACAAGAGACTGAATTCGACCTAGCCGAAAAGCTAGTGTCGAAAATCGTGCCGCCATCAGAACTCGAACCTATGTCCTCCCGGTCAGACGCGCTGCTGTGACTTTAGCGTCCGCAGTTTCCGATATTTAAGTAAAATCTTATTTGTGCACGGCAAAAATCTTACCTCGTGGGCGGTTGCATTGAAATCTAAAATTTCCCCTCTAGTTTTGTTATTTTTGTCATAATTTGGTACATATTTATAGGTTGTCTTAATCGTTCATTATACATTTGCAGACGGCAGAATTAGGAACTCCTGTTATTTTGAAAGTGAAGGCCGAACACACATCCGAGAATGCACGAATAGAGCCGATGTCTAACAACATCTCACCAATGCCGACGCCAGCAGAGACAGTACGGGAAAAAGTGCTCTTTTGTTTTTGTAGTTTCCGCGAAGTCTGCAGAAAAATCAAATCCACTTCAGTATGCGAGAGTGCGTTCTGGGAGTAAACTAATTATAAATAATTTTGCTGCG